>CM054163.1:41743076-41800794 GCA_028751875.1 Rapana venosa
CTTTAAATTTTTTTTAAAAAAAAAATTTAAAAGTTTTTTAAAATCCCCTTTTATTTTTCCCAACTAGGGTCTAATTCAAAGCATTAGGATCACAATACTTAAGGTGGGTCTTGCTCTATACGTTATAAAATGATTTACTTTAGATTCTGTCAGTTCATGTCGCATGACTGTGTACGATGTAAAGGAACAGATTCGCTCATATCATCACCAGTTGTCATATGAATTAACATTTAATAATTATAGCCAGGTAATGAAATCAACAGATACTACAGCAAAGTATACAATTTCTGACATCTCATTAGAGTTTGATATTGTTCATCACGCTGAACTAGCAAGGCTGATTGCACAGCAGTATCAGTCAAGGTTAGCAATTTATTATGAGAGAGTACTACATCACAGCACATTTCAAAAAAGTAGGGCAGAAACTATTTGGAATTTAAACTTAAACACCTGCTAGATCAATGAAAGGTATTTTGATGTTGTTTGAAGATGTAAGAAAGCCATACCAAAGATCAAGTGAACGTTTCTACAAATCCTAAATATTGAAGTTAACATGCACGATTCTGAAGGCCACCAAAACAGGTGTATGCAAGTGGGCTTTATACCATATCATACATTTGATGAAGCACGAAAAAAATTTTGCTGGCGGACGACTTAAAGACACACAACAGCTGGATATTAGTTAGAAACCTCATCTTCATGATGTTAGATTGATGAATACTTTAGCATTTAAATATGCTTTGTGGTTAGACCTTAGACATGATTAAAAAAGAAAGACTCTGTCTAAGGGTAGCTTTTAGCAGGAAGACATGCTGTAATAAGTGTAAGGGTGTTAACTCAAAAATATAATTCAGTGTTAAAAGACTTTAGAGAGCACTTAAAACGGTTGTTAGATTTATACAAGGATAGAAACAGTTTTGTCATGAATGATTTAGATGATAACGACGTAATCACAGAAGAAAAAAATAGAATTAAAACAGCAGCTAAGGAATAAGAAGTTTTGTAAATTAGTATTAAAAACAGATAATCCCACTTACTATGTTTGTAACAGTTAAAAAAAGCCCCCTTTAAAAACACTAGTTGACCTTGGCCTTGACCTTTAAAAAATCTTGACCTTTGGGCCTTGCCTTTAAAAATCGGACCTTTACTGTTCCCCTTTACCACATCCTTGCCTTTGCCCTTTACACCCCTTGTCCTTTGACCTTGCCTTTGGGTATGGAGAAAAGCCCCCCTTTTCCCGCCCCTTTTTCCCCTTTGCTTCCCTTTTGTGTGAACCTCCCTGGGGGAACAATGTGGTGGGGGCTCCCACTTGCATTGTGGGGCACACCCCCTTTGGACTTCTTTTGCGTCCGGTCGAAAGAAAGTGCAGAGCCCCCCAGAGGTCTTCAAAACACTACCCACCCCCATTGCAAACAGAGTTAACCGGGTTTGAGTGCGCACAACTCTGCTAAATGGCCCGTAAAATGGCTTAAAGTGAAAAAACCCACGGGGTAAAAGGGGTTCCCATTTTTTGATAAAAAAATTGCTTTATACCCCTTGCAAGCAAACAAAGAAGCATTGGTTTTTAAAAAAGTTTTTTAATATAAAATTTTATTATTTCACACTAAAGGTTTAAGAAATAAATTAATGCAAGAATCATGTAAAGAAATCACAAAAATTTTTTTCTTAAAGCAAAAGTTAAATTAATCCCCTCAATTTTAAAACAAAATAATCCAAAATAAAATGCTCGCTTTTTGCATTTTTGGCTAAAAAAAACCAGCAACCCGCTAGCTTGGCTCTGGTTTTTGATTGATCGCGCACAACCCCGCACATAATCGGGCACGTCAGGCTTACACTCCCCCCTTTTGTATTGATCCAGGCTGTAATGTTTTTTTATTTTTTTGTTTTCTGGAGCACGAGGAATAGTAGTTTATTCGTGATTAAGGGGAAAAAACGGTTTTGACCCTTGACTTAAGAAGGGTTTTTCTATTCTGATACCAAGATGTTTGAGATATGCAAATCAACGGGGACTTTTACCCCTTTTAGCTGAAGGAAGGTTTTAATATTCTGATACCAAGTGTTTGAGATTGCAAGATCAACAGTGGACTTTGACCCCTGAGTTGAAGGAAGGGTTTTTCATTCTGAACCAAAATGTTTGAGATATGCAAAGGCAACAGTGGGCTTTGACCCCCGGCTTGAGGAAGGGTTTTTTTATTCTGTACCAAGATTTTTAGATTGCAAATCAACAGTGGGCTTTGACCCCCTTTAGCTTAAGGGAAAGGTTTTACATTCGATCCAAGATTTTGAGTATGCAAATAAAAGTGGCCCTTTTACCTTTTAGCTTGAAAGGAATTTTACATTTTGATCCAAGATGTTTTTAATTGCAAATAACAGGGACTTTGACCCCCCTTTAGCTTTAAGGGAAGGTTTTTCTATCTCTGCATCCATCCCCTACAAATGATAATTTTTATGGGGTCATCTTTTCTTTCTCTTTCTCTATTTTGGGGTTATTCCTTCTGAACCGTTTCAATGCGTCTTCCCGAAAAAAGCAGCTTATCATCATCTGTAGATTTTAAAGTAAACCCCACAATGCATATTTAGATGTTAGGTATTCATGAAGCCTAACATCATTTTAATGTAAAATTTGCTTGTAAAAACCAGTAGTGGTATCATTGAGTTGACCAGAACCAAAGTATTTTCTTACCTCATCAAAGTGTTGAAATGGTAAATAGCCTGGGCGTAGACTTGATTTGGCTGTCCCTCTATAGTACATGATAAATGTTTAATACCAGGTTTAAAATAAACCTCTCACTTGATCTGGAAAAGGGGCCAGCTGCTTCTTCAAACAGCATTAATATTCTTTTAAAACGATTTTCCGGAGTGTTCAGATTTATGTTCCACACAGTATCTGTGTTACTCTTCATTAATGTGCTATGGTTGAGCACTCTTTCATAATAGATAGCAGCCTTGACAGATATTGCTGTGCAATCAAGCGTGCAAGCTCTGGGGGATTTACAACATCATACTCTAAAATATACTAATATTTTGTACTTTGCGTCAGCGTCATGGATAAAAACCCACGAGCACTGCCCATTAAAGGTCAGCTCATACACAGTCTGTCTCGAGTGCGCCCTGATAGTAAGGCATGTGTGAGCTGAGCAGTTCAAAGTCAAGAGGAATACAAAACTGTTACCTAGCTTTTGTTATGGCAGCATCTTTTTCCCTGTTTCCCTTATCAGGAAAACCCTACTCTGTTTTTTAGCCCCTCATCATCCTGTATGCCTTAAATAAATAAGATCATCTTTTTTTCTTTTGTCATCCATAAATCTATAGATCAAGAATATGTCTGCGTTGTTTAATGTCAGCACTTCTCTGCCTTCTAGCTTGACACTAATTTTTTTTTATAATAGCCCTACCTAAGTTTGCTACCACACTTCGTTTGGATCATCTTCAGACTCTAATTCAATCTGAAAAGCAAGCCTAGTTGTGCCTGGAACAATGACATCATCTTTTCCTAAATTAGGAAACCTAACAGTCAAAATCTGATTTTCATCAATAGTGGAGGGATTGTTTGTAATAACTATTGTCTGTCTGTTTCCTTTAATGCCTAAGGGATCTTTTAAACGTCTGTATGGATCAAGGATTGCTCCAAATGTTTGTTGCGCCATCTTTTTTCTATAAGTAGCAAAATAAAAAAAACAATAATAGAATAATGGAAGACTATGATATAGATATGGATGATGTGTTTACACCAGCTGATGATATGGGTGAAGCGGCAGTATCTGTAGCACCCTTCATTCAGCCCAGAAGAGAATTATTAGAAAGCAGGGTTAAAGATTTTCACACAATTTTTGGGACAACGAACACCAGAAGTACTAGACTATACTGACAAATGATATGGACAACAAAGACAAGCTGTATGCGGGTAACTGACACAGTACAAAAGGTTTTATTAACAAAGAAAAATAACCCCCATCAGTTTTTAGCAAAAAATACACTCAAGCAGAGACTAAGTGTTGCCATGCAGAGAAAACTTGGTATTAGTGATGCACTAGCTACTACTACTAACAGACTGCCTACGCAAGCTGTTGCACAACTACAAAATGCTGAACAAAACATACCAACAAACATTGAAAGTCTACCACTTGAAGACCTAGCACAGTCGGCAAACACAACAACTGAAACTATTCTAGAGGGTTTGGGAAAATAGCTTCACACAAACAGACGAAGACACAGCACTGAAAACAATAAATGATTTAACCCCTACCCATGTGAGAAATAATGGGGCTCAATCAAGCACTACAGAGTATTAAAAGGCGAAAATGATAAATAATTTAGCAAAGCTAGGCGATTTAGACTCAGCATAGAACTAGAAAAAAAAAGCTAGCAGAAGCAGACGAAGCAAAATTGAAGCAAAAAGTAAAAGAAAGAATCACACAGCATCTAAAAAATCTGCAAGATGAACGCCAAGCAAGATTAGAGGTCTTAAACAATAACAGACAACAACTACAATCTCAGGTTAGCAGAATAAAAGAAACAATCCACTGCATTCTTTATGAAAACACAGCACTAATAGAAAGAATTTGTACACTGTTTCGCAAGCAAGGCATAACACTTGTTAGTATAATAACAGCATTGGGTTTCGCTATTAGCACACTTGTGTATGCCCTGACAGGAAGCACACTACCGCCACCACCACCACCACCACCACCTTCCCACCCACAGGCACAGGCTGGGTTAAGAAACAACTCCGCCACTTAGCAGATCTATAAAAAAAAAAAAAATTAGCCTACAAAGTTGGCAACGCACTTCCTGGTATAATTGGCTCATGATTAGCTGGCTGCTATCAACTGCAGGAAAAGTTGTGGGATTTATGGCTGAACATTTATGGGCGTTACTGGTTTTAGTTGTTGGTTTTCTTCTTTCTAAAATAAAGATAAGCAAGGCCACTTAAAACAAGTATACTTGTTAAAGCAGTTATTTCATCATAGTGACTGTCTCTTACAAGGGGAATAATTATTGTTTTTCTTTGCTCTGAGGTGGTGGTAGTAGTTCTTTCCCTTGTTGTTGCTTCTGTCGGCGATGTTACTACACTTTTTGCTTCTGATGCTACTGATACTACTGCTGCTGGTGTATTGTTTACACTTTCATTTTTTCCAAGCTGCACATCATCTCCAGCTATAATAATATTGTTGTTGTAGTTTGTAATTGTTCCTATTTGTAACTGCATGTTGGAAGGCAGCATATATAAACCATGTCCTATAGCAAAGTCTACCTTAGACTGTGCATAGTGAAGAACATCTTGATAATGCTTGATGCTTGATGGTAGGTCAACAGCCGAGTTAATACTGTCTTCAAGATTTGCTAGAAACTGCTTCCTTGTTTTCAAACCCAGTGCCACCTATGATGCTCGACCTTGTCTGTGCCTGTGCACCAAGCAAGCACCACACATAGGTACGAACAGAGTCATTAATCCTCTCTAATCCTGGTCTTGTTAACCCTTCACTCTTATCAAGAATAAGTCTTTCATGCATACATGAGCATTTGCTCTATTGAACCAAGAACAACTCTTGCACCACGTGAGAAAGATGTTTTTGGAGGCCCATCATCATAGTTCTACGCCTGTGCACACCCCACAAAATACAGCGTCCCCATGCCATGATTTTTTGTCCTGTGTTTGTCTGAATGCAGTCCTTAGAATCATATTAAACTCATTGCACAGCCTCCCCATACGCCTTCATGTTAATCCAACTATTAAAGGGATTGAAGCTGCTATCAGTGGGCAGTGGGAACTGCAGCTCGATAACACACGGGGTAAAGAGAGATGATAAATGTTAGCCTTCCTCAAACACATTTTGGTGATGACACTTGTTTGATTAAATTTTTCAATCTCCTTTCAATGGCTTGTTGAAGGGAAACGTTGTTTTCAAACCATCCAGATCACAGTTAAGTTTATTCTTGCCCTAATTGATTAAGTGAAGTATCTCATGGTCAGAAGTCAAAATTTCCCTTGATCTAACACATAACTGTAGCCTGCCAGCAGTACACTTTATCATAATTATGACACTTTATCATAATTATGATGTAATCCAAAACTAACATCGTGCATCCCTGACCTCCACACTGGTAACATGACTTTCCCCCCTTAAATCATGGGCAGATTGTTTTTAGGTGTTTCCTGATTTTTTTTTTGGCAGTGTGTCTTCATTGAACAGCCTGATTGATTTTGTGAGTTCAGCCTGTCTCCAGATTACTGTTTGCCTACTGGGAAAAAAAAACTCTTATAATCTGTTGTATGTTGTATACCACTTAAGTCACGGCAGATTCTCTGTCAGGTGCTCCCCCCAGGGGAGAGCAGGGGGAGAGCGGGGAGAGCGCGTTACCCAAAATAGCAGTGCCACCCACTATTTTCTTTTTTTTTTTGTTTTATTCCTGTTTGTGAGTGTATTTGTTTCACTATCAAAGTGGCTCCCTTTCCCATAAAAGTATATCAGGGCTCTTTTCTATAGACGTTTGCCAGGGCAACTATTGGGCCATGGGCTCTTGTACGTGTGCCAAATGCATGTTGCACAGGGGACCTCGGTTTATCGTTTCATATGTAAACTAGCACCCAGACAACCACTCACAGTCTAGTAGATGTGGGAAAACGTTTTGGGCCACAACCAGGGATTGAACAACCACACACTTTCAACCCACACTTTTCGCTTTCTAAGCCAGTGCGTTACCTATAACCACGCTTCATGGGGCACAGCCTTGGCTGGTGTTCTCTCTACCCACAACAAACAAGTTTTGGTGGGGTGGTTTTTTTCTTGTATGCGTGCATGGCTCTTGGGCTTGGGGTTATCAGCTCACCCAAAAGTCGTGTCGAGGAATGAAGTCAAGAGCCCATGGTAGCTCTTGGAAAGCCGTCCTCAAGTACACATACGATGAAGACTTGAACCCCTACCCCTAGCTGCCGAGAACAGCCACGTGGAGGATGCTGTCACCACTTGGCTACTTACTACCCTGCAGCAGCGCCCTTCTCTAGGTCACCGTCATCACAGACAAGCGCTCTCTTCCTTCCTTCCTGCCTCTGTGCGTGCTCCTCCTGTGTGGATGCTCGGGGGGTGGGTGTCAGTACAAACAGCATCCCCACCTTCTGCAAACTCTGTGCTTGAAATTCCCTGTTTTCTATCCCTCTCTTTGTTTCTGATATGCTCCTTTTCTTCCTGTCCACCTCCTTCGTGTCTCTTTGTGCCATTCTCCTGCCTTTTTTTCCAGAAAAAAAAAAGATAACAATTCTAAAACCACACCGAAGTTGAATGCGGGGCCTGACTTGTCAGGCGTCTAACGGTAGTGCAGTGCACTAAATCTCCTGTGACTGACGACAACCAATGCTTTTCTCACGTGGAGGAAGAAGTGAGGAGCTGTGGGTGTCAGGTTCATGACATTTTCTACGCCTACTACCAAGGCTTGAAATTATAGCTTTTTTTACGGCGAATCTCTCTCTCTCTCTCTCTCTCTCTCTCTCTCTGTGTCTCTTCTCTCTCTCTCTCTGTCTCTCTGTCTCTCACACACACTACATACATACATAATTATATAAAATAATATATATATAGATATATACGAGTGAAAGAGAAATTACAAACGGTTATAAATCATTTAAGCTTGCAGACACAGACGCCACACACACATACATGCACACGCAAAACGCACACGTGCAAGCTCGTGTGTATTCACGCAAAACATGCACACACGATAGATAGATAGATAGATGATAGATAGATAGATAGATAGATAGATAATAGATAGATAGATAGATAATAGAATAGATGATAGATAGACACACACATACAGACACACACACATATATGTATATAATATATATTTTTTATTTAGAGAAAAATTAAAAATGTTATAAATCATCTCAGCACGCGCTCTCACCCCCCCCCCCCCCCCCCCATGTATACATTTTTGCAGGCACACACCCATAAATAAAACACAAGTACATACGCACACATGACATATCTGGTTTACAAAAGTGTGGGGTGTGTGTGTGTGTGTGCGTGTGTCTATCTGTCCGTTTGTCTGTCTGATAAAGAGAGATAGACAGGTTGAAGATAGATAGATTAGATAGATAGAAATAGATAGATAGATAGATAAAATAGATAGATAGATAGAGATAGATTAGATAATAGATAGATAGATAGATAGATTCACACACACATATTACATAACAGACATACAGGTATAGAGACAGACAGAAGACAACATACATACAACACACCATAACATACATACATCTACATACATACTACATTACTTACTACATCATACATACTACATACACCAGCACAATGCCCCGCAACACACATACATACATTTTCATTACATCAAGTGCCGTTTTAACATATCATTTATATTTGACTAATTTTTTGACTTGTCCAATTTTTTTAAATTCAGTGGACTCTTAACCTATCCTGTACCCTTAAATCCATTGAGAATCCTTTATCTGTTTACCTTTCACAACCATGTTTCTGGGCTAATAACGTGTCAACCTTGTAAAACAGATAACAACATCTGATGTCCTGGGCTTCCAGTGAATAAGTCTTGCCTGCATTTCCCGCTATCATGGTACTGGTATTCAAGTCCTACAGGGTAGCCATGTTAGTGCCACATCACCAATAATCAACGTGGTGGTTAGTTCATTAAACAAAAATGATAACGATGGTGGTGCTTATTCCCACACCTAACTTGAGATTTTATCATTTGTACAGACTTAGGACAGTGTAAAGTGTTCTTAATTTTCTATTGGCATTGAGCTGGAGACGGCCTCCTCTTCCTGGGGGCATCTGCTCAATGTAATACCTCTTCATGCTGGTGATGTCGGCTAGTAGTGCTGTGCCGTCAGCCTAGCGCAGATTTGTTGTATTTCTGCCACCTAGCTTGAGGCCCATACTTTGATATCACACTCTCTAATCACCGCCATGTATACATGTTGAAAAGGTGAGGTGAATGCATGTGCCCTTGTCTACCTCCTTTTCAGATGCTGACAGAGTCATAGTTTTGATTGCCCCATCTGATATAGTTTCCCTGTTGGTCTACATAAAGTGGGGAAAAATTAAAACAGAATGCGTTTTGAAAAGCCATCATCTACATTGTGTCAAAAAGATGCTGATGAATCATGATATCAAAGGCCTTGCAGTAGTCTTATGAAAGTAGCAAAACTTTTTTGCTTCGGTTTTAGGTCTGTTCACTCAAATAAATTTTAGACCACTGGAAGGGAGGGAGGGGGGGGGGTAAAACTTAAGTTGATAGACGTGTGCAGTGAAATGGGTATCTATTCCTAAATAGCTTAAAAAAGTACACAGAAAAGGGCTAAACAATGATAACAAAAAATCAATACATGAAAAATGCTAATAAGCTTTTTATATAACTATAACAAATGTGTGTGTGGGGCGCACGAGCACGTGCATGCGTATGCGTGCGCGTGTATGCGTGCGTGCGTGAGTGTGCGTGCGTGTATGGTGCGTGTGTGTTTTGTGTGTGCATGTGTGAGTGTGTGTAAAATGTGTGTGCTGCGCCCTCACGCTCGCGGTCACGTGGGTGTGTGAGTAAATGCATGTGGGAAGGGAGGGGGAGTGGATGTTTAAATTTGATATATGATAAAAGAAAAACTACCTAGTTTCAACCAAATAAGGTAATGGTGGTGAAGTAACAACCCTAGCAATGCCACGACAGTAAAAAAATCGATGTTTAATTAACAACTAATCAATGGAGATGTAACAACAAATAACATCAGCGATCAAATTTCGAAACTGAACTACATTTGCTAAAACTTTTTACAAGGAGATGTCCTGGATGGCAGGTAAATATTTTTTAACAACTGACATTCAAAAAACATATGAGTTGTTTGATATTGTTCCACCACATACACAATAATAAAATTTTTTCACAAATTTGTCCCGAATGCATTTAACTTTAAGTCTATTGAGAAGACAAATAATTGGCCAGTGTAGAGATTTATCAAATCCATAATGGGAAGAGAGGATATGATGAACCTCATAAACGGTGGATGAACTACATATGGGTATCAGCATCTTCCTTGATTTTTTCCCAACACTTTTCCCCGCCGGCACGTTCCACCATGCTGTATCTTTCATGTGTAGAAATAGGTATGTTGAGTATACAAGCCCTATGTGAATGCTTTGCTGCAGTTTTTTGGGAACCCTTTTTCAACTTTTACATTGAAATATATGTTGCAATGAGATGGTACCAAGAAAAACGTGATACTTGTACCTTTAAAACTAGAAAATGTATAAGATGATTTATTTCATTACAAGATCTTGTTTAATTGACAACCAAGAAAATTTTAAAAGATTGTAGTACTGACTTTGAATCAAAGCAAAAAAGAACTTGAAGTATTGTCCTGGGAAAATCAAGTAAATAATTCAAGTCAGCTCTGCAGTAAAAACGGAATGATTTTTCCCAATGTGGTACAACTTTTCCCAACTTTAAGAGAAGGAATGATGAAAACTGTACCTGATTGTTGTCTTAAGAAGGACAAACCCTTTGTATAAATCTTAAGATGTGAAGGGTACTCATCAAATTTTGTTCTTTCACATAGGTGTACTAATATTACATCCTTTCTCTGCTTTACAGATGGAATTTATGAATATCAAGTTAAACCCTTTGAAGTTCTCATGAAGGACAAGAGAATGAGGCATTGGCGGCCTATCGCATTTAGGTTAAAGTCAGACCTTTTTAAAAAATTGCTGGGTAGTAGTAAGAGAAGAGATAGATTTAGCTCTGTTTTGAACGTGTTTCATCAGATCTTACACAATCTCATTTTGAATATATTTTTTCGATTGCTGAGTTTCTTATGACATACTTTGCTACAATTAGTTCACGATATTCATCCAATGGTAAAATTCCTGTTTCTGCATATGTACCTAAAGATGAAGCCTGTGAAGGTACACCCCGAGCAAGGTGGGGAGATTCACAATCTAAGCATATAAGTTTCTTTTAATAAAAATTTTGGGTACTGAAATAGACTTCTGCCCATATGTCATAAGAGGGAATCAGCGCTAAAGACGGGTGTTTTTTAAAAATGCTGTATTTTGTGCCCAACGCTGCTTGCTGAATATTTTAGTGAAGTTTTTAAAATTTTCCTTGCTTTTTTCAACAAGTAATTAACATGCGATGCCAAGTTAATTTTGATGTAAGATATATACCTAAACAAATTATGGAAGGCTTGCATTCAAGACATGATTCATTAATTTTAAAAGTAAAGGTAGGCCTGGGAGATCAGCACTGTTATTAAAGAGGAAAATATTAGGTTTTTTTGCTGACAACATTAATTCAAATTTTCTTTCATATCATTGCCAAGCTTATTAGGTTCGCATTGATAAAGTTTTCTAATGTAGTTAATTTGTCTCTTTGGTGTTGTCTTCTTCTTTGTTTGTCCTCATCGACGGTAGATTTCGTCCCGCATATTGAACAAGGATAACGTTATTCGAAACTGACCTAGGAAGATCGAACAATAAAATGCTAAAGAGGTAAGGAGCAATGATAGAGCCTTGTGGTATACCCATTTTAGGAAATATCTGGCTAGAATAAGTATTTTCCCAATTTTCACTGAAATACTCCTGTCACTAAGAAACTGTTAATGTGCGAGTAAAGTGACCAAAAACGATAGACCTGTTTATCCAACAATCTAGCACGCCAGACTTGATCATACACTTTATGTAGATCAAAAAAAATAGCAAAAATGGTTTTTCTTTGTAAATTGGTTTTTAATGTGTGTTGTTACCTTAACCAGATGATCAATTACCCATCTACCCTTTTCCGAAGCATGCCCCATTATCTGGTATCATTTTATTATTTTTGCAGTTATGTACTAGTCTAAATTAAGTAATTTTTTCCATAAGTTTTCCCCGTATGTGAAGTCAGTGCATTTTGGCCCAAAGCTGTTTTTGTCTTGTTTGGGTTTCCTTGTTTGGTATTGGGGCAATAATTGATTGCTTTCAGATTAGAAGGAGTTTGCCCACGGTCCACATTTCAGAAAAACTCTTATAGCAGCAAAACCCAGTTTTTTAGCAGATGCTTTTAAAAATTATGTTTGACACAGCATCCTTTCCACTGATGTCCTCTTTCTTAAATAAGGGACTGAATGGCATCTTTGAGCTCTGATAGAGTGATAGGGGCATGTAAATAATTTTTATTAAGAATGGGATCTGTCTGTAGATCTTTTTTGCATTCTTCTAATCTGAAAGCAATTTGTGTGGAGAAAATCCCTTGTTTATTTATTTATTTTATTTTATTCTTTCTTAGGATCTCCTTTATGGTCAGGTCAGAGGTGTCCTCTGCTAGCGGTAACTATGTAACCCGGTACCACCTGTGACATGTGGGGAGTCAGCCCAACCCAAAAATCACGCCTGGAGAGAGATGGGCGCCGCCAGGCTACTTTGCCCAAGACACGCTAAATGGAACGGACGAAAATAAAGAATATACCGGATCGGTCGCCGCCCGGGTCAACAAGGACCGCGCCTTCCGTCTGCCACCAGGGCGGAGGCGCCAAGTGTGCTACTGGTGGAACCCCTACAAAAAAGATCAGGGGAAGGACACTTTCTCCATCGCAACGGGGAACGTCAGAAGTCTGGCCCAAACAGGCAAACTCCAAAGAAACTGATTTACGAGCTGGACAGGTACACCTGGCATCTGGTAGGTCTCTGTGAGGTCAATGGAAAAGCACGGTGAAAAACCATACTGACGGGGGCCATTTGCTCTACTAATAGCAGGGAGCAGACAAGCATATCAATGGCGTAGGCATGCTTGTCAACAAGAACATCAAAAAACTCGGTAATAGGATACTACCCAGTAAACACCCGGATTATGGCCATCCGCCTCAGGGCAGCCCCATTCAACATCACAGTGATTCAAGCCTACCACCAACAACGGATCACGATGACGAAGTCGTAGAGGAATTCTACAACCAACTACAGGGCATCATCGATAAGATGAACAAGAAAGACATCTTGATCATCCAGGAGACTGGAACGCTAAGGTGGGCGGAGACGCACTGAAAGACTGGAGCAAATTCTGCGGTCCCTCCTTAATACAATCACCAATGAGCGAGGACTCCGACTATGGAATTTGCCAGCTACAACGACACGGTGCCCCGCCAATACCCTTGGAGAACACAAGGCATCCCGACGCTGGACATAGCATGCACCCAATGGGATCCATCACAACCAGATTGACTACATCCTGGTGCAGAAGGGGTTTCGATCTGGCATCAACAGAGCCAAGACGAGGACATTCCCAGTGCAGACATGGGCAGCGATCATGACCTCGTGCTCCTGAACTTAGAGTCCGATTGAAGAAGACCAATAAGACAAAGAACACCCAGACTCAAGTTCAACCCGGACAAACTGAAGGACCCCACCATCGCCGAGTCCTTCCAAGCAACAAAGAGGGGAAATTCGCACCACTGCTGGCACTTGAAGAAGATGCCGAAACGATGACCACCAGTTTTAACACAGTGATGACTGAGACAGCAAGCATACTTCTTGGCAAACATCGCCGAAAAACACAACCATGGGTCACAGATGAAATCTTGAATATGTGTGACAAAGACGAGACCTGAGAAGAGCAAAAACACTACAGGAGGAGCAGTTGAGTACAGAGAAGTAAACAAGAAGATCAGGAGAGACATGAAGAAGACCAAGGAGGAATGGATAGAGAAACAATGTACAGAAATCGAAAAAGAGCCTGACAAAGAATAATAGAAGAAGAGCATACCCAAATTTTGAAAGGCTCACCAAACAGAAACAGGCAAGAGTCAGTAACATCCAGGACAAAGAAGGGAATTGTCTAACAGAAAAGAAGGAAATCGTTGGCAGATGGACGGAATACTGTTCCGAACTCTACAATCAACAGACGCTAGTTGACCCAGCGTTCTGCAAGCCAAGCCTCATCGAATAAAGACAACTTCCCAATTCTACGCGAGGAAGTGAAGTAGCAATTAGATCGCTGAAGAAAGGAAAACAGCAGGAACGACAACATCCCAGCAGAGCTGATCCAACACGGGAGGAAGCAGTGACAGACATCCTTACAAGTATCTGCAACAGATCTGGCAGACCGGAAAAGTGGCCTACACCATGGACCCAATCACTCATCATAACTCTCCCCAAGAAAGGAAACCCCCAGCAGTGCCAAAACTACAGGACAATCAGCCTCATAAGTCATGCCAGTATAAATCATGCTGAAAGTGATCCTGAACAGGCTGAAACCACAGGGAGAAGAGATCATCGCCCAAGAGCAGGCCGGTTTCCGCCCAATAGAAGCAACCCCAGAACAGATATTCAACCTGAGGGTTCTGTGTGAGAAATACAGCCAGCATCAACAAGACATCTTCCACGTCCCTTTATTGATTTAAGAAGGCCATTCGATAGAGTATGGCATGACGCTCTGTGGGCCCCATGACAAATTCAAAATGGGCCAGAAGCTGATCCACACCATCAAAGAACTCTACTCAAAGGCCAAAAAAACCCGTGCAGTACTCGTACGGGCACGGTAGGGGAAAGGTTCCGTACCCTCAGTTGGGGTCCGACAGGGATGTCTGCTGTCGCCGACACTATTTAACATTTTCCTCGAACCTCATGGCTGACGCCTTGGAAGACCACCACAGGCACAGTCAGCATTGGAGGGCGAACAATCACCAACCTCAGGTTGCCGATGACATTGACGTCTGGCAGGAAATGAAGAGGAACTGGCCATCCTAGTGAAGAAAACTGGACGAAATACCCTCCCGATACGGCATGGAAATCAGTGCCGAGAAAACCAAGCTCATGACAAACATTGCCCAGCCAATCACCACCAAGATCACTCCAGCGGAAAAGAAACGGGAGACAGTTGACCATTTCAAGTACCTTGGAGCCATCATAAGTGAAGAGGGATCGAAGACCGAAACCTAGCAAAAAGCGGCACAAACAGCAGCAGCAATGGCAAACTGAAGACCATATGGAGAGACAAAAACATCCCTCTAAACCCAAGGTAAAGTTACTAATCGCGCTAGTCACCTCAATCATGCTTTACGCATGTGAGGCTTTGGCCCACTAAACGCAGACCTACAAAGGAGGATCCAAGCAGAAAGAATGAGATGCCTCAGAAGGCTCCTTGGCATCTCATACAAGGACCATGTCCCCAACAATGAAGTCCGCAGAATGATCACTCAACAGGTGCGGGGTTATGAAGACCTACTGACCACGGCGAAAAAGAGGAAACTCAAAAGGGTTGGGCACGTAACACGCTCAGAAGGACTTGCAAAGACCATCCTGCAAGGAAAAGTCCAGGGAAGAGAAGAGGGGGCAGACAGAGGAGAAAGTGGGCCGACGACATCCGTGATTGGACAGGGGAGGACTTCAGTGTCACCCAGCCACTTGCCCACGACCGCGCTAAGGGGACCAGCTGGTCCACCGTTCGTCCACCAGGGCCAGCGCCCCCACGACCCCTGGCGGGTTAGGGGACCAGTGAACAGTGAACAGTATTCTTTTCTATCGTGGGTAATGGATTAGCAATTATATGTTTTTTTTACATCCAGTCCCCGTGTAATATGGGGTTTTGTAAATTCCCTCACCCGTTCCCACTGGCACACAATGGCCTACTCTTCCGAAAAGCAAAACCCAGGATTTAACGTGTGCACAAGATGGTTTTGCATGCGTTCACACACGGGGGCCTTGGTTTTTTAGTCCCCATCCGAAGGACTGTTGGGGAGAAACGGAGTCTGCACTGATGTTAAATCAAGGGGAAAATATCCCCTTAAACGGGAACAAACCGGGGCGTCAGATTGTCAGCGCAATGTTCTAACCACTGGGCTATCCCGCCCCCCCTTGTCCCCTGATTGTGTTGACAAACAAGTCAACAAAAGCTCCTTTCTCTGAATTAGTTGGGGAAAACTTTGTCACTAGCCCTGACTTGATAAAGAGGTATATTGACATTTCTTTTTGGTTTTTTTTGCTTGCCTCATCTTCTGTGACGTCCCCCGTCCTGCTGTTCCCACGCCCGCTCATTCCAATCTCCCCGCCACAACCATCCCCAGATTGTTATGTCTCATCCTCAGAGTCGGAGGTCCACAGGAGCCAAACACTATCAGGCCGCCGCGGGGCCACCACCAGAGGGGCCCTGCACTGCTGGGTGGGTCCCCTTTGGCGGTGTTCATGGTGCCTGTTTTGAGCTAACATACGCAGGGCACCACCTACTAAGCCCCCCACTAACGACAGTATTAGCTCAGTGGCGGAGCCAGACTGGAGTGAGTTGCCCCCCGAGGTGGCAACCACCACAACGTCCTCCAACGACTGTCCCCCGTGAACCTCCAACCCCAAAGGCTTTGACACAAACTCCCCCACAGGGACAGAAGTGTAAAGGGGAAACCGAATCTGAGGTCACCATGAGACCAGAGAAACTGGGGCCACGGAATCAGAGGCAATTTTTTTTAATTGCATGATATCAATGACAATGAGGATGACGTAATTATGCTGCTGTGGAAGTGCAATATGTTGAGACTACTTGACAGGGTTCTACTCTACGCTTACTATCATAATATACCCGTGTCAACCGGGGCCCAGAGATACAGACCCCCTGCAGTGTTTGGGCAGGTAATTTGAAACAACACCTCAAACGCGCACCCGTTAAGTGGATGAAGCTTGACTGTGTGGTCCCAGTCTTCCCACTGAGCCCACAGCACACACACTCTGGGTAGGGGCCGGCCGGAGTCCGAAAAATCCCTATGACTCTTATGGATTCGAACCCACGACCTTCCAGTCCGTAACCCAAGCGCTAACCACTGCGCCATGGCGGCTGGTGGTATATTGACATTTCATGTCATTAAACCTTTTCCAAAGCTTCTTTAGATCTTTATGAGTACTAACCTTTTTGTCACAAAATTAGACCACAAATCCCTTTTTACCTGTGCTAGACCTGTCAGCCTCTTTATTAGAACTTTTTTAACATACCAAGGTTCCCCACAGATCTATTTTAATGTAAGTTTTAAACATCACATTCTTTTAATCTACAACTTTCTGACACATATCTCTCCATCATAATTATGTTACCTCCTGTGTTTATCAGATTTTACACATGGTAGTTTGGGGATGGACTTGTCTGCAGCCTTTAAGATGGTGTCTGTAAATTTGGTATAAAACAGTTAATATCCTCATCTAGTAAAGATCTAGTGTCTACCCCTCCTAAGAGGGATTGAAACTTGATCCAGTCAGCATATTATTATTATAATATTTTGGAATGATGTCCCTAACTTTGTCAGTTTACACTGATTGATTATATACAATTTGCACTTGGTTTACTTCCTAATGTAATGTTCAACAGTTCCCAGCACAATAAGGATTAAGAATGGGAGAAATGAAGGAAAGATTAATGGCACTAGCCCTTGATTCGAAATATCTTGATTAAGTAGGCAGGGAGATAAATCAACATATTTTCTACAAATCGCCTACTGTGTATAGTTAACTGTTGTGTCCCAGAAAGGGGACTGGGCATTAAAATCACCAGCAACCAACAACTTGTCATCTGACATTTGTAAAGAAGCCATTCTGTATTCTCTTTTCTCGGGCCTTTTCTGCAAGAAAAACAGACACAATATTAAGCACTTGCATTTTACCAAGCCTTATCCAAGCGCACAGTAATGTAAGTTTGATGTATTGCTAGGTACAGGTGAAGTATGCACATTATAGTCCAAACTTTGTGTATATAAATAGATGTTTTGACTTTTTCTTTTTTGTCCTATATTCTCAGTAATAGGAGGATATAAATATTTGGAAAGTTTAGGTAGCTTGCCTCTGGTCACATTTAAGGACGGCAAGATGAGTGAGTGCCTTGCAGCTATCTGAAGCAAGATGTTAGAATCAGATAGGACAGGTTTGTACATATCAATCTACAGTTCCATACAATGATCTTCATGGCTGTTTCTGGCCCATGGCTGCTGTATACAACCCTGATGACAATTATTAAGACTTGAAATATAATTTTGTGTCAAAAAGAGACTTGATAATTAATTGACTATGTAACTAGCTTAATAAAAAAAAAAATATTAATACACAAAAAAAATGAAATATTTTTATAAAAAAAATATTAATAACACAAAAAAACATTGTAAATATTTTATTAAAAAGAACAAAAACAAAAACAAAAAATAAAAAAAATCAACTTGCACCAAATCAAAATTTTGGTGGAAACATGTAAGAACAATAACTGTTATAATGACTGACCAGTGACATAAGATAACTTCAAGTATCATAGTGAGCCTGCTATTTTACTGATAGATGACTTGGGATTTAGCACCAGTCACCCAGAAAAGAGTAGATATTTCCCCACGATCCTGGGTAAAACTTCAAGATAGCAAAGATGTCCCTGAAAACTCTGGGACCTCTGGATAGGTATGTCAGGATCTTTCTTGAGGTCTTCATTGTTTTTTTCTAGAAGAGTCCCCTCAGAAGTCTTCCGATGTTTCCAGCTAAGACACTGGCCCATTTTGCAGTAGGGTGAAGATTATCCTGAAGTGTTCAATTCTTTGTAAATGTTCGTGACTAATCAAGGACACGTTTTTCATTTGGAAGAGATATGTTGTTGTCAGTGCAATAAAAACCCTTCTTCTCCTGTTCTGTTGGGGATCCTTCACTGGAGCAGTCTTGTTAATGACAACCTTCAGCTTGGGATCTGCATCATCTCATCATCATCTTCTGCTCCCATAACCCCCTCTGGGTCGTAGGTACTGCATTGACAAACGTTGCACCAGCTCGCTCTATATGCGGCGGTTGTGTGCAAGTGCCTGGGTTGTGGAGAAGCTTTTTCCCTGTCCATTCAGTGTTTTGTCTGCCCAAGAGAATAGTAAAATGTTCCTTCAAGCTCAAGGGGTCAAAGTCCACTTTTGATCAATATCAGTGACCTTGATCACGCGCCACGCACGATTCACAGCTGCACCAATCATTTGAGTGTATTTAGATATGATGCAACATTGGGCCAATGGTTGCAAAGAATTCTTTCCAGGTTTTGCTGGAGACCAGCCGGCTGACACACCCGCTGACGAAGCCCTGAAACCGTTGGCTAAAAATGGGTTTTGTGGCCTTGCGAAAGCTTTGATACAACTAGAAAGTTCATCCCCTAACGGAGTTTAAATCTTTTAGAAACCCTGTTAATGCTGGGGGGGGCCAAACAAGTGATTGTCTGCTTCTAATTTAAAGTCATTAGAGATCAAATACTTCAGGCGGGTCTTGTCCTATACTGTTATAAAAAATGGATCTTTCACTTTAGATTCTGTCAGGTTCATGTCGCATGACTGTGTACTAGGTAAAGGAACAGATGTCGCTCATATCTCACCAGGGTCAAAAATCACGTCATAATCTTCACTATGCCTCCTGCCGCCATGGTATTTTTAATAATTATTTTTTAAATCTTAGATATAAAAAAAAGAGCACAATCATATGGAACACTACTTGATCCCCACAGAGATTAAAGAGCCTCTAGGTGTAAAAGTATTAACAGTCTATCGTCAAAAGCAATAATACCCCTCAACAATAGACCAAAGATCAAATCTTTAACTATTAGATTTCCTAAACTTGGTGCAAAGGAGTGTGATTGTACCAGGCACGTTCAAAGAGTTGCATTTAAAATAACCTAGACTCAACAGACATCCCAACAGAAAGAATTTAATAACTTGGTAGGGCAATTGTTTTTAAAAAAATTACTATTAAACTAGCAGGTAGAGAAGTGTCTTATCTTAAAACAATCAGCAGACAACTTTTAATCTACGCGATCCTCTGTATAACTGCAAGAATGAAGAAAAGAACGTATATACCAAGGAATAAAGGACAACCACGGTATTAAACATAGAATAAGTGCTGGAAAGACGCTGGCAGAAACAATAAAATCAGACTGTTGCTCTGTCAGTATATGGTAACAGATTTTGTAAACCACTAGACTTTGAACGCTTTTAACACAACAAAAAACATTAGCCTTATTATCACGGGCTCTACAAGACATTGTCATATGAATTAACATTTAATAATTTATAAGCCGGGGGGGGGTGCTACAAATGTAAAATCAACCAGATAACTGCAGCACAAGTATACAATTTCTGACATCTTCATTATAGTTTGATATTGGTTCTCACGCTGAACTAGCAAGCCTGGATTGCACAGCAGTATCAGTCAAGTTAGCAATTTATTATGAAAGTATTCTACATCCGCACATTTCAAAAAAGTAGGGCCAGAAAACAATTTGGAATTTAAACTTAAACACACCGCTCATCATGAAGCGGTATTTTGATTGTTGTTTGAAGATGTAGAGAAAGAGCCATACCCAAGATCAAGTGAAACGTATATCTACAACCCCTAACAATATAGAAGTTAACATAGCATGATTGAAGGCCAACCAAACCAGGTGTATGCAAGGCGGGCTTTTACCATATCACATTTTTGCTGAAGCAACGAAAATTTTTTGCTGGCGGACGACGTACTAAGCTCCAACAGATGATATAGTTAGTAAAAGACTTTCATCTTCATTATTTTAGACTTTATGAATACTTAGCAATTTAAATATGCTTTGTGGTAGACCTTAGAAGACAGAAGACAACAATTCAATGGCAGCGGCAGAAATTGAAAATGGATCGGAAGGAATAACAATACAGATCTATAAAGAAGAAGAAGCACGACAAGCCCTTGTAAAGTTTAAATATCCGATTTGTATGATGTATCTGATGCTTCAGTTAAATATAGAAGACAATAGATAAAAGATGCTGTTTTATTAAAAGGGAGGTTAAGAAGTTTTACAAAAAAGATCCCCACTGTTTCCTTAATTGTGGGCAACAGGGTGTGAAAAACAATAGTGTTCTTGATCTTTTACAAACAGTAAATAAAACACTTTGAACATATAGTCATATTCTGTACAACGTTAAAGTATAAATAAAACATACCAAAGAAGAGGAAGTTTGTGCGTGGTCAGATAATGAGGTTTATTTGGTTTGATCCAAGCAGCATATTAAGTGATTACTTAGAAATCCTTTAACAAACATTTTGAGGGAACACAAACATTGTTTATAAATAATATTGGAATAAAATTATGTAATTATATTAAGAAACAGATAATCCCACTTACTATGTTTGTCAACAGTTAAAAAAAGCCCCCATTAAAAACACTAGTTGTACCGTGGCCTTGACCTTTAAAATCTTGACTTTACTATTTGGAACCCCTGACCTACGTCCTTGACCATTAACCTTGACCTTTCCACATTGCTTCCCTCTATTGTGTGCACACCCTCCCTGATGGGGAAGCAATGTGGTGGTCTGCCACTTGCATTGTGATGGATCCTCTCTTTGCTTCGCACAGTCGAAATCGAAACGAAAGTGCAAGACGCGCCCCAGAGGTGCTCGAACACTATCAACAGACCGGTCTAGAGTTACCCTGGTTTTGAAGTTCGCACAACTCTGTCTACACGGCCCTAAAATGCTTCAAGTGACAAAACCACTGGGTACAAGGGTTCCCATCTGTTATTAATAAAAATATTGCAATAATATACCCTGCAAAGACAAACAAAGTCAATGCAAAGGGATGTTGGGGTTTTTAAAAGAATTTAAATATAAAAATTTATATTATTTCACACATGAAGTTTTAAGAAATAAATATTGCAAAATCATGACAAAACACACTGATATAGAAATATTTAGTACTAAAAGCTACAGAGTAAAAGTTATAATCCCCAATCAATAAGAACAAATAATCTCGAAAATATAAAACTGCTCGCTTGCTTGCATTTTTGCTAAAAACACTCAGCTAACCTGCTAGCTCCAGGCTCTGTGCTCTGGTTATTGATTGATTCCACCACCACAAGCAGCAGTAATCGAGCAGCGTCAGCTTAGCACTCCCCCTTATGTTATTGATCCACTGGTCTGAAATGAGTTTGTTATTTTTATAGTTTATCTGGAGCACGAGAAGAATATTAGTTTTATTCGGTGAGTAAGGGCAAAAATACAGGTTGTGACCCTTCAGCTTGAAGGAAGGTTTTACTATTCTTATAGCCAAGATGTTTTTAAATATGCAGATCAAAAGTGGACTTTGACTCCCTTGAGCTTGAAGGACACATTTTACTATTCTCTCGAGGCAAGGTGTAAAATCACCACAAGACACCACACTTTCAGTGTAAAACATATAAAATGACAACTTAATATAATACCACACACAGCAAACACCAAAACACGAACCAGATTTTAGACACAGTTAAAACAAATCTTCCAAACTTACTCCATTTACCATATCCCTACTCTTATGGAGAAAAAAGTTACCCATCCTCACAAGTAAGTCTTTCATTTTAACTCTGTCCGACTTAAAGTGATACCAGATGATCCTTAAATAGGAGACTGAATATGGTGGTGTGTGTGTGAGAGAGAGAAAGAGAGAGAGATACGAGAGAGAGAGAGAGAGAGAGAGAGAGAGAGAGAAGAGAGAGAGAGAAGATCTACTCTTTGTGTGTGTAGTTGTGCGTGGGCATCCCTGCATGCATGCGCGCTGTGTTTAATAATAGTAATAACAAGAGGAAAGTAGCATTCTAACATGAACAAAATCAAGAACAAAATTTTTTTAAAATTGAAATAAAAAATAATCTACAATAAATGCCCATAGACTTAACGATAAACTCACCTTAGAATAATCAAATGTTACTTAACATTGTTCAAAATTTCTTCCATGGAATTCTCAAGAAAAGCAGTGAGATGAGTTTAACCTTCTCACATTCATGTATGATAGATGATTTGAAATAAATTCAGCCACAAAAAGCATTTTTAACATCCTTGAGAATTTTGTTGTGAATGCATTTATCTTATCCTGAAAAATGATGCCTTGAGTTGTCTTCCTTTACAGCATTTGTATGAAGCTCAACGTCTTCAAGTTATTCCGACTACACTATTCCCACTCAGAAGTTGAATGTGAAAGCCGATTGTTTTTGCTGATACTTTTTCTATAATGTTTTTTTAAGGATGCTTTTTGTTAACAAACCAATAACCCTCTGCAATGGAATAGAGGGACATGCAAGTAATATAGAGCCCATTTGCATTAGGTGCACCTTTCTTTGCAGCCTATCATCACCCGCTGTCATTAGTAAAAAACCATCCTATAAGTTGAAACTTTGCTTCAGAAAGAAAAAAAATGAGGTCTGAAACAGATTTTTCACTTCTTCCCCCTTTCTTTCCTCCCAAATAGCCCGAAACATAATAAGCTCTTTGACGACTATAATACGATTACAGCAATCAGATCTTTAGAGCGTTCTGTTCTGACATTTTAACAAATATGATTAGACCCACAAAGGGCAAATCTAAGTTTTGTCCTGTTTAGAAATGAACAAGCTCATTTTTGATGTTAGAAAACTAATCAACATGAAAAAAGAATGAAAATCCAAATAAAATTGGCAGTTAATGTTTTCATTCACATATACAACATAATTACTGTCATTTGTCTTAAATTTATACAGAAGGCTCACTAGAGACAAATTTAGATAACCATCAAGTCAGATCGAGCATTTTGTCATAACGGCACTAAAATACAAAGTCCTATATGTGTTGGTAAAAAATGTCTGTTTTTAACAGCTAACTGATCGCGATTCTCAATGGCTTTGATTTCATTTTAGATCCATCCATACCCTATCTTTTCATATATTACTTTGTGTGGGATTCAAATCACTATTATATGCCTTAAAGTTCTATAACTTATAAGCAATCAGCTAAACTTTTTCTTGACGAGTCAAATTACTCATAAATCCTTCTAAGTTTAAGAGGAATTCATGCTTCCTTTGGTGATTCCCTTCAGACCTCACAAACAAATCTAACCGATCCAACTAACAACACCACATACCATAAACTAGTCTTAAACACATTTTTCAATATACTTTGAGGCACCTAACACAAGACTGCCTTTAACCCCGGAAATTCTCCGGGCTAAACTGCACCCTATAACCCAACAAACCGGAAAATATTTTCCGGGGTGTCGAACCGAAGTAAACAAGCCTGCTTCCTTGACTAAGGTTAAAGAGGAAAAACTCCAAAATTATATGAGTTCACTCTCCTTTTAGCTGGCAACAATGGGACTGAAAAACCAGGGCAAAAATGAATGTTGTTTTCGCTCGTATTTTGTGATTTTTTGCAAACTAGCTTGGGAAGTTCTTGTTCATAATTGCTGACCCTTCTTGTTGAAGGCTAAATTAATTTTACACAGCTATAAAAGTGGCAAATCAAACTCTAGATTTTTTACCTAACTTTGGATGATACGATCGTGTATGATTCGGAGATCATGTATTTAAAAAAGAACAATGAATGCGATTAGTGGCCTGACATATTTTGACATTATTGAGATGGGGGTACTCAATGACAGTGTGAAAAGAAGAAATCCAAAATTAGGTCCGATGTTTTTACATTTTTTAAATATATTTTGCAAAAATATCATGCTAACAATTTGAGCTTGCCCTCGAAGTAATTACGATATATATAATTAACATGATCAGTGTAGACTATCATGAATATTCAAGTAGTAGTTGACCGTGTAAGAGGGTTATAACATAGCAGGTACATAAAGAAATTTAAATCCCCAGCATATAGGGTCACTTGCACTCGTCTCTAGGGCAGTTAAGGAGGCTAATGGTCTATACATAGAAACTGTGTTAAGACATTAATTGAACAATAAAACTTAATTCAAATATCCCAAATGACATTCCAAGGTCATTGCACTTGGTTAATAAATAGCAATATCATATTTTCACAAAAAATATAACTTTCTATTTCTTAATAGATAACAATCATGTTGTCAAAACCACACGAGCTTTTACACACATTATAATATACATAGCGATAACCTTATGTAATTTTCTTCAGCATTATGTTACCTGAACAAGTATTCTGCCAAAATTGAACCAGTACGAAACAAAGACTATGACTAAGCTCAAATTACAACTACTTGCTTTCTCTTGTTCAAAATGATAACTTCTTAAATTCAAACTTTGAAACCTTCAAAAACGAAATTAAACATATACCATCATAAACCTTTCCAAAGTACGGTTAGAATTATGCTCATGTATAGCTTAAAAAGAATCAACCATAACCATAACGGGGAACATCAGACTCCCAGAGAGAGTCTTGAGCAAACATGCTCTGACTCCACTACTAAGGGAGGAAATGAGGTTTTGAAAGAGCAGGAAGTTTAGAATCATGGAAAATAAAATCAAGAGGAGATTACTCTTGTGGCCCAAGGAGCTATTTCCCATACTATCTATATAACACAAACACAAAAGCACATCTTTTTGGTAGAGGTGTTACAAAGCAAACACGGTATTGGTTACATCCCAGCATTAACCCAAACAAAACACATACAAAAGACCACAATGGTACATTGAAGCAGTGGAAGTACAGGCAACAGACACTAAACAACGGCCTTTTGTTTTCTTCCCGGGGGGGGGGGGGGGGGGGGGTGTGGGGTGGGGTGGGGGTGGAGTGGTGGTGTCCTGCAGAATTAAGTCATGCGAAGCTAACATTCATCTTCTTGTGGTTGCTGGTTATAGTGGTAAGACCGATTTTCAAAAATTCAGCAGTTGCCTGCAGGTCATCCCCCTTGCCAACAGTTTTCTGCTCGCAGAGGCCGTGGCTCAGGCACACACTACCAGCCTAGCGTCTGGAGAGTCCCTGCAAGTCTTGTAGGATGTGGCCATATCCAGTTTTAGACAAACATAATTCAGCGTCCCAGGAAAGGAAAGGGCTCATATACTGTGATGCTTGCACAGCACTGCATGACAGGGTACACCTCACTCACCTCAATCAGACGCTTGCACCGCACCTGCCCTACTGCACTGACAGGGAGGAACAAACTGTTTTTAAACAACAGCCCATCTTGAGGCAGAATAGGTATCGGTTGGTTGTCCTATGAGCAGGGAGTCAGTGATTCATGCTGGCCATCTGCCCCCCTGCCACTCTTTGGTTTACCAAACAGAAACCTCCTTGTTGCCGAGGGAACTCGTTTCATATAATTTGTTCCCATGCTAATACTGTTCCCTAGAACATTAGAACAAGATGCATGTCGGACCAGCTTATGATACTTGCTAATGTCAGAACATGGTTCTGTTTCTTGGGCGGTTGTGTTCTTGTTGATATGAGTTGTTGTTGTAGGTTGTTTTTTCTACCCTGAACCTTTTGGAAGGAAAGATGTTAAAGTTTTGTTTACACTGTGTTCACTTCGTGGTAAAGCATCATGTTTTTACTCGTGTTTACATCGGGGGTAAAGCCATCATGTTTTACCTCGGTGTTCATGGTAAAGCATCCATGTTTTACCTCTGAGTTCACTTCATGGTAAAGCATCATGTTTTTTACCTCTGTGTTTTTCATCATGGAAAAGCATCATGTTTTAACCTCGATGTTTCACTTCATGGTAAAGCATCATGTTTTACCTCTGTGTTCACTTCAGTGTAAAGCACATGTTTTACCTCTGAGGTTTATCATCACGGTAAAGCATCCATGTTTACCTCTGTGTTCACATCATCGTAAAGCATCATGCTTTAACCTCTGGTTCACAACATGGTAAAGCATCATGCTTTACCTCAGTGTTCACTCAGGTAAAGAATTTTAGAGACCCTGTTTCATTAAAAAGAAATGTTTTTGTGTAGAGTTGAATTTCAAGTGATGGGCTTTTTGGCTGTATTTGAAAAAAAAAACATCACAGACTAAAAAAGTTGACAAACCTAACATATATTCAATAGAAAAGTTGATTTTTTATGATTCTTGATCCTAGACATAAAATGCTGTGATATCAGTATGCATGTTTGGTTCATGTAAAATCAGTCCAGTTGCTGCAAAAAAGAAGAAGAAAAAACTAGTCAGGGAAAAAATAAACAAACAAATAAAACAAAACTGGACCTCACCAATTATAATGCTCACCATGACACTAATTATCGTTTAACAATGGAACAGAATACTAGTTCAGGAGCTCTAAACCATCAGACACAAGGTGGACCCCAGCATAGCATAACACGCAGGACTCTTCAATAGATGAAGACTTCACTATCCATCATGGAAGAAGTTGAGCAGCAATCAAATCACTGAAAATGGTAAAGCTGCATGAGAGCATTGACAACTCCCAACAGAGCTGTCAAACATGGAGGCCAAAAGTGTTGGATAATCCTCACAAGAAGTTGCAACAAGATCTGGCAGACCGGAGAGTGCCAATACCGTGGACCCATGCAACTCCTCATGTATGCTCCCCAAGAAAGGCAATCTACAGCATGCGAACTATCAATTGACCACCTCCAAAGCCATGCTAATACATAATGTTAATAGTCATCTTGAACAGACCTTAAGACTCTTGTAAAGAGATTAATAGCCAAAGAACCGGCAGGGCCTCCACCCAAATCAGAAAGTACCACAGAACAAATATTCAAAGTGTGGTTCTTGCGAGAAATACAATGATCACCAACAAAACAGTACCACATCTTCATAGACTTCAAAAGGCATTCAACCGTGCATGGCATGACGCATTAATGGGCCACAAGGAAGAAGTACAACATGGGAACAAAAGATCAACGCAAGATCATCAAAAGAGCCCATACACAAAAGCACCATGCAGTGCTTTCCAGAGGCATGGTTGGAGAATGGATCCAAAACCTCAGTGGAAATCCGTCAATGCTGCTCCTATCACCGACACTGTTCAATGTCTTCCTTAGCGCAAATGACTGCTGCCTTAGAAGATCACACTGGCACAGTCCAGTATTGGGAGGATGGACAATCACCAACCTCAATTTTGCCCGATGACATCGACGGACGGCAGAAACGAACAGGAACGTAGCCACCTATGTACCACCTGGACGAAACATCCTCCAGATACGGCTTGGAGATCAGTGCCGAGAAGAAATGAAACTCATGACAACCAGTGCCCATCCAGTCACTACTGTGATATACATTGTAAAAGAACTTGAGGTTGTAGATTCTTTTCAAAATACGCTTCGAGCTTTTATTACTGATGAATCGTTTCAAAAGACCAAAATTCCTGGCAAGCACTGCACAAAAGTATGCAGCAATGGCAAAGCACAAACCATCTGGAAAGACTGAAACATCTCTCCTTCACAACCAAGTCAAGCTAACTGCATTGCATTGGTCGTTTCCATCCCATATCGGTATGTAACTGGACATTGAAATGCAGATCTAGAAAGAAGGATCAAGCTTTGGAGATGATAAGACTCCAGAAACACACCTGTGCATTCAACAAGGACCAACATTACCACATTGGTGGACTCGTGGTCCTAAGGTAACGCCCTGCTAGAAAGCGAAAAGTCCGAGGTCTGAATGTGCGCGGTTTCGTACCCCGTTTGGACCGGAAATTTTTCCACCCCCATCCATTAGAACCATGAGTGGGGGTCTGGCGCTAGTCATTCGGATGAAAACGATAAAACCGAGGATCCCCTGTTATTACACGTAATTATGTAGCGCACGTAAAAAAAAACCCACGCAACAAGAGAGTTGTCCCTGGCATTATTCTTAGAAAAAAGCCATAAAATTCTGATAGGGAAACAAATACAGCTGCCAGAAAAAAAAAAAAAAAAAAGGGTGAAAGGGTGGCCTCAGCGCTAAGTGGCGACGCGGTTCTCCCGCGCTCCCCGGGGAGAGCAGCCCGAATTTCACGGAGAGAAATCTGCCCGTGACTTAAAGTGGTATGAAATAAAATCTGAGTCGCTTTGGAATTGTTGCTTTACAATATTCCAGCGGCTATATAATTCCATACATATTATAACCAACGAAGAAGGTCCGACAAACATCGTCCAACAAGTAAAACACCTCGAAACCTGCTGACCATAGTCAAGAGAAGACGCCAGGAATGATATGGACATGTACAAGATCAAGATGGCTTTCCAAGACCTACTAGCAAGAACAGTGCCGGAATAGAAGTCAAGGCAGGCTGAAGAAAAAAGGGCAGCCACATCCCCTGAATGGAAACCGGGAAGAGCTCTCCACAATCCAGGCACTTGCGCATAGCCCCACAAATGGAGCCAACTGCAGTAACGTTCATCACTGCAGTGCCCCTACGAACCTGGAGGGCGGGTATGGGAGGCCGATGAGATGAGATGAGAGATCAGTGCATAGTCCTTTTTGACTATGCACTGATCTCTCATCTTCATCTCTATCGGCCTTAGCAGGGAAAAGACGTGGATCAAGTAGTTGGATGAGTAATTATCCTTTCCTTTCAAAGTCTGTTTCCTTCACCTTCACCGTTCACTATACAATAGTTCCTTTGGAACCATGGGGGGCACCACTAGAAATTTGCAACCATTTACTATTAAAAAAAATCTGAAGTATACCGTAGTTTACGCAATGGCACATCATCTTGTGGCAGCAATGACCATTAGCTCTGCTACAACACTATGAGTTGTTTTGTCATCTATTGTTCAGCGCTACTCCTGCTCGCTCTCGTCCTCTCTCTCTCTCTCTCTCTCTCCCTCATCTCATCTCTCCACTCTCGTTCTCGTCTCTCTCTCTCCCAAAATCTCATTCTCTCTCTCTCCCTCTCTCTCACATCCGTCTTCTATCTCTCTCTCTCCTCTCACTCTCTCTCTCATCATCCCCCCCTAACCTCACCGTCTCATCTCTCACGTCTCTCTCAGTAGGAACATGACAATGGTGTGTGTGAGTGTTTGTGTGTGTGCGCGCGTGTGTAGTTGAGTGTTGCGCGCAATGTGTTGTGTGTAGCGTGTGTTTGTGTAGTGTTTTGTGTGTGTTGTATGGTGTGTGTTTGTGTGGTGTGTGTGTGTGTTGCGTGTGTGTGTGGCGTGTGTGTGTGTGCAAGCTTGTTATACTCATATGAATGTATGTAACAATTAATGCATACAGTTGAATCTAGTTATTGGTGATGGCCTTTATCCGTTCGGTTTTCATTATTGTCCTTTTGCAAACAGCATAATTTGTATTAAATTGTATTTATACTGTGCTCCTTGCCATCAAGACTATTTGTTAATGCAATAAATTATTTTCATGTTCAGTGTTCTCATCTTACCCACCTCTCTCTCTTTCTCTCTCTCTCTCCCCTTTCTATCCACCCTCCTCTCTCTCCTCCCATCGTCCCCTCTCTCTCTTTCTCTCTCTTTCCTCCCCCCCCCCCTCTCTCTCTCTCCCATCTCATCACCCTCTTTTCCTCTCTTCACTCCTTCATCCCCTCCCGCTCTTCACATCCCCTCCTCTCTCCCCCCTCTCTCTCGCTCATCCTCCCTCACTACCCACCCCTCTCACTCTCCTCACTCTCTCTCTCTCTCTCTCTCATCCCACGTCCTCTCTCACACTCTCTCTCTTCTCTTTCTCTCCTCTCTCTCTTGGGCCATGGACCTTTCACCAAACAGGCAGTCCATGTTTCATGAGCCTCTGATATTCTGTGCTTTTTTTCCTTCCCGAAGCAGTAAATGCGTAACCTTCCAAGTTTGGGCAAGTGGCTGGTTCCAGTACCATGCCTCTATTCCACTGCACTTTTCGCGCGGCTAGTGTGGTCGTTTTGAAGCAAAGCATTTGCTTGTTTTATGTTGAAGCGGGCAAGATTATTATCGCCATTGCAAGCCTGTTGGCCCACCCAACAACTCTGACGCACAATGTGGTCATCTTTGATGTGCTCCACCCCCTGCTCTACATGGGAAAATTTGCTCCCCAGTGCGGATACGTAGATTGAACCAGGACCTGCACAAAGAGTGAGGCTTTGCGGCAGACTCGTCAAGCTGGTGAATGTGGTGCCTCACGGCGAGGGAGAGCGCGTGGATGCACAGGATCTTCACCAAGAACTGCACAAAACGTCATCAGACAATCTTTGCTTATCAGAACGTCTTGGACCAAAAACAGAACAATCTCAGCAATAAGTGTTAGCCAGCTGAGTGCTTGATATCAAAGACCTGAAGGATACCTTGCCAATCCTCCAGGACCAGTGAACGATTTGAAAAAAATGGTCTCAGATTAAACAGGAAAATGATGTATTAAAGTCAGGAAACTGAATCCTTAAATGCCTCATGTAAGTCTCGTAAAAGAAAGCAATAACCAAGAAGGTCGTTCCAAGTGTCTTCACCTTATAATGGCCACGGCATTCCCTTAGAAGAAGTCAGAAAGTGGCAAGATATGAAGACTCCAGACATGCTTGTTGATAAACTGCAGTTTCCAGATGATGTACAGTGTTGATCAGGTACACAGCGTACCTCTCAGCCAGACTCACCATATAACTGCAAGCTCTGTATTTCTCCAAGATAAAAAAGTGATTGTACAGCAAAGCAAGAATCTGAGGCGAAGAAAGGATATATTGTCTGTGATGATTTTCCTCTCTGTGTTGGGAGAAGTCAAGGAAAAATCTCTTACCTAACCAAAGTGGTCATAGGTAAAAATACAGAGCAGTGATGGTTTATGACCATAAATGATAAGAAGGGAAAAGGAATGGTGTGGAAGTGAAACGACCATCTGTTTTCCTCAACCACAGAAAGGTATGCCACAGCCCGTCACCTTGAAATTTCCCCCCATCCCTTATTTTGATGTGACAGGCACAGGGGAACACAGACTTTAAATGCCGCCCTACACACAGTGTCAGAAACTGGCCAGGACAAGTTTGGTGAGTAGTGAAATAGTCTAGAGTGGAGTAGAATTATCTGGTCATGAAACACCTGTGCATGATTACAAGTTGGCTGTTCCCATGGTACTAAGGGTTTTCATGCCCACATATATATGAACTGAGAATATGTTGACCAGAAGGAACAATGTAATTCATAAACAGGCTGGTTCGCTTTTGTTAAGTAAAATGGATAATATGATGTGCACTATATGTTTATTCAATGGTGACATGGGTAAAAGGATTCTGGCACATGGTGAAGGTGAATGAGAATGAGGAGAGAAACGACAGTAAGAGTGAAAAGAGTGCATGTAAAAGATGATATAGAACAGGAACAACCTACATCGAACTTGGCCTTAGATTTTGAACAGAAACTTAGAGCCAGTTGTATCAAAAAACACTGTAACTCAAGTGTGACATGGAAACCATGTCATCAACTCATTTATTCAGTGATTGTAGAAAAATAAATGCAAAAACAGTTTTAATATTGTATTGCATCCACCTTCCTTTCTCCATTTGCAAAGGCAACAGGTTACACCATAATCTATCTTTATCTGAAACCTAATTCTTTCAGATACCCTGACGTGGAACCCATGCCATGGATTCAGTTGGTTGTAGTAGTCATTATAACGCTTTCCTTATTACATATGTAGTGTTATTGTGCCCAGTCTCTTTCCCAATATCTCTGGTAATGAGCATAAAAATTTAAAAAAATAAAAAAAAAAGCTGATCACAATAAGATATTCTCTCTCCTCTCTCTCTCTCTCTCACGTATCGCATCATCTCTCATCTCACTCTTCTCTCTCTCTCTCTCATCTCATTACAATATTAGTTTTTGTGTAGTTACTATTGCTGTTTGCTTCCGCATAAGAGCACAATGAATTTGTTGACATTTCTTTCTGTAGCCAAGAATGATACTATTTACGTGATTTGTTTACCTTTTTATTATGTGGAGTTTTTGTTTCGTTTTATTTCCGGTTTTTTTTTTTTTTTTTTGGAGGGGGGACTATTCTGTTGTCCGCCTGGCACCCCATGTTGTTTTGCGCTTTGTTTTGCTCTTAGGTTCTTTGCTATTTTTTCGGTTTTATTTTTCTGTGTTTTCTGTTTTGCTTTCTTTCTCACTTGTTGCCCCTCTCTCTCGCTCTCTCGGCACTCTCTCGTCCGATCTCTCTCATTCTTCTCTCTCTCTCCTCTCTCTCTCTTCTCGAATCGCTCTTCTCTCACTCTCTCTCTCTCTCTCTCTTTTCGGTGATTTTTGGTGGGGCTTTGTGGTAAATATTTTTCCCATATACTGTGTAAGTGTATTGGTAGGCTTTATTTCATTTTTATTATCAAAATCTATCCTAAGGGCGAGGAATGGAAGTAAAAAAAAAAGCACATAGGTCTTATTCATTATCCTGCGCAATAAAAGATTTGTCATTGTCCATTGTACTCCTCTGTCAAATGTCCAGGTAAACCGACACTGAAACACCCTGAAGACGTATGTTTTTAAGATGACAGACTAAAGATCTGTTTTTGCCTGACCATCCCAACCAAGGTGCTGCACAGTTTCCCCAAGCCCGGAATAAACACTCACAACCAGCAGCCATCAACTCTCATCTTGAAGCTTCAGCTCCTACCTTGTTGTTCTTCCAGACAATGACAATAACAATGACAAATTTCTTTTTTTTCGAGATAATGAATAAGCCCTATGTAGCTTTTTTTACAATCCTTCCCCGCCCTTAAAAAATATATAAAGAGAGAGAAAGTGTTGGGTGGAATTGAACCATAAGGAACGTTTCGAGAGTTTTTTGGTACACAACATGCCATGTGTTGCGTGTGTGTGTGTGTGTGTGTCAAAGTCAAGAGTCAAAAGTCAAACTTTTATTTTTCAGATGGTACATATGAATAAGCAATGCATTTGCTTTTTTTTTCATCAAGCATCAATCTAAAGAAAGATAAAAAAGCGAGAAAAAAAAGATTAATGTATATGCAGACATAGAATAAAAAACTAATCTATGGAAAACTATACAAACAACAAAAAAACCAATAACATATGCCATATGTGGATTAAACAAAACAAAAAACCAGAAAAATATGTTACCATTACAATTCAAATAATTCAAAAATCTTGAAAAATATCCGTCAAAACACAAACAAACAAGCAAAACAAGAAAACCCACACAAAACAAACAAAGAAGACTAAACAAGATAAAAATAAAAAAAACCCCACCAACGGCTTCCCCCCCTCACACACACATATACACATCACCCTTCAACCATACAGAACAACTTGATAAAACAACAACAAAAATGAATCAACAAGACCAACCACACAACAAGGGAAATAAACCAACAAACAAATCAAAACAAATATACATAACACAACAACAACAGCAACAATAACTAACATAGGACCAAGTAAGACAGCCAAGACAAAAAAGAACAATATAGAACTAACAAAAGACGAGAAAAAGAGTCCAAATATCTCCCCTCACCTCCCCAAGAAAACCACCTAAACCCAAAACAAACAAAAGGCAAAATAAACCAGAACCCCACCACCCCACCAACTACCATACGAATAACAGACAACAACAACCAATTGATATAAACAGAGTAAACGAGATGTATCAGTTAAACTAATTGAGTTGTGTGTGGTGTGTGTGAGTGTGTGTGTGTGTGGTGTGTGTGTGTGATGTGGGTGTGTGTGTGTGTCGTGTGTGTGTGTGTGTGTGTGTGTGTGGTGTGTGTGTGTGGAAAGAGAAGAGAGGAGAGAGTGTGGTGGTGCGGTTTGGTAGTGGTTGGTGTGAGTGGTGTGTGTGTGATGTGTGTGTGTGTGTGTGTGGGTGTGTGTGTTAGTGTGGTGTGGTTGATTGTTGGTGTGATGAAAGAGAGAGTGAGAGAGATAGAGAAGAGAAGTGTGTGTGTGTGTGTGTGTGTGTGATGTGTGTGTGTGTGAGTGTGTGTGTGTGTGTGTGTGTGTGTGTGTGTGTGTGTGTGTGTTGTGTGAGTGTGGTGTGTGACGTTGGAGTGTTGTGGTGTGACTGAAGTCCTGGGAACACACACCACCCAGTAACGTTGTAACATACGCATGTCCCCGTTTGTGTAGTCAGGTTGGTCCTTTTACACACTGACAGTCCGAACAAACAGGATATGAGTGGACCGATGAGATCTATAGTAGTGGAAAGGATAGTGCCTTGTTATAAGTACACACACACACACACATCCACTTCCCACCCCGCCTAGTTCGAATCCTTCCAGGGACTCACACCACACCACACACACACACACACACACACCACTCCACTTCAGTTTTCAGACTCACACACACACACATCAGTATAAAAAAACCCCCCCCAAATTTGGGGGGGGGGGGTGGGGGGGGGGGGGGGGGGGGGGTAAAAAAAACCACACACACACACACATAGAAAAACACTCACAACAAACACACACACAAGGAAATTCCCTCCCACCAGCCCTATCTGTTTCCAGACTCACACCACACACACACACACACACACACACACACACACACACACACACACAACACACCACTCCCCACTTCTGTTTTTCAGACTCACACACAGACACACACACTCACACACATACATACACACACATAAATCTCCCATCCCCTTTCTGTTTCCCAGACTCTCTTTCCCTCCCTCACACAACACGCACACACAGACAACACGACAACACACACCGACATCACACACACACACACACACACACACACAATCCCTCCCACCACCTATACTGTATTCAGACTCACACACCACATCACACTACACACACACACACACTACACACACACACACAACATTCACAACACCACTCCCACCCCCTATTCTGTTTCCCAACCTCGAACCCTAAATAATACTGTAGATAAGAAGCCCCCCTCACAATTTGAGTGCCTTGATTTTCCAGCCAATCACCCAAACACTGTTCAAGAGGAATTCTCCTTCCTCAGGATTAAACAAGTGATTGTCTGCTTCTAATTTAAAGTCATTAGAGATCAAATACTTCAGGCGGGTCTTGTCCTATACTGTTATAAAAAATGGATCTTTCACTTTAGATTCTGTCAGGTTCATGTCGCATGACTGTGTACTAGGTAAAGGAACAGATGTCGCTCATATCTCACCAGGGTCAAAAATCACGTCATAATCTTCACTATGCCTCCTGCCGCCATGGTATTTTTAATAATTATTTTTTAAATCTTAGATATAAAAAAAAGAGCACAATCATATGGAACACTACTTGATCCCCACAGAGATTAAAGAGCCTCTAGGTGTAAAAGTATTAACAGTCTATCGTCAAAAGCAATAATACCCCTCAACAATAGACCAAAGATCAAATCTTTAACTATTAGATTTCCTAAACTTGGTGCAAAGGAGTGTGATTGTACCAGGCACGTTCAAAGAGTTGCATTTAAAATAACCTAGACTCAACAGACATCCCAACAGAAAGAATTTAATAACTTGGTAGGGCAATTGTTTTTAAAAAAATTACTATTAAACTAGCAGGTAGAGAAGTGTCTTATCTTAAAACAATCAGCAGACAACTTTTAATCTACGCGATCCTCTGTATAACTGCAAGAATGAAGAAAAGAACGTATATACCAAGGAATAAAGGACAACCACGGTATTAAACATAGAATAAGTGCTGGAAAGACGCTGGCAGAAACAATAAAATCAGACTGTTGCTCTGTCAGTATATGGTAACAGATTTTGTAAACCACTAGACTTTGAACGCTTTTAACACAACAAAAAACATTAGCCTTATTATCACGGGCTCTACAAGACATTGTCATATGAATTAACATTTAATAATTTATAAGCCGGGGGGGGGTGCTACAAATGTAAAATCAACCAGATAACTGCAGCACAAGTATACAATTTCTGACATCTTCATTATAGTTTGATATTGGTTCTCACGCTGAACTAGCAAGCCTGGATTGCACAGCAGTATCAGTCAAGTTAGCAATTTATTATGAAAGTATTCTACATCCGCACATTTCAAAAAAGTAGGGCCAGAAAACAATTTGGAATTTAAACTTAAACACACCGCTCATCATGAAGCGGTATTTTGATTGTTGTTTGAAGATGTAGAGAAAGAGCCATACCCAAGATCAAGTGAAACGTATATCTACAACCCCTAACAATATAGAAGTTAACATAGCATGATTGAAGGCCAACCAAACCAGGTGTATGCAAGGCGGGCTTTTACCATATCACATTTTTGCTGAAGCAACGAAAATTTTTTGCTGGCGGACGACGTACTAAGCTCCAACAGATGATATAGTTAGTAAAAGACTTTCATCTTCATTATTTTAGACTTTATGAATACTTAGCAATTTAAATATGCTTTGTGGTAGACCTTAGAAGACAGAAGACAACAATTCAATGGCAGCGGCAGAAATTGAAAATGGATCGGAAGGAATAACAATACAGATCTATAAAGAAGAAGAAGCACGACAAGCCCTTGTAAAGTTTAAATATCCGATTTGTATGATGTATCTGATGCTTCAGTTAAATATAGAAGACAATAGATAAAAGATGCTGTTTTATTAAAAGGGAGGTTAAGAAGTTTTACAAAAAAGATCCCCACTGTTTCCTTAATTGTGGGCAACAGGGTGTGAAAAACAATAGTGTTCTTGATCTTTTACAAACAGTAAATAAAACACTTTGAACATATAGTCATATTCTGTACAACGTTAAAGTATAAATAAAACATACCAAAGAAGAGGAAGTTTGTGCGTGGTCAGATAATGAGGTTTATTTGGTTTGATCCAAGCAGCATATTAAGTGATTACTTAGAAATCCTTTAACAAACATTTTGAGGGAACACAAACATTGTTTATAAATAATATTGGAATAAAATTATGTAATTATATTAAGAAACAGATAATCCCACTTACTATGTTTGTCAACAGTTAAAAAAAGCCCCCATTAAAAACACTAGTTGTACCGTGGCCTTGACCTTTAAAATCTTGACTTTACTATTTGGAACCCCTGACCTACGTCCTTGACCATTAACCTTGACCTTTCCACATTGCTTCCCTCTATTGTGTGCACACCCTCCCTGATGGGGAAGCAATGTGGTGGTCTGCCACTTGCATTGTGATGGATCCTCTCTTTGCTTCGCACAGTCGAAATCGAAACGAAAGTGCAAGACGCGCCCCAGAGGTGCTCGAACACTATCAACAGACCGGTCTAGAGTTACCCTGGTTTTGAAGTTCGCACAACTCTGTCTACACGGCCCTAAAATGCTTCAAGTGACAAAACCACTGGGTACAAGGGTTCCCATCTGTTATTAATAAAAATATTGCAATAATATACCCTGCAAAGACAAACAAAGTCAATGCAAAGGGATGTTGGGGTTTTTAAAAGAATTTAAATATAAAAATTTATATTATTTCACACATGAAGTTTTAAGAAATAAATATTGCAAAATCATGACAAAACACACTGATATAGAAATATTTAGTACTAAAAGCTACAGAGTAAAAGTTATAATCCCCAATCAATAAGAACAAATAATCTCGAAAATATAAAACTGCTCGCTTGCTTGCATTTTTGCTAAAAACACTCAGCTAACCTGCTAGCTCCAGGCTCTGTGCTCTGGTTATTGATTGATTCCACCACCACAAGCAGCAGTAATCGAGCAGCGTCAGCTTAGCACTCCCCCTTATGTTATTGATCCACTGGTCTGAAATGAGTTTGTTATTTTTATAGTTTATCTGGAGCACGAGAAGAATATTAGTTTTATTCGGTGAGTAAGGGCAAAAATACAGGTTGTGACCCTTCAGCTTGAAGGAAGGTTTTACTATTCTTATAGCCAAGATGTTTTTAAATATGCAGATCAAAAGTGGACTTTGACTCCCTTGAGCTTGAAGGACACATTTTACTATTCTCTCGAGGCAAGGTGTAAAATCACCACAAGACACCACACTTTCAGTGTAAAACATATAAAATGACAACTTAATATAATACCACACACAGCAAACACCAAAACACGAACCAGATTTTAGACACAGTTAAAACAAATCTTCCAAACTTACTCCATTTACCATATCCCTACTCTTATGGAGAAAAAAGTTACCCATCCTCACAAGTAAGTCTTTCATTTTAACTCTGTCCGACTTAAAGTGATACCAGATGATCCTTAAATAGGAGACTGAATATGGTGGTGTGTGTGTGAGAGAGAGAAAGAGAGAGAGATACGAGAGAGAGAGAGAGAGAGAGAGAGAGAGAGAGAAGAGAGAGAGAGAAGATCTACTCTTTGTGTGTGTAGTTGTGCGTGGGCATCCCTGCATGCATGCGCGCTGTGTTTAATAATAGTAATAACAAGAGGAAAGTAGCATTCTAACATGAACAAAATCAAGAACAAAATTTTTTTAAAATTGAAATAAAAAATAATCTACAATAAATGCCCATAGACTTAACGATAAACTCACCTTAGAATAATCAAATGTTACTTAACATTGTTCAAAATTTCTTCCATGGAATTCTCAAGAAAAGCAGTGAGATGAGTTTAACCTTCTCACATTCATGTATGATAGATGATTTGAAATAAATTCAGCCACAAAAAGCATTTTTAACATCCTTGAGAATTTTGTTGTGAATGCATTTATCTTATCCTGAAAAATGATGCCTTGAGTTGTCTTCCTTTACAGCATTTGTATGAAGCTCAACGTCTTCAAGTTATTCCGACTACACTATTCCCACTCAGAAGTTGAATGTGAAAGCCGATTGTTTTTGCTGATACTTTTTCTATAATGTTTTTTTAAGGATGCTTTTTGTTAACAAACCAATAACCCTCTGCAATGGAATAGAGGGACATGCAAGTAATATAGAGCCCATTTGCATTAGGTGCACCTTTCTTTGCAGCCTATCATCACCCGCTGTCATTAGTAAAAAACCATCCTATAAGTTGAAACTTTGCTTCAGAAAGAAAAAAAATGAGGTCTGAAACAGATTTTTCACTTCTTCCCCCTTTCTTTCCTCCCAAATAGCCCGAAACATAATAAGCTCTTTGACGACTATAATACGATTACAGCAATCAGATCTTTAGAGCGTTCTGTTCTGACATTTTAACAAATATGATTAGACCCACAAAGGGCAAATCTAAGTTTTGTCCTGTTTAGAAATGAACAAGCTCATTTTTGATGTTAGAAAACTAATCAACATGAAAAAAGAATGAAAATCCAAATAAAATTGGCAGTTAATGTTTTCATTCACATATACAACATAATTACTGTCATTTGTCTTAAATTTATACAGAAGGCTCACTAGAGACAAATTTAGATAACCATCAAGTCAGATCGAGCATTTTGTCATAACGGCACTAAAATACAAAGTCCTATATGTGTTGGTAAAAAATGTCTGTTTTTAACAGCTAACTGATCGCGATTCTCAATGGCTTTGATTTCATTTTAGATCCATCCATACCCTATCTTTTCATATATTACTTTGTGTGGGATTCAAATCACTATTATATGCCTTAAAGTTCTATAACTTATAAGCAATCAGCTAAACTTTTTCTTGACGAGTCAAATTACTCATAAATCCTTCTAAGTTTAAGAGGAATTCATGCTTCCTTTGGTGATTCCCTTCAGACCTCACAAACAAATCTAACCGATCCAACTAACAACACCACATACCATAAACTAGTCTTAAACACATTTTTCAATATACTTTGAGGCACCTAACACAAGACTGCCTTTAACCCCGGAAATTCTCCGGGCTAAACTGCACCCTATAACCCAACAAACCGGAAAATATTTTCCGGGGTGTCGAACCGAAGTAAACAAGCCTGCTTCCTTGACTAAGGTTAAAGAGGAAAAACTCCAAAATTATATGAGTTCACTCTCCTTTTAGCTGGCAACAATGGGACTGAAAAACCAGGGCAAAAATGAATGTTGTTTTCGCTCGTATTTTGTGATTTTTTGCAAACTAGCTTGGGAAGTTCTTGTTCATAATTGCTGACCCTTCTTGTTGAAGGCTAAATTAATTTTACACAGCTATAAAAGTGGCAAATCAAACTCTAGATTTTTTACCTAACTTTGGATGATACGATCGTGTATGATTCGGAGATCATGTATTTAAAAAAGAACAATGAATGCGATTAGTGGCCTGACATATTTTGACATTATTGAGATGGGGGTACTCAATGACAGTGTGAAAAGAAGAAATCCAAAATTAGGTCCGATGTTTTTACATTTTTTAAATATATTTTGCAAAAATATCATGCTAACAATTTGAGCTTGCCCTCGAAGTAATTACGATATATATAATTAACATGATCAGTGTAGACTATCATGAATATTCAAGTAGTAGTTGACCGTGTAAGAGGGTTATAACATAGCAGGTACATAAAGAAATTTAAATCCCCAGCATATAGGGTCACTTGCACTCGTCTCTAGGGCAGTTAAGGAGGCTAATGGTCTATACATAGAAACTGTGTTAAGACATTAATTGAACAATAAAACTTAATTCAAATATCCCAAATGACATTCCAAGGTCATTGCACTTGGTTAATAAATAGCAATATCATATTTTCACAAAAAATATAACTTTCTATTTCTTAATAGATAACAATCATGTTGTCAAAACCACACGAGCTTTTACACACATTATAATATACATAGCGATAACCTTATGTAATTTTCTTCAGCATTATGTTACCTGAACAAGTATTCTGCCAAAATTGAACCAGTACGAAACAAAGACTATGACTAAGCTCAAATTACAACTACTTGCTTTCTCTTGTTCAAAATGATAACTTCTTAAATTCAAACTTTGAAACCTTCAAAAACGAAATTAAACATATACCATCATAAACCTTTCCAAAGTACGGTTAGAATTATGCTCATGTATAGCTTAAAAAGAATCAACCATAACCATAACGGGGAACATCAGACTCCCAGAGAGAGTCTTGAGCAAACATGCTCTGACTCCACTACTAAGGGAGGAAATGAGGTTTTGAAAGAGCAGGAAGTTTAGAATCATGGAAAATAAAATCAAGAGGAGATTACTCTTGTGGCCCAAGGAGCTATTTCCCATACTATCTATATAACACAAACACAAAAGCACATCTTTTTGGTAGAGGTGTTACAAAGCAAACACGGTATTGGTTACATCCCAGCATTAACCCAAACAAAACACATACAAAAGACCACAATGGTACATTGAAGCAGTGGAAGTACAGGCAACAGACACTAAACAACGGCCTTTTGTTTTCTTCCCGGGGGGGGGGGGGGGGGGGGGTGTGGGGTGGGGTGGGGGTGGAGTGGTGGTGTCCTGCAGAATTAAGTCATGCGAAGCTAACATTCATCTTCTTGTGGTTGCTGGTTATAGTGGTAAGACCGATTTTCAAAAATTCAGCAGTTGCCTGCAGGTCATCCCCCTTGCCAACAGTTTTCTGCTCGCAGAGGCCGTGGCTCAGGCACACACTACCAGCCTAGCGTCTGGAGAGTCCCTGCAAGTCTTGTAGGATGTGGCCATATCCAGTTTTAGACAAACATAATTCAGCGTCCCAGGAAAGGAAAGGGCTCATATACTGTGATGCTTGCACAGCACTGCATGACAGGGTACACCTCACTCACCTCAATCAGACGCTTGCACCGCACCTGCCCTACTGCACTGACAGGGAGGAACAAACTGTTTTTAAACAACAGCCCATCTTGAGGCAGAATAGGTATCGGTTGGTTGTCCTATGAGCAGGGAGTCAGTGATTCATGCTGGCCATCTGCCCCCCTGCCACTCTTTGGTTTACCAAACAGAAACCTCCTTGTTGCCGAGGGAACTCGTTTCATATAATTTGTTCCCATGCTAATACTGTTCCCTAGAACATTAGAACAAGATGCATGTCGGACCAGCTTATGATACTTGCTAATGTCAGAACATGGTTCTGTTTCTTGGGCGGTTGTGTTCTTGTTGATATGAGTTGTTGTTGTAGGTTGTTTTTTCTACCCTGAACCTTTTGGAAGGAAAGATGTTAAAGTTTTGTTTACACTGTGTTCACTTCGTGGTAAAGCATCATGTTTTTACTCGTGTTTACATCGGGGGTAAAGCCATCATGTTTTACCTCGGTGTTCATGGTAAAGCATCCATGTTTTACCTCTGAGTTCACTTCATGGTAAAGCATCATGTTTTTTACCTCTGTGTTTTTCATCATGGAAAAGCATCATGTTTTAACCTCGATGTTTCACTTCATGGTAAAGCATCATGTTTTACCTCTGTGTTCACTTCAGTGTAAAGCACATGTTTTACCTCTGAGGTTTATCATCACGGTAAAGCATCCATGTTTACCTCTGTGTTCACATCATCGTAAAGCATCATGCTTTAACCTCTGGTTCACAACATGGTAAAGCATCATGCTTTACCTCAGTGTTCACTCAGGTAAAGAATTTTAGAGACCCTGTTTCATTAAAAAGAAATGTTTTTGTGTAGAGTTGAATTTCAAGTGATGGGCTTTTTGGCTGTATTTGAAAAAAAAAACATCACAGACTAAAAAAGTTGACAAACCTAACATATATTCAATAGAAAAGTTGATTTTTTATGATTCTTGATCCTAGACATAAAATGCTGTGATATCAGTATGCATGTTTGGTTCATGTAAAATCAGTCCAGTTGCTGCAAAAAAGAAGAAGAAAAAACTAGTCAGGGAAAAAATAAACAAACAAATAAAACAAAACTGGACCTCACCAATTATAATGCTCACCATGACACTAATTATCGTTTAACAATGGAACAGAATACTAGTTCAGGAGCTCTAAACCATCAGACACAAGGTGGACCCCAGCATAGCATAACACGCAGGACTCTTCAATAGATGAAGACTTCACTATCCATCATGGAAGAAGTTGAGCAGCAATCAAATCACTGAAAATGGTAAAGCTGCATGAGAGCATTGACAACTCCCAACAGAGCTGTCAAACATGGAGGCCAAAAGTGTTGGATAATCCTCACAAGAAGTTGCAACAAGATCTGGCAGACCGGAGAGTGCCAATACCGTGGACCCATGCAACTCCTCATGTATGCTCCCCAAGAAAGGCAATCTACAGCATGCGAACTATCAATTGACCACCTCCAAAGCCATGCTAATACATAATGTTAATAGTCATCTTGAACAGACCTTAAGACTCTTGTAAAGAGATTAATAGCCAAAGAACCGGCAGGGCCTCCACCCAAATCAGAAAGTACCACAGAACAAATATTCAAAGTGTGGTTCTTGCGAGAAATACAATGATCACCAACAAAACAGTACCACATCTTCATAGACTTCAAAAGGCATTCAACCGTGCATGGCATGACGCATTAATGGGCCACAAGGAAGAAGTACAACATGGGAACAAAAGATCAACGCAAGATCATCAAAAGAGCCCATACACAAAAGCACCATGCAGTGCTTTCCAGAGGCATGGTTGGAGAATGGATCCAAAACCTCAGTGGAAATCCGTCAATGCTGCTCCTATCACCGACACTGTTCAATGTCTTCCTTAGCGCAAATGACTGCTGCCTTAGAAGATCACACTGGCACAGTCCAGTATTGGGAGGATGGACAATCACCAACCTCAATTTTGCCCGATGACATCGACGGACGGCAGAAACGAACAGGAACGTAGCCACCTATGTACCACCTGGACGAAACATCCTCCAGATACGGCTTGGAGATCAGTGCCGAGAAGAAATGAAACTCATGACAACCAGTGCCCATCCAGTCACTACTGTGATATACATTGTAAAAGAACTTGAGGTTGTAGATTCTTTTCAAAATACGCTTCGAGCTTTTATTACTGATGAATCGTTTCAAAAGACCAAAATTCCTGGCAAGCACTGCACAAAAGTATGCAGCAATGGCAAAGCACAAACCATCTGGAAAGACTGAAACATCTCTCCTTCACAACCAAGTCAAGCTAACTGCATTGCATTGGTCGTTTCCATCCCATATCGGTATGTAACTGGACATTGAAATGCAGATCTAGAAAGAAGGATCAAGCTTTGGAGATGATAAGACTCCAGAAACACACCTGTGCATTCAACAAGGACCAACATTACCACATTGGTGGACTCGTGGTCCTAAGGTAACGCCCTGCTAGAAAGCGAAAAGTCCGAGGTCTGAATGTGCGCGGTTTCGTACCCCGTTTGGACCGGAAATTTTTCCACCCCCATCCATTAGAACCATGAGTGGGGGTCTGGCGCTAGTCATTCGGATGAAAACGATAAAACCGAGGATCCCCTGTTATTACACGTAATTATGTAGCGCACGTAAAAAAAAACCCACGCAACAAGAGAGTTGTCCCTGGCATTATTCTTAGAAAAAAGCCATAAAATTCTGATAGGGAAACAAATACAGCTGCCAGAAAAAAAAAAAAAAAAAAGGGTGAAAGGGTGGCCTCAGCGCTAAGTGGCGACGCGGTTCTCCCGCGCTCCCCGGGGAGAGCAGCCCGAATTTCACGGAGAGAAATCTGCCCGTGACTTAAAGTGGTATGAAATAAAATCTGAGTCGCTTTGGAATTGTTGCTTTACAATATTCCAGCGGCTATATAATTCCATACATATTATAACCAACGAAGAAGGTCCGACAAACATCGTCCAACAAGTAAAACACCTCGAAACCTGCTGACCATAGTCAAGAGAAGACGCCAGGAATGATATGGACATGTACAAGATCAAGATGGCTTTCCAAGACCTACTAGCAAGAACAGTGCCGGAATAGAAGTCAAGGCAGGCTGAAGAAAAAAGGGCAGCCACATCCCCTGAATGGAAACCGGGAAGAGCTCTCCACAATCCAGGCACTTGCGCATAGCCCCACAAATGGAGCCAACTGCAGTAACGTTCATCACTGCAGTGCCCCTACGAACCTGGAGGGCGGGTATGGGAGGCCGATGAGATGAGATGAGAGATCAGTGCATAGTCCTTTTTGACTATGCACTGATCTCTCATCTTCATCTCTATCGGCCTTAGCAGGGAAAAGACGTGGATCAAGTAGTTGGATGAGTAATTATCCTTTCCTTTCAAAGTCTGTTTCCTTCACCTTCACCGTTCACTATACAATAGTTCCTTTGGAACCATGGGGGGCACCACTAGAAATTTGCAACCATTTACTATTAAAAAAAATCTGAAGTATACCGTAGTTTACGCAATGGCACATCATCTTGTGGCAGCAATGACCATTAGCTCTGCTACAACACTATGAGTTGTTTTGTCATCTATTGTTCAGCGCTACTCCTGCTCGCTCTCGTCCTCTCTCTCTCTCTCTCTCTCTCCCTCATCTCATCTCTCCACTCTCGTTCTCGTCTCTCTCTCTCCCAAAATCTCATTCTCTCTCTCTCCCTCTCTCTCACATCCGTCTTCTATCTCTCTCTCTCCTCTCACTCTCTCTCTCATCATCCCCCCCTAACCTCACCGTCTCATCTCTCACGTCTCTCTCAGTAGGAACATGACAATGGTGTGTGTGAGTGTTTGTGTGTGTGCGCGCGTGTGTAGTTGAGTGTTGCGCGCAATGTGTTGTGTGTAGCGTGTGTTTGTGTAGTGTTTTGTGTGTGTTGTATGGTGTGTGTTTGTGTGGTGTGTGTGTGTGTTGCGTGTGTGTGTGGCGTGTGTGTGTGTGCAAGCTTGTTATACTCATATGAATGTATGTAACAATTAATGCATACAGTTGAATCTAGTTATTGGTGATGGCCTTTATCCGTTCGGTTTTCATTATTGTCCTTTTGCAAACAGCATAATTTGTATTAAATTGTATTTATACTGTGCTCCTTGCCATCAAGACTATTTGTTAATGCAATAAATTATTTTCATGTTCAGTGTTCTCATCTTACCCACCTCTCTCTCTTTCTCTCTCTCTCTCCCCTTTCTATCCACCCTCCTCTCTCTCCTCCCATCGTCCCCTCTCTCTCTTTCTCTCTCTTTCCTCCCCCCCCCCCTCTCTCTCTCTCCCATCTCATCACCCTCTTTTTCTGTCATCTTTTTCCCACCGGCAAAACGGTTTTAACGTTGCGAAAGGTGTTCTGCGTGCGTTCGCACACGGGACCTGGGGTTTATAGTCTCATCCGAAGGACTTTTGGGGAGAGGGGAGTCTGCACTGATGTGAACTCCAGGGGAAAATATCCCCTTGAACGGGAGAGGGAAGAGAGAGAGAGAGAGAGAGAGAGAGAGAAGAGAGAGAGAGAGAGAGAGAGAAGAGAGGAGAGAGAGGAGAGAGGGGAGAGAGAGAGAGAACACTGAACTGAACACTGAAATGATTTAATTTTACATTGGCCTTGGACCACAATACATTTGTTGGGCTTGGGATAGAAACAATGGGTTCATTCATATCATTGGCAAAGCAAATACACAAACAAATAATGATTTATGACTGATTAGAGAAGAAAAACACCAACATATACATAGCCAAATAATGCAAAAAGATTATGTCAGTAACAGTTCATGACTGAATACAAAAGAAAAACACCATTTATTCTATTTCTTGATTATAAACCTTACCTCTTAACAATAATGTGTATAGATATAGTGATAATATCCGAGATAAATTATGTCCATTTTGTAAAACGAACTTTGAAAATGAAGCCCACTTTCTATTGGAATGTTACATGTACTTAAACTTAAGAGAAAAGTTTTTAAGCAAATGTATCAATGTACCATTGACAGATATGTCCAAAGTAAGAAATGATGAGTACAAACATCGTTTGTCTAACTACATTTTTCATTCTATTAACAAAAGGAAAATAATGTTGTCGCAAATACTTTATTGGAAAACTGCTAGGGATTTGATATACTCAATATGGATGATTTTTCTTAGACAGCATCTTCTTTCTATGATTGGGAGAGAGAGAGAGAGAGAGAAAAGAGAGAGAGAGAGAGAGAGAGAGAGAGAGAGAGAGAGAGAGAGAGAGAGAGAGAGAGAGAAGCTTTGTTTTCTTTTTTCATTTTATTTTTTTATATCGAGGATAATGGAATAAGCGCTGTTTGCTCTTTTACTCCAGCCCGGGTATCGGTTTTGTAAATTCTGTCATCTGTTCCCCATTTCTAGATACTATCTACATGATAATAGATCAAAAACAGGCAGACAACAGACAAATAGATAGATGATGGGTAGGTGGGAAAGATAAATAGATGAAAATACTAATGGGTAGAAAGGTAGGTATAGAAGGTAGAAGAAGATATGTAGATAAGTAGATAGAAGTAGATAGATAGATAGATCGATTAGTAGATAGGTGGGTAGTAGATAAATGTAGTGAGACAGACAGCCCGGATAGAACAGACAGACAGATAGTAGATTAGATAATAGATAGTTAATAGATAGATATAAAATTAGTAGGAGGCAGGTGATAATAAGTAGAGACAACTAAAATTTAATATATATATATATTAATAAGAAAAAGAGAGAGATAGAGAGAAAAGGGGGAGAGAGAGAGAGAGAGAGAGAGAGAGACAAACAGACAGAAACACACACAGACAAGAGACAGACAGACAGATAGAAGATACACGCACACACGTCGCAAAGATTTTCATCAACTGTAGACAGTTATAAGGATTTTGGGTTTTTGCATGAAACGGCGCCCTATTGCATCTCTGCTATAGTGAGGTTGGCATGGTTGTTGGTTTTTTTTATTGTTTTTTTAAGAGACAGGACACAACTAACCCACCCCCGGGCACCCCCTCACACCATTCCTCCCTTCTTTAATCTCTTGTGGTTGCAGTTAGTTTCGCTTGTTTGATTAATGATGTTATGGGTTGTTGCGTTTACATCGTGCTTTACTTAAATACCACTTTGTGCTGTTTTTGGTATTGCTAGGGTTTTAAAATGTTCCACAAATCACTTTAACCTTTTTGTGGTCTAAACGGTTTAAATCATTATCATTTTCTAATTGAAACACACACACACACACACACAACGCACGGGCGCGCGCGCCGCGCGACGCACCCACAACAGGGGCACACCAATTACAATCCACACTTCCTCAACTTCTCCACATCTAACAAAACGAGCTCATCTCTCTCAACTCTCTCATCTCCTCTCTCCTCTCTCCTCCCCCTCTTCTCTCCCCTCCTCACTCTCTTCCCTCTCCCCTCTCTCTCATTCTCTTTCTCTTCCCTTTTTCCCTCTCTTTCACTATCTTCTCCTCTCTCTTCTCTCTCATTTTCCCTCCTCTCTCTTTCTTCTCTTTCTCTCTCTTTCTCTCATCTCTCTTTCCCTCTGTCCTCTCTCTCTCCTGTCTCTCTCTCTCTCTTCTCTCAATCTCTCTCTCTTTTTTCTTCTCTTTCCCTTTTCTTTCTCTCTCTCTCTCTCTTTCTCTGTCTCTGCTCTTTTCTCTCTCTCTCTCTCTCTTTCTCTCTCTCAATATCTCTTCTCTCTCAATCTCTCTCTCTCAATCTCTATTCTTTTTCTCTCTCTCTTTCTCTTCTCTCTTCCCTCTCTCCTTCTCTTTCTCTCTCTCTCTTTGTTTCTCTCTTCTTTTGTCTCTCTCTCTCTTCTCTCTCTCCTCTTTTCTCTTTCTCTATCTCTCTTTTTTCTCTTTAGTTTTCCCTCTCTCTCTCTCTCTCTCTCTCCTCTCTCTCTCTCTCTCCCCTCTTTCTTTCTTCTCGATCTTTCTCTCTTTCCCCTATTTTCGCTTTCTCTTTCTCTCTCTCTCTCTCTCCTTTTCCCCTTCTCCTCTCCCCCTCTCTCTCTTCATCCCCTCTCTCCCTCTCTCCCTCCTCTCTTTCTCAATTCTCTCTTTCTCATCAAAGGGCCTAATTTTGCGGTTACTTAATTTTTTTTTTTCAAACATAATATAAAATTTTTTAAATTATCGTGAAATATTTCTTAGTCATGGCGCGTATCTAAATGTAGGCGTAAATATCCCAACAAATTTGCATTACAGTGCGAGTGAAAAGACCAAGAAGAATGTTTTTAACAAAGAAAGAAACAATGGTGTAAGTATGGACGAGATAGCTCAGTGGTCAGAGCACTCGCTTTTCCCCATGCAGATGGAAACAGATGACAAAATTGACAAAACTGCATGCACACGGGACTGGATGTAAAAAAGCATGAGTGCTTATTCCACTATCCTCGATATAAAAGAATAAATAAATAAATAAATAAATAAAGCTAAGGTTAAGCAGCGTTGTCGAGCGTGGTTACCACTTGGATGGGTGACCGTTTGTGCGCCTTAGCTTCAGTACTGTCACCCAGTTCTCATCTCATCTGCTCCCATAACCCCCTCCGGGGTCGAAGGGGCACTGCATTGACGAACGTTGCACCAGCTGGCTCCATTTGCGCAGTCACCCAGTTCACCCAGCTGTAAAACGGGTATCTGCTCTCTTTAGGGTCAGGGAAGGTAAAGCAGCGAGGGAGAGGAGATGGGCGCCGCCCTCAATATGCTGGCCCTAGAGAAGTGAGGTCTCTGACGCCTCGCTCCCCTACGACCAGATAGGTTATGGGACACCTTTACCTACACTAGGTATATAAGTTAAAGAAATAACTCTCTCTCACTCTCTCTCTCACTATCACTCTCTCTCTCACAAACACACACACACACACACACACACACTGCAGTGGAATGCTAGATCTATTTCCACTAATCTGCCATATTTAATACAGCATCTTGCTGAAAATCATTATCAAGTAGTGATGTTACAATCACTCAAAGTAACTAAAAGTAAGCTGCCCAAGCTGCCTGGCTATTATTATCCACCTGTCTATCAGCAAGTCGATACTGTAACAAAAATCAGTGCAGCCATATACATTCAGGAAGGGGTGGATTACTGCATGTGTCCCTCACCAGTGCCTAACCAGATCCCAGATATACATTCATGTGCAGCACGAGTAAGTTTTGGAAAGAATATAATAATAAATACTGTGTCGTATATCTGCCCAAGGGACCAAATGATCTGAATACTGAAGTGGATACACAACCTTAAAGATAATGAAAAGTGGTTCATTGCATGGAGATTTTAATGCACATGCACCCTTCTGGGATAAGGAATGTAGAAAATATCTCATAACGATTTGTAGAAAACATAGTCGACTCTTGTCTATGCTTGCTAAATGACGGCAGTGTCACAAGAATCCTAGACATTGTTAGTCACAAAGCATCAGCCTTAGATCTGTCATTTGTGTCTCCTGCATTAGCTCCAGAGTGTGAGTGGTCAACATATAATGACACCCTTGGCAGTGATTACCTGCCTATTATCACAACTTTTTGTGGAACAACAACTTTCTGTGACACTCAGAAAGACAAAATCCTCAAATTTAACTATAAAAAAGCAGATTGGCAGAAGTTTGAAGACATCCTTGCAGTTTACAACACTGACAGCTTTGACACTGACAACATTGACCACTTTTATTCAGTTTTACTGAGACCATTCTTAATGCTGCCACTTTTCTATCCCCCAAAATTAATACAGTAAAAATAAATAAACATCAGGGAAATATCTGGTGGACACCAGCATGTGAGGAAGCAGTTAAAAATAAACGCTCAATGTATAAAAATTTATCTAAAAGATAAAACATCAGAAAATAATGTAAAACAGAAACAAGCTAAAATTCATTGTAACCTTGTTGTAGCTCAGGCTAAGAGACAGTTTTGGACTTCTTTTTGTACCACCGAAATTTCAAATCATAAGGACCTTAAAAAGGTTTGGGAAAAATTTCATGAAATGAAAAAAGGCGTTAGTTTACCAAACTTGTCCAGTGAGACTGGAAAACAAAGAATTCCCATCAAATTAGAAAAGGCAGAGGCGTTCGCAGATATGTTTTCAAATCGATGCTCTTGAAGGATTGTCACTAAGTGTAGGAACTAAGAACAGAAGAGGAAAATAAAACAGAGTATAATGACCCAATCTCTGACAACAGTTCATGCATTAATGTTCCAATACAGTGGATGAAGTTAGAGATGCTTTACTGTCTCTTTCTACTAAGAAAACATCTGTCGGGTTAGATGCAGTTTCTAATGACATGCTAAAACATCTACCAGCAAACTTTATTTTTCTACTGCATAAATTGTTCAATAAATGTTGGATTGAAGGTGTTGTGCCAGTGATTGGAAACATTCTATTGTCATTCCTATTCATAAACAAGGAAAACCCAGAACAGACAAAACTAGCTACAGGCCAATTGCTTTGACCTCACACACTGGCAAGCTAATGGAGAGAATTATTCTTAAAAGGCTGATGTAACTTCTGTGATAAAAATAAAATAATCCCGGTCAATCAAGCGGGTTTCGAAAAGACAGATCTGCCATAGATAACTTGGTTAAGCTATCAACGCATATAAAAATTCAGTTTGCAAGAAGAAAGAACGTTCTTGCAACATTTTTTTATATAAAAAAGCGTATAGATCAAGTTTGGCATGCTAAGTTGCTACATAAACTTAAGAATCTGGGCTTTTCTGGGCATTTTTATAATTATATTAAAAGTTTTTTGACTAATAGAAGTATACAGGTTAGAGTAGCTAAATCATATTCTAGTTTTAGATCTCTTCATATGGGACTTCCCCAAGGTTCTGTAATATCGCCTCTCTTATTTAATGTTTTGCTGCATGATCTTCCTATGAAATTGTCGAAGGAAGTCGTCTTAGTACAATATGCAGATGATATATGTATGTGGATGAATGTTTCTATGAAACGAAACACACCAAAAAGAGCATTAAACTACATTAAAAAGGTATACCAGAACCAGCTTAACACATCGAAATTATATGCTCGAAAATGGATTTTACTTTATCCACAGAAAAAACGTACACTGTGCTTTTTAACAATGGAAGTTAATCCAGATGACCTACCAGCATTTAGAATTGGGACCAACATGATTGAGTATAAAGACACCGTAAAGTTCTTGGGTGTTATTCTCACTTCTAAGCTAACTTGGAATGCACATATCGAAGACAATTTAACTAAAGCAAAGAAAGGCTTAAACTTTTTGAAGATGGTAAGTAAACAGTTCTGGGGCCAAGACACATTAAATATGAAATATTTAGCTACATCCCTTATTCGTTCAAAATTATCGTATGGTCAAGAGGTCTTTTTCAGTGCGCCTAAGTATTTACTTAAAAAGTTACAAAGTATAAGACTGCAAAGCATACAGACTGGCTCTTGGTGTGCTCTTATCACGCCTCAGCCCTGGAACATATAAACGAAGTCGGCATATTGCCTTTAGATGATTACCGTCAACTGGCATGTGCTAAATATTTGCTTAGAAACAAAACGACAGAAAACTTTATTTCAGAAGAAATAGAAGTGAAATCAGAGTTTAATTTTCCTAAAAGAGCGAAATATATATCCTCTTTAATGCCCATAAGTACATATGTGTCTGATCTGGTAGAAAACTCTGAAGTCAATCAACACAGCATGGACACACGAGAAGCAATCTTACCTTGCCCATCATGGGAGATGAATAAAGCACACTTTGATATAGAGGTGTCTAATGAAAACAAGAATGACAACCAGAATATAATGGTTGCTGATGTCCGATCCCACATCCATCATAAATATTTTGACCATTTACAAATTTATACAGATGGATCACAGCCTAGATAATCAAGAAACAGGTTCTGCTTTGTTATACCAGCGTTAAAAATTGAAAAATCATATTATATTGGTAAACATCACTCGATATTTACAGCAGAACTTGTAGCAATACTAATGGGTCTTACTATATCTTTGATTTGCCGTTGGGTATATTTCAAATTCTTCTTTGCGTTTGATTCTAAATCGGCATTGTATGCTTTAAAATCGCCATGTTACAAGAAAACTTCGAAAATCATATTAGAGATTAAGCATGTCATACATCTCTTAACCTTAAAGGGCGTAAGTGTGAATTTTTGTTGGGTGCCTTCACACACTGGGTTCTTTCCAAATGAGTGGGCGGATAGAGCTGCCAAAAAGGGTGCAAAACATGGACGGGATGCAATAGAATGCATGTGCCTTTATCCTTACAAGAAGGGTATAACTTACTAGAACAAAAATCATGGAGAAAGGTCACTGATAGTAATCAGCATAAATGAGACACTTTTAACTAGAACTGCAATCAATACCCATAATATAAACAGTGGGGAACCATTCAGAAGTTAGTACAAGTGTTTTTATACGTCAAGGAGAATTAATACTTTATTCTATAGAATGAAACTAAATGCATTGATAACCAAATTCAGCAAAATGGTAAATGCCTGTGTGGTGAGAATATCACTAATACTCATATACTTTTTGACTGCCAGAGTGTAAAACCTTTCATGCCCCATTTTTCTGAAAACTCCCTCACCAGCATATTCAGTAATTTAAAATTGGCATTTGAAATTGTGAAAGGTCTTTGTTACAATCCCATAGGACATTTGTTATAGTTACATTAACGTTAATGACTTGTTGGGTTTTTTTGTTGTTTTTTTTTTAAAAAATTCCCGTCGCATTGCCAAGTTTTTCAAGATTTTTTTTTTTTTTTTTTTAACCAGCACATCCACATCTCCCGGGTTTTTTTTGTTGGTTTTTTTTTTGTGTGTGTGTTTGTTTGTTTGGTTTGTTTTTTTTGGAGGGGATGGGGGGAGGGGGGGGGCGTCTAATATCACTAAAAGTGAACAGACGTAAAATTGAAGTCAACAACAACAACAACACACACACACACACACACACACACTCACTTCCTGTAAACGCATCAACTCTAAAAATGTATGCTGAAATAAATATCCTACCTTTTGAAGAAGAAATTAAGCTTGCCTCGGCAAAGTATGTTTTAAGAAGTTCGACAATTCAGAATTCTAATATTAAAGAGCTTCATTTAAAATCGATGTAGATTTTCCTAAAAGGGCTAAATCCATACAATCACTGACAACAATCAGTTCTTACACCTCTGATCTGTTCACATATTCAGGAATGAATGTCAGAAATGTAGCATCTCGCCCAGTTTTCTCCACAATTCCAAAGTGGGAATTAAACAGGGCTGAGTTTGATTTTGATTATTGTAATATAAAAAAGATGAAAGTCCCGCTGTCGCTGCAATAGCTAGAGCTCACATTGATGAAACATATAGCGGTTATTTTAAAGTTTTTACTGATGGTTCGGTAGTCGACTGTGGGAATGCTGGATCTGCTTCTGTAGTTCCTGCATTAAAGATAGAAAAATCTTATCATTTAGGCAAAGATTTTTCAATCTTTACTGCGGAACTTATAGCTATATTAATGGCCTTAATTTTTTTTATATTAAATCTGCATATAAATATATTTAATGTGCTTTTCTGCATTGATTCTAAGTCTGTTTTGCAAGCATTAAAAGCATTAATACTAAGGTAAGAGGAGAATTAATCATTGAAATTTGTCACCTTATACATTTTCTTTCCTTACGAGGTACTACCCTTGCCTTTTGCTGGATTCCGTCACATTGTGGAATCCATGGCAACGAGAAAGCTGACCAGTTAGCCAAAGCTGCTGGCATGGACACGGACTGTGAAGTTACAGCACCTCTGAACCTTCCACTCTGTCTTCAGGAGGGCATACTTCTGCTGAAAAAAGCTTCTTGGAACCGTGTCAACAGCCAACGAAAGTATTCTTTACGTGGACATTCATTAAGTGTCAGAGTGTGTCATTTTCATAACAGACTGGTGGGAAGTATGATATACAGGTTCAGATTGAATGCATTTAGGACTCAATTCTGTGAACAGGTAACTTGTCTATGTGGTTCTGACTTATCACCTAAGCATGTCATTCTTCATTGTGAAGTACTTCGACCATATTTTTCTGGTACAGTTGTAGATAGGATTTCAAATATGTCATTTGAACAATTATTGGCCGATAATGTGATTATGTTGGAGATAGTTAGTTGTTTAGTTAAAAGCCTTGTTGGCAAACTTTTGTAATTATTCTTGCTGCAGTTTAAGCTGTTCAATGCCTGTCCCCTCCCTCCCCACCTCACCCCGTCCCTCCCATAATGTCTTTGTTGTTGTTGTTTTTTCTTTTATCTCGTGCACAGACACAAATAGGTAAACACACACACACACACACACACACACACCCCACACACACACAACACCACGCACACACACACACACACACCACACACACACACACACACACACACACACCACGCACACACACGTTCTCTATATATTGTAACACTTTATCTTTGGTCTAATATCACCTTGAGTGAACAGACGTTAAATAAAGGAAAGAACACTCACACACGCACACACACACACACACACACACACACACACACACACACACACACACACACACACACTTTCTATAAGTATTGATGGATGGCTTGATGAAGAGGGGAAATAAAAGCAGACATTTAACTGATTCAATGTACCATCTAAAAATTATGAAAAAACAAACTTTTATTTTGACTAGCACACACACACACACACACACACACACACAAACACACACACACACACACACACACACACACACACACACACACACACACACACACACACTTGACACTCCTGAACACATATTATTTTCACTCACAATTTTTTTTCTGGAGTGTAATCAACTTTTGCCTGAAGAGAAGCAGTCTCCGCCAGATTCATCTCGCCCCCCCTCCCCCCCCCCCCCCCCGATCCCCTAAGTTGGTATACGGCTGCCTTCATGTGGGCAGAAACGGTCACAAAGGAAAAATCTCACCATTGGTGAGCCTCACAGCTCTAGCGAGGAACAACAACAACAACAACAACAACAACAGCAACAACAACAGAGGTTATCTGTTTTCACTTTGTTTTTCTCGTTCCTCGGCAGTGTCACTTAAAAGGTAAAGGTGTCCCATAACCTATGTGGTCGTAGGGGAGCGAGGCGTCATAGACCTCAACTTCTCAAGGGGCCAAGCATATTGAGGGCAGCGGCGCCCATCTCCTCTCCCTCGCTGCTTTACCTTCCTTGACCATAAAAGAGGGTACAGGTACCCATTTACAGCTGGGGGAACTGGGGAAACTGTACTGAAGCCAAGGCGCGCAAACGGTCACCCATCCAAGTGGTCACCACGCTCAGCGATGCTGCTTAACCTGAGCTTGGGGGAAAGCGAGTGCTCCGACCACTGAGCTATCCCGTCCATAACTAGCTGCTTATGAATCTCAGCAACTCTGCTATTGATTGATAAGGTCTCTTCATTTTTGTCCCCTCGTTTCTTTGGGTCAAGTTCCGAGGTTCCCCAATGGTTAGGCTTTGCATATGCATCCATTTTGTCCGAGGTAGCCGCATTGGGAACGGGATAGCTCAGTGGTCGGAGCACTCGCTTTCCCCAGGCCAAGTTAAGCAGTGTCGAGCGTGGTTACCAGTTGGATGGGTGACCGTTTGCCGCGCCTTGGCTTCAGTACAGTTCCCCCAGTTCACCCAGCTGTAAATGGCTACCTGCCCTCTTTTAGGGTCAGGGAAGGTAAAGCAGCGAGGGAGAGGAGATGGGCGCCGCCCTCAATATGCTGGCCCTAGAGAAGTGAGGTCTCTGGCGCCTCGCTCCCCTACGACCTTATAGGTTATGGGACTCTTTTACCTTTTACCTTTACCTAGCCGCATTCCGACTTTTGAGGATGTCTACACAAGGTAATTGTGTGGGTTTCTTTTTCTTTATTTTTAATTGTCACCCATTTTTACGGGCACGCAACGGCCTACTCTTCCAATAGGCGGAGTAGGTTTCAGCGTGTGTGTGCAAGAGGTTCTGCGCGCGTTCTCGGATAGGACCTTGGTTTATAGTCTCACCTGAGGAACTTTGAAGGGAGTGGAGTCGGGTACTGATGTGAACTCCAGGGGAGGGAGGATGGGGGGAGGGGTAATCCATTAAACCGGTGCTTCAGGGATGTCTCAAACCTCAAGAAGAAGGTACCCTTGCTGGGAGTTCCTTTGCGTAGATGGAGAGGAGTGGGTTCTTGGCTGTTTCTATACTGGCGGTTCGGGGCTGGATATCCTGCAAGAGCCTGGAGCCTCTTCAGTACTACTCGTGCAAAGACTTTCCCAACGATGCTGAGGAGGGATATGCGGTGGATTGGTGGTCTAGAGGTAACGCGCCTGTCTAGAAAGCAAAAAGTCCGGGTCGGAAGTGTGCGGTGGTTCGTATCCCGTTTGGACCGGAAACTTTTTCCCCATCCATTAGACCATGAGTGGTGGTCTGGGCGCTAGTCCTTCGGATGAGACGATAAACCGAGGTCCGTGTGTT
>CM054163.1:41801294-41834065 GCA_028751875.1 Rapana venosa
TGGGTTTTTTTTGTGTGTGTGGGTGTTTTTTTGGGTTGTTGGTGTGGTGGTTGTGGTGGGTGTGGTGTGTGTGTGTGTGGGGTGGGGTTGGTAAAGACCGTCATCTTCATGACGTTGATTTGAAAAATCTTAACTTTTTAAACATCTTTATGTTAAAACCCTGAGAAGAAATAAAGAAAACACATTGCAGGGTATTTGGCTGAGGAATTAAAAATGAAATTTAAAAATAAGTATTCGATCTAAAAAAGGGAACAAGGGAAAACAAGCCAATTTTTTCATCTGAAATCTTTGTCTTTAATATGGGAAAATATACTTACAGATTCTGTTTATTTAAAATGGAGGGTTTGAAGTTTTAAGAAAACACCCCTATGTTCCAAATTTGGGGACAACAGGGGGGGGAAAAAACATATTTGTTCAACATTTTTTTTTACAAACAAAAAACATAAATTTTCCCCCTTGGAAAAATAAAAATAATACCTTTACAATTTATTAAAATAAACGGAGAAAAAGAAAGTTTGTATGGCTAATGATAAAGTTTTTTTGGGTTTGATCCAAGAAAACAGATTAAGTGATTGCTTACCCTTGTACAAACATTTTTGAGGGAACAAAACCTGTTTTAAAAAAATTTTGTTCAGCTGAACAAAATGTCAAGAAACAAAAAAAATTTGTTTAAGCTAGTTTCAGGGGAAAGACATGGGAATCGTGTATGGGTTTTAACTCAAAAATAGAATTCAGTGTTAAAAGACTTTAGAGAAAGCTAAAAATTTTTGTTCTATAAAAAAAATAGTTTTTTTTTGTTTGAAAATTTAAAAAAAGAAAAAAAAAGAAGAAAAGAAAAAGACTAAACGAATGTGATAATTCCCAAGAAAAAGCTTTAAATTCAGTGCCCCCCTTTTAAAATAAATTACTTCCCCCTTAAAACCCCCAACGGTGTTTTCCCCCCCCAAAGGGTTTTATCCCGCCTTCTGGGCCCCCGCCCCCCATCCCCCCGGGGCTGGATTCCCCCCCAACCCAAAATTTTTTTCTCCCTTTTTTTTCTCGGGGCCTGAATCTTTTTAAAAAGAAAAAAACCCCTGAAACAAGTTTTTTGAAATGGGGGTTTGGGTTTTCCCAAAAATTTTAGGTTTTTTTTTTAAGGTTTTTTTGGGGGGGAAAAAACGGTTGGTACCCCCCCCCCCCCCCCCCCCCCCCCCCCCCCCCCCCGGGTTGATAAATGGGGTTGACAAAAACAACACCAAAAATTTAAAAAAAAATTTTAAAATTTCAAAAAAACTGTTCTTTAAAAGGGGGGAAAAAGGTTGTTGATGGAAAAGGTGTTAAATAAAAATTTTTGGTGGGGTGGTTTTTGGGGGTTTTTTTTTGTGCGGATTGGGTGGGGGGGGGGTGAAAAGGTTGAGGTGTGATGTGTGTAAAAAAGAAAATTTTTGGGGAGCCCGGTAGAAATTTTCCCCACTTCTTTTTTTTGCCCCGTCCTGGGTATGGAAAGGTTTGCACTTTGTATTTAAAAATAAAAATTCAGCATAGATCAGATAATAAAAAGAAGTATTAGTTTTTTTTTATATAATTTTGTAATATTCTTGACAAGATATTGTTTAGGCAAAAACCCATAATTTTATATGTTTGCTCATTAGAAATAAATGTGTATTACTATTCAGTTTTAGTAGAGAGATAGGGTAAAAGCCGAGTCAAGGTATACTGCTTAGTTTTTTATATAAAACTAGCAAGTTTTGGTACTATGAAGGCGAAGCCGAATCGGACCAAAAGTTTGCCTGTTTGGATAAACAGTAATTTGGTGACTTACTCGGCTTTTACACTATCTCTCAGCATCTATTTTTTAGAAGAAGGCTTGTCTTCACACCTTATCCTATATAGGTCACTCTGAGGCAACAATATGACATATTTGTGGAATCGTAGATAGGTCAGTTGGCCTGAGAAATGACCTTATATTTGTTGGATGGAGATAGAGCATATACAGCTCAACACTGGGGACCCACAGAAAGATGACCATATTTTTTATGGGGCGGAGCATAATTATGCAGGTCAAGCTCTTGGTCCCCCAGAAGCAGACCTATGTTAGTTATGTGTTTCACCCTTGCCAGTGTCAAGCTGTGGCTCTTGGGGGCCTAGAACCTGAATGGTGTGTAATAGGGTGTGTGGTTATGGCCAGTGATGTGTTCGAGTGACTGGCCTAAAACAAGATGATGTAACATAAATGCTTTACACTGGACTCACCTGCAAAATAAAATGCTGCCTTAACTCATACTAACAATGAATTTGAATCCTCCCACTAAATAAACATACATAGAAAAGGCCTTAAAAAACCCACGAATTTTAAGCAAAAGAAAGTATAACAAAAAAAACACACAAAACTTATAAAAAAAAAGGACGGAAAACCAAAGAGCATAATCAAAGAAAAGAGAGAAAGAAAGGATGGGGAGAGAGACAGAGACAGAGACAGACAGTACAGGCAAAAAAAACTGAATGAATGAGTTTTTTTTCAAGGTAACAGAATTAGCATTCACATACTTTTTCTCAACCAGCCCTGCTCTGATTAGAGAAGCTATCAACAAAACAAGAAAAAACCTTACTTCAACAATGAAAACACCATCGGATGACACTAATAAATCGAGCCCCCTTGCATACGCATGCAGAAAAACTTGTCAACACGTTAAATCCTGTTCCGCTTTTCGAAAGCGTACCATTGTGCCGATAGGGAGCAGATGACACATTTACAAACCGCATAACAGTCCGAGTGCATGTTCTGGATGACCCACGCCCCCCTTCCCCCCCCCCCCCCCAGGTGTGATAACGCTGGGGAATGCACAAAACAACAACTAACAACATCAAACAAAACAGAGTTTAAAATCTCAAAAGTTCTGTAAACAATATCAAGACCGACTATCAAGCCTACCATCTTGCATGAGCACAAATGGTGTCTAAGTATTTAAATGATGTGTGTGTGGTGTTGGTGGTGTGTGTGAGTTGTGTGTGTTAGTGTTGTGTGTTGTGTGTGTGGTGTTTGTGTGTGTGTTGTTGTGTTGAGTTGTGTTTTGTGTGCTGTGAAGTGAGTGGAGGGGACAGGGGGTTAGAAAAAAAGAAAAAAGAAATTGAAGAGTGTCCTGTGTGTAAAAAGAAAGACCTGGTTTGTGTGAAAGGCCTTGGTCCCATGAACCCTGGGCACCAGCAGAGCTGTCCTGTCGTTTGCCCATTGACCTCACCAGGTGATGACATGTGATGGTGGAGTAGAGTAATTATCATCCCATCAATCATAGTACCTTTTATACTATATGGGGAACACAAACTACAAATTGGTCAGGCTCTGTTTCCTTGGTGCCTTGGTGGTGTTAAAGATTGTGCTGGGGGGTGGATGTGATGGTGTATGCATTGGTGTAGTTAGTAAGATATCTCCCATACGATCAAGCAGGTGTTACAAATTTGGGGACACACCAGCAAATTTGCACACTTTCCTGTTTCTTTGGGTGGTGGTTGAAAAATGTTTAGCCGACGGGGGGCTGCTTTGTGATGGTGAGTAAGTAAGATTTACTCCCATGATGGTGCAAAAAAGCCACGTGTTATATTTTGGGTCACAAACACCTACAAATGTGCCAGCGATCTGTTTCCTTGGGTGTGGTTGACAACTACCCGTCGCAATTACACGTTAAATTGAGGTATTATGCAGCATCTTGTTTAGAACCAGACATCCTCGAGTTCATGCTGGTGCTGAGGAGAAATTGTACAGAGTTTGTGTCATACCAAATATCTCCACTTTGGATACAAAATCAAATACTTGCTCCTTCACACCTTGTCTGACTTGTAAAAAAGCAGTCATCACAGACAGTCATAGAAAAAAACACCCTCACACAGCAGACCAGCCCTTGTTGCAGATAATTAGAGGATCAATACCTGGGCATTTCTCAGCATAAGATAGTGTAAAAGCGATTAAAGCTCAACTCACTTACTTATTTATATTCCCAAAACCAGCAACTTTTTGTTGGCCATTCGCTTCGGCTTCGACCTCATATCGACCAAAAACTGCATATTTATATAAAAACAAGCAGTTTATACCTTTACTCCGCTTTTTAACCCCTATCTCTCTACTAATAAACTGAAATAATACTAAGTTATTTTTTGATGGTAAAAACTATAAAATTCATGGACATTTATGCTAAACCAATATCTTACCAAAACTTATCGAGAACTTTTTCGACAACTTCTCACAACTTATCAAGAACTTGCCAAGAACTTATAACCACTAATACAAGAACTTACCAAACCTATCGAAGAACTTATCAAGAACTAAAACAAGAACTATATGAAAACTTGACAAGAAAAAATAAACAAGACCTATCAACAACTTATCAACAACTTATCAACAACTTGTCAATAACAACAACAATTATTTTACACAAAATAATCTGAATAAAGATAGACAACATAATTGCGACGAACTTTTTTATGACATCACTGGTTCATAGTCAAGAAGAAATAACGATGAAAGAATCACTAGATAGAAAGAAGTTTTTCACTCTCTTGCTGCATGTAATAAAACAAAGCAATTCTTTAAGAACACAACTAACAGATAACAAGGTGCAGGCAGTATCACGCACAAGACATTAATAAAGTATATAATAGGTATGAATCCTCTTGAGCAAAGATAGTGAAAACCTAGGCATACTGGTTATTGGTCACTATATCAAAGCAAACAATAGGGTCCTTTAATGTGGACTCAGAACACTTAGCATAGACCTCTCCCACAAGATCCTATTTTGTCAGACGCTGGAAGACACTGGCTGGATATGTATACCGTTTTTGCTCTCTTAGCAACCATAGCATTGCTATATGATAAACATAAAACATATAAAATTTAAACCATAAGAAAAGATGGAAGAACAGAACTCATATCGAAAAAACCAACAGGAAGCACAGGATAAATGCCCGAACCAAGAGCAACCCTCCCTTTCACATTGACATCCTGTCACCCAAGAAACCTGGAGAGTTGAAGCAGTCAAGAAGGTTTAGCAAATGAATCGACAGAAAAAAAAGTAGCTACCAAGCAAAAGCAAAAGATCTTATCTGGAGAAACAGTTAGAAAAACAGATGCCATAGAAACACAGAAAAAAGACACACACCACCAAAAAACAAACATTCAGTCGTTACTTAATATACGTGTAACTGCGATGGGAATTGGTTATACAGCCAATAAGAGTATTGGAGCAACAAGCAAACCAGCAAGACAAGAACGCCAGCAAGAACAAAAGCCAAAACCACAACACACCGCAAACCAGTGCCAAGGCAAACAGCTAAAACGTTCCATTCAAGATGTAATAAATAGATAGAAATAAATAATTTATACTTATAGTAGAAATATGAGACAGAAAAGAACTGCAAAGTCAATCTGGTCTACCACGTGCGTTTATTGATCTTAGTGACGGCTATACTATGTAGAAAGAGCCTTCTAAAAATGAAGCCTGCTGATTTAGGAAAACGAGACGTTAGAAGACAAACCGAGCTCCAAGCTAGTTTGTGGTTGATAACAGCATCCATTGCTAAAAAAGACTTCTTGGTAAAGCAGGGAATCATTCCAGAAAATATTAGTCCCATAAAAAATAGAAAATGGCTTCTTTAGTGATGATGTTTTTGTGTGCTTATTAACGCACTAGCTTTTTAAGTAGCTACTAACAAGTATTCTAAACTTTCCATACAGACGAAGAAAGAAGAGACATTGATAAAGCATTAGAACATCGGACAGAGCACTGGCCTGAATACGAAAGACAAGAATTGCTCAGTTAGACTTTTATTAATGAAAAACTTTCGTGAACAATGGACACCGCAAAAACATTTCTGATGTAACGCGGCAATAAAAGAAGTACACATTGTGACGGCAAACAATATCTCCTATTACTAACCACAGCTTCTTGATTATATCAAAACCCACTGGAAACCCAGAAGACAGTGCGAGATTGCTTAATTGTGGTGGCAATGACGATAGTAATATTGCTTATCTCTAGAAGGCTGGTTAACCAACAGCAATTTTTTATTTATTATATTAGAACAATGTGATGCCCAAACTCTCTAAATCTTCTAACAACACCAAAAAGGGTACGGAAAGGACAGGCGCTATAATAATAGACATTGCAGCAGGAGTAATTCGGAATACAAAAATGCTGTCTAAACAGCAATCTGCAGATCATTTACCTGCACCAAAGTGCATTAATATACCCTCCTTCATGCAACAGAAGCCAAAAATGATACTCACCTAATAGACCTTTTATACTTTACCCCATACATCAATCAAAGAAAGAGGTATAAGTATGCTTCTTACTGTGGTTGAGTAGCTTCTAGTATAAAAGATGCAAGAAGCCCCTTACTGAAAAGAAGTGCCCACCGACCGCTGTTTGCTTTGCTAGAAATTCTATAGTCCGGGCCCCCCTAAAATATCCCAGACTATCAGTGTGATGATGTAAAGAGTTTAAAGAGCATTTATCACTTTTACTAAAGAAATGGAGTAGCAATAAAAAGGATAACCAGGCAACCACACTCTTCCATCACTGTTGAAAAGTTTTTAACAAGCTGTTAGCAGAATGACTCTTTGCATATCATTACCACCAAGAAATCATGAGCCCAGGCACACGAATACAGAGAGGTAAGAAGACTGCCTGCCGTTTTGAGAGCAATGAACACCTGAGATAACTAAAGTCCACAGATTAAAAACCTGTGGACGCTATCAAACAGTAAAACAATACAGCAGCAACATTCAAACAACACCTTCTAAGCAACCACTAATACCCATCGGGAAGAAACTGAGATACTGTAATCTCCCGGATAAGCTGAAGCTGCGACTGTCCACAAACAGCAAAGATCCAATCTGAGCTCATAGACACTTATAAAATAAAAAAAGTTTGGAAGAAGATCCTCCCTATTTATTGATTTGTCTTACCTGCGCCACAACGGGCTTTTGTTAGAGAGAACTGCAGCTCAGTGCCACCTTAATAAGCCACGCTTCAAGTAAGGTAGGCTACTATTTCATCAAAGTAAGCTACTGGTATGGTCTCATCTAACTGTTTTTTGTACTGACAATTAATGGGAACATCTTTGATAATACTGAAGTGTTGGACACTCCTCTCATCATACTGAACAACTCCAGAATAATTATTTAGCACCTCTTCGGTTGTGCCATGATCAGTTTTATTCTTCTACTTGCTGGCCAAATTCGTCTAGAATGACAAGCACTGTAAAAGCAGAGAACGAAGGCATTGTAACCACTACCATAGTATGATAAAGAGTAAACATTCCATTGTAGTCTCAATCAAAATTTTTAAAACATCGTATATAAATGTTAAAAAAATTAATTAAATAATTAATTACTTTGTTCTCCAGTGTCCAAGTGGCGTATAGATGCTCTAGTTGAAGAAGAAATATACTCGTTTTGTATCCGCTCAATCATGTCTTTTTTTCTAACCACATTGGGTTGATTGGTGCAGGTGAGCAGACATTGTTGTCATCTGAAATACACTGCTTCAAAGAGACCTCTTGTAGTTATCATGACTGATGCTGTTTTGACCACTGTTTACCAACAAAACCTTTTGCCTTTTTATAACACCTGTCGGCTTGCATACGCTATACATCATGCCACTCAGCCCAACATATCTTTGATAATAGTGCCTTCATCTCATCCTTCATCTTGCCAATAACTTTTTTTGTACTATGAATTAAGGGACTGTCTTTTGGATAATCACGGTGTCATACCATGACTCCGATCCCTGCGCTACGTCTCATACAAAGTCTTTGTATATATCTTCTGATATCAGGATGAAAGAGTCTGTGTCTGTTTACAAGACCCTTACAGCAGGATATTAACTTGAAGTAATCATACAAAAACTCCCACAATATACAGCTGTGACAGCTCTAAGCGACTCCTGAACCCAATGATACTGGTTTCTATTTAACCTGCTCTTCTCATCATGATGCCATACAGACTGTCATGGAATTGCCTGAGTCCGTGATAGCTTGGCTTTGATGTTACTTATGGCTTCGTTTTCCCTTTTGTGACTAATCTAACATCTTTTCTTTGTGGTGGTTTCTCCATTGTTTAAACCAACGCACTGTTGTTCTTGAACTGAAGTAATGCCTTTTCTGAGCTTCGGTTGCCTTGTTCTCAATCATGGCCGTCATATGATGTTTCCATGATTGCTCTTGTCAAACAATGAAACGATGCAACAGGAAATAAGAATTTAACCCCATGCCTTAGGTAAAACTGTAACAGGTCTGTAGTGACAAACAAACTGTTCTTGTATTTAAGTGGTAAAAGCTCTATTGGGTGGTTTCTTTTGGAGATGTTTTTGACCTTTCTGAGCCATTGGGTATCATTGTGTGCATCAAGTATTTCATAGGGATAACTAATCTACGTCTAAAAGATCCAACCTATGCTTGATAGCACCATGTTTGTGACAACCGCTTTTAGAACCTCATCAACACAAAAGGACCATTAAACAACTGAAAGTTTCAAAGTGGTAAGTGACTGAAACATGCGCCCATCCCATACAGATTGTTTGCATCCAGGTAACAATGATTTAGTGTAGAATCTTTGCTAGGATCATAATCTTCTATTATTTGTGTTTGGCCACAGTAGTTGTGCGATGCATACTGATGGCAATCCAGCGCAGACCATCCTCAATCATATGGAGCTTATGGCAGTCAGACAAAAAATCAATCTCACCACCAGTAAACTCAAGAAAAGCATCCCAAGACATTTCGGTGCTGTGAAGAAATGTGATGGTCTAGTCCCATATGTTTCATGCCGTCTTTCTGTAGTTCTCAAAACATCACAGCAAAAATGCATCAGCAAGTAAGTCTGACATGGTAATCACCTCATTCGTCCGCACTGCAATCTTTTAGCCATGCCCACACAGCTGAAGTCATCATCACCACTGATTCCTTTACCCGTCAAGCTGCTGAAGAATGCTTCTTTTGGTGGCAGCTCTCTTCAATCAAAGCGTTCCCAAGATCCATGTACTCATAAGATAGAAAGCCTTTTCGCACAGCTTTGTTAATATTTTCTGTAATGGAGCAAGTACTCTGTGATGAAGACAAGACGTCTAGAGACCCATCAGATGTGGTCAGAATCAAAAAGATAAAGCTATTTTTAGTGTAAAAGTCAGGTACTTTCGCTGATGACTGAGCAATCATAGGCCTTATACACATCAAGTCTCATGCCTCAATATAGTGTATCCGTAACCTCTTTAGATTGTGAAGAAGAGCTGGCAAGCTTCCATGTTTGGGAATCATACTTTAAGTTGTAGATTACACTTACTATGCAGCTCCAACAGAGAACTTACAACTGATGTTCATAATCTCGACTGTGGATTGTCACCACCTGTGTTATTAAATTTACCACAAATCCAAATGTGTGCTGAGCATAACTGTTCCTGTCTTCTTCTTCATAAGGATACTCTTTAGGTTTAGCTGTTAAGTATTTGATGATTCTCTTCTCATGTGTTCAAGAAAAAGCTTAGCCCAGAGTCTGGTCCTCTATAAAAAACTGGCTCTGATGTGCACCTCCATCTAACAACAATATAACAAGGACAACTTGATGATTACAGTAAGACTGTTTTAGGCACTGTTCCATGCTGCCTTGGTATACACAATGAAGACTCAAAGTCGCATTCACTACATATGACTCCTTGTAGCTTTTTTATGTTTTTGAAGGAACCTAGCATCCTGGTTTTGGGTGTGTACAATTCATGATTGCTTCGTCCTCACTCGTACAATGTATTCCTGTGTTTTGTCTGCTGCCTGTAAATGTAAACGAACAAGCATCGTCTGCAAAAACTCTTGTTTTGTGCTGGATGTTTTTTGTGTCTGTCCCCCCCAAAAAATAAAAAATCTACTCATTGTCTAATGAGTGGTATAATGAAGAACTGGTTTTCATTACTCACTACAAGAGTATACATGGTCTTATCAGGATTACTTATTGTGGAGGACCGTTTTGAGGAAACCTAAGTGGTCTTAAACCCGCTGTCCATGGGGCCCCCCGCACATCTTCCCAGTGTACAGAACAATCACACTGATGGTGGTTTAGGTTCCTCAAAAATTGTCAATTGCCCTAACACCACGAGAAAGACAATCCAGTAAACAATCTTTACAATGTTCATGATATTTGAAGCTCTCTCTGCATTCTTTGTTTACTAAGAGACAGCCTACCCGCAGCACACACCAAATAAAACACTTATCATCTTTGTTCTTGAATGTTCAGCACAGCTCGTTTTGGGCTACAACCATCAGGGAAGGAATGTAACTTCTTACCAACAATGGATGAAACTTTGTTGCTTTAGTTCTATGCAAGAACCTTACACTGCAATGTCCATCCTGATCCCTCACTTCTTGCTGTTCTGCAAAATGTTTCAAATTGCCATCATCGCATCTGCCATGTTGTGTTGACCTTCAAAGAGTTCAGGGCTTGTTGTGTTGTTGACACATAACAGTTAATTCTTCATCTTTGTTGCTGTGTTGATACAATTTCAGCAACCAACTGCTCCATTACTGGGGAAATCATTTTATTGTCTGTAATTGTGCATTGCATCTTAATCTTGTACCTACGTTTTTGCGCTTTGGGAACATGTAGCTCTATTGTCTGAAACACTTTTTTCCATACTGACCCAACTAAAATCTCTACCTCATATTAGTGAGAAAAAAAATTTAATTAATCAATTAATTGCTTTCTTGTTTTTTTTTTTCTACGTATGAAGCATTGAATCTACCACATAATTCTTAGCTCCTTAATAGAAAGTACTCAGCTGAGTATTGTCAAGGCCAAGCAATACCCTTTTTTTATATATTCCTTTTTTTTATCAATTCCACAGCATAGCTTTGTTTTGATTCTTCTGGGGTCGAACTTTTGACGCTTGTATCATCATATCATACGAAGACGCTTGAACTCCCCCTTAGATATTGTGAATCTGTAGAGCTTGCTATAATGAGCCTGAATGAGCTTCGCTTGCTAAGTCAATGCAACACAGCATCATGTTTTTCTAGTTTACGCAAAACCTTCTTCCGAAAACTGTGTGACAAATGAACAGGCCCTGCCTGTTATTGAAACAGAGCCCAATGCTATAGATGCAGGAGCATGCCCAAGTCCATAGCAAAGAGACAATGCCTGTTCCTGCTGCAGCTGTAGCATGTGCTGACCTGTAGTAATAAGCTCAACACAGAAATGCTGATCTGTACCTACGCCCTGCAATTTTGTATACTTTGCTAGTTGTTTGCACAATTTCATGTTGCATCTGTGTATTGTTTTTGTCAAACAAAGTATTAGCATTATCATTAAAGGTTCAGGACTGGTGCAACTAGAAACTTTATAGGATATTTAGCAGTCGTCATCTTCTCTTATACTGTTTAAAAAAAACGTGTGTAATTTTTATGGTATTCTTCATTAAGTCGTGTTAAAGGATTGTCGGACAAATACAACATCTGTGTAATAACTGCAACAAGTCAAGGTGGGTGTAGAATGAGGGTTGCTAATTGTTCACTTGTGGTCTAGAGCAAGTTTGACTTATTAACTGGAAATTTCCCTTAAATTCTTTTTCACTCGCCGCTGTTGTCCTAATAGCAATAACAAATCTGAGGGTTATCAACGTCGAGTCTTTGCCATGTTAATAGTAATCCCATCCATACAAGAAAGACACTCTTCTTCTCTTGCAACCAAACAAACACAAATGTGTACTGATCATCCAGAGAAAGTATGGAAAATTTGGTAGCAATTGTGTTGATGGTTTATCACGAGTCTTTTCTATGAATCAAGAACATGCCTAAAATTCTGTAATGCTATTAACTCACTTCATTCTGTTCTGGCTGATGATATGCTAATGCTATGTTACTGGTCCAGCATTTATGGCCCCCCTTTTACGGAAATTCATTGTCGTGCATAGAGAGTGTATGACTAATAAACTCAAACTTGATCTGCGCAGTCGATGCTCTGGTTTGAAGTGCATTTATTAGCTTTAAATTGTTACTGTCGTGTAATTAAAATTTCTGCCAAATGCTTTCAGCTTCAACTTTAAACGCAACTGGTCTAGTTTTAGGATACCGATGAGGTTTCTTACTTCTCTATGCTGTACTCGCTGTAGTATCCATCTTTTGTTCTCAAAACGTAAACTTCACAATCTGCCCCATCCTCTCATTACATCTTGTAATCACCAAGATCTTAAGCACAAAGTTGGCATGTTTCATGCCCTTTTATAAGGACCGCGTGATACATGGTTATGTATGTAATAGTGTTTATAATATTTTATTTCTAATGTAAATATTGTAAATTTTTTACATAACTGTTCTTTGAGCTGCGTTTTTATGTTATACAGATGTTTCCAATGTAACCTTCTCTACTCTTGAAATTGAGGTGTAGTAAAGCTATTGTTCGGCGTTTCACAGTACATTGCCCTCAGTGAAGATCTTATAGATCTGAAGATCTGATAGTAAGAACCTCGTCTCCAATTGGTTTTTTGTGTTTTTTAACTGAACATGTACAAAGCAAAGATTTTACTTCCAAGTCAATGTCTTATGCACCGACATATGTTTTGGTCCTCGCCATTTTATTACCAGCACCAAATCTTCTTCCAGACCACATTATAACGCTTCAAATAGAGCTGCTCGAAACCAAGCTTTTCTTTCTGTTTCTGCAAGCTGTCATACTCATATTGAAGAATGTCTGTAAGTTACTCTTAACTAGCTTGTTGAGTTTCTGTGATACCAGGACGAAAAGAGCTCCTTTTCCATTGTTGCAAAAGTCTAATAACCTTCATCTCATAAAGTTATTGGACGATCTGTTCTAGATCGTATCGTTGAATCCAATTGCTGCTGCTGTCCAATGTTTATTCCAAATGATACTTGTATAAGACCTCAGCAAAGCAACAATTTTATGTTGACAGGGTTGTCAATAAAAATGCTAGTTTAACAGGTACAACCTGACTGAATGTTTGTTAGTGTTTAAAACATTTTATCTACTATTAATAATAAATATAAATAAAAAAGATTCAAAATACGAGGCGGATCTCACTATAACCCAAAGACTATGGTTTTTAATAGCTAGATGTTTCTGTTCAAAGACATTGATCCTTCGAAGTAAAAGTTCCCAACCCTCTGATATCATACTTAAACAACCCAACTCAATTAAGAGATGATGCTACAGCGAAAGCATTTTCTAATCCTAACAATTCTAATCAAAAGCCCAAACAACCCCAAAAAAAAAACCAAAAACCTCAAACAAAAAACAAAATAAACAACCCCCAACCCCCCCCGAAACCGCCACTTAAACTGTGCTATCCACTGTGAAATACGGCTGTGGTGTTTCATATCTGACAAATGAACATCCAAACCATTAGGAAATCTGTGTACAGGTTCATGTGTAACTATTTTTTTTTTTTCAGATTAAGGCATGTGTTATCCTGACTGGCGGGCCCACTGCCCATGATAGTAACTTCAATCCCTATAATAGTATGGATTAACATAATGCGTATGAGAGCTGTGCAATGAGTTTATATTGATTCTAAGACGCATTCAGACAAACACAGGACAAAAATCTGCATGGAGACTCTGTAATTTGGTGAGTGGGGTGTGCACATGAGATATCTATGACTGGAGGCCTCCAAACATCTTTCCTCGCGTGTGCAAGAGTTGTCTTGGTTTCCAATAGAGCAAATCTCAAGGTAATCATGGACACTTTTAGTCTTGATAAGAGTGAAGGGTTTACAAGACCAGGAATTAATAGATTTATGATTCTGTTCGAACTATTTTGTGCTTGCTTGTGCACAGCACATACAGATCAATTAATAATTGGTGGCACTGGGTTGATGCTCAGAAGCAGTTTCTAGCAAATCATGAAGAAGATTATCTCGCTGTTTACCACATCAAGCATCAAGCATTATCAAGATGTTCTTTCCACTATGCACTCCAAATAAGACTTTTGCTGATAGGACAATGTTATATATGCTGCCCTTCCAACATGCAGTTAACAAATTGGAACTATTACAAACTACAACAATACAATATTATTATAGCAGAATGAATGTGCGCTGCATGAAAAAATAAAGTGTAAACAATACACCATCATAGTAGTATAAATTTGACACAAAAAACAATGTATATTTCCGACACAAACCAAAACAAGTGTAGTATGTCTGACACAAATACAAGGAAAGAACTACTACCAAACCTCAGAGCACAGTAAAAAAAAACAATAATTATTTCCCATGTAAGAGACTGTCACGAGATGAAATAACTGCTTTAACAAGTATACTTGGTTAAAGCTGCCTTAGCTTCTCTTTAATTTTAAAGACGAAAACAACAACTAAAACCAAGTACGCCCATAAATGCTCTGCATAAATCCCACTACTTTTCCTGCTGTTGATAAAGCCAGCAAACAACAGAACCAATTAACCAGAAGTCTTGCCAACTTTGTAGCTAAATTTTTTTAATAGACAGCTAAGTGGCCGAGTTGTTTTCCTAACCCACCTTCCTGAGGTGCGAGGAGGTGGTGGTGTGCGTGAGAGTGTGCCTTCCTGTCACGCATACACAAGTGTGCTTAATTAGCTATATTCCCAATGCTGTAATTAATACTGAAAAGTGTTATGCCTTGCTCGCAAACAGTTAAATCGGATCGTATCCGTAGTGTACTTTTATCGATAAAGAATTTGGTGATTGTTTCTTTTATTCTGCTAACACATCTGAAGATTGTAGTTGTGTCTGTAATGCTTAAAACTCTAAACGTTGCTTGTCGTTCATCTGCAGATTTTTAGACAAACTGTTGATCGTTCTTTATACTCCTGGTCAAGATTTGCATCGTCCTCTCTGCTCACGTTTTCTTTTCTAGTTCAAGCGTGAGTCTACATCTCTTAGCTTTGCTTAAATTATTTATCATTCACCTCTAATACTCCGTAGTGCTTGATTGAAACCCATTTTTCTCTGCATGGTAGGGTTGATCATGTATGGGTTTTCAGGAGTGTCTTCGTCTGCTTTGAACTAGTTCCACGCTAGAATATTTCAGGTGTTGTGTTTGCCGACTGTGCTAGGTCTTCAAGTGGTAGACTCAATGTTTTGTTGGTAGTTTTGTGCAGCTTTTTGTAGTTGTGCAACGGCTTGCGTAGGCGTCTTTAGTATTTAGTGCATCACTAATACCAAGTTTTCTCTGCATAGCAACACTTTAGTCTCTGCTTTGAGTGTATTTTTTGCCTAAAAAACTGATGGGTTTATTTTTCTTTGTTAATAAAACCGTTTGTCCTGTGTCTTTACAGCATACAGATGTCTTGTTGTCCTTATTTTCAGTAGTCAGTATGGTCTGAGTACGTTCTTGTTCTGGCGTGGTTTTCCCCAAACTTTGGTGAAAATCTTTAAACACCTGCTTACTAATAATCTCTTCTGATATTTGAATGGGTGCACAGATGCTGCCGCTTCACCCTTATCATCAGGCTGCTAAAAACACATCAATACCATATCTATAATAGTCTTCCATTATTTCTATATCGTTTTTTTTATTTGCTACTTTTAGAAAAAGAGGCACAACAAAACATTGAGCAAATCCTTGATCCTTAAGACGTTTAAAAGACCCTTAGGCATTAAAGGAAACAGACCGACATTCCCGTTATTTACAAACAACCCGCCACTATGATGAAAATCAGAATTCTGACTGTTAGGATCCTAATTTAGGAAAAGATGATGTCATTGTTCGCAGGCACAATAGCTTGCTTTTATGATGAACTAGATCTGAAATGATCAAACAGAAGTGGTAGCAAACTTAGTAGTGGCTATTATAAAAAAAAGCAGGAAGTACTATCATGAACAAATTGCCGACATAGTCTTGATCAACTACTATTAATGATTACAAAGGAAAAAGAGATGATCTTATTTATCAGGCATACGATGATGAGGACTATAACTCAAAGTAGGTCTCTGATAAGAAACAGGAAAAAGATCGCCATAACAAAAAGCTATGGAAAACAGGTTTTGTATTCCTCTTGTCTTTGAACTGCTCAGCTCTCACATGCTACTATCAGGGGCAACTCAAGACACACTGTCTTAGGAGCTGACCTTTAAACGACAGTGCTCGGGTTTTAAATCCAGTGACACTAACGCAAATAACCAATTATCTAGTATATCTTAAGTATGATTGTTGTCAATCACCACAGAAGCTTGCAAACCGTGATTGACACAATATCATCAAGCTTGCTATCCTATTATGAAAGAGTGCTTAACCTATAGCACAATAATGAAGAGTAAAGCAATACTGTGTGGAACATAAATCTGAAACACTCAGCAGATCATTAAAAGGAATATTAATGCTGTTTGAAGAACCAGCCACCCCCTTTTCCAATTAGTGAGAGGTTTATTAATCCCGTAATTTAAACGATTTATCATGTACTATAGATGACACAAATCAGTCTACCGCCTCAGGCTATTTACCATATCAACACTTTGATGAGTTAAGAAAAGACATTGTATCTGGACACCGACATGATACCAGCTACTGTGTTACAAGCATATCTTACATCTACATAATGTTATCTTCATGAATACTAATATCTAAATATGCAGTGTGTTGACTTAAGATCAACAGAAAATGATAAGCTGCATGTTCAGAAGACGCATTGAAAACGGCTCAGAAGAATAACTATACTAAAGATAAAAGCAAGAAAATGAGACCCATAAAAAATAGTATCTATTTGTAGTAATGGATGCACAGCTCAACATAGAAGAAACAGACTAAAAGAATTGTTTACTGATGGACGCAGCTAATTTTCTACCAAAAAGAAGAACAACTGCCTCGCTAAGTATGCGGCAGACTGGGCTGTGGCAAACTGTATTTGTTTTTAGATTATTAAAAAACAGTGTACAAAAATCATTTCGAGTTCATTGTTAATTCTTCCCAACACTGCACAACATAAACATACAGAAAGTAAATTTATTTGGACAATGATAAATATAAGTTATAGTCAATCCCCCTGACAGCAAGAGCGATGTTTAGAATACTATTTAACACGGCTTCTTTGAAAATAGGCAGAACCTTTTCTTAATAGACGACTGCTCAGCAAAGCGTGAGAATGTTAAGAAAAGAATAGTTTGTCAAGCTGCTTTCAGTGGGAGACATGCAAACAGATATCAGTTGTTGCAGACACAAAAATAATAATAGCATATTAAAAGATACCGTGAACAAATGAAATCGTTGTAATTTTCACGACAGAGATGGGTTTTAAATAATTGCCTTCGAGAATGATGTACATTACAGACCAGTCCAAAAAGAGAAAGAATAAAACTAAAATGAGGAAGCTTCAAAGCAAAGTAAACTAATACTCAAAACAGACAGCGCCGACTAAATACGTGGTAATGTAAAAACCCAATAGCTAATTTTTTTTTAAAACACACGACTAGATCCATGCAGCCAGACACACTACATACACTCTCCACACACACCCACCACATAATATGTCCTGTCTCTCAACCTGTAGCCTACGGCTGTGTTTGTATTGGCGAAACATCAAATACTTTTGCTAACACAGCGAAAAAATGGTATGGCTCAAGTAGTTCGTCATAGAGGTTTTATTTATTAATTTTTCACTTTTTTCTATCCCCCTCCAGGCAGCCCTTGGGAAGACGAATGCGTTAGACAAGGGCAGGCAGGTAGCACAGAGCTGTACAGCATGGATCGTACGCCCCATAGGGGAATAAATACTACAGGTCCTAGTGTGTTTTGTGTGTATGCGTGTATGTGTGAAGCGGGTGTCAGCATTCCAACAGTCGTAATTGCCGGAAATCTTCTACGCCTGACCCAAAAGCTCTGTGCAGTGTCCTCCAAATTGCCTCCTTACACGGATCCTGGGTATGGAAAGGTTTGCACTTTGTATTTAAAAATAAAAATTCAGCATAGATCAGATAATAAAAAGAAGTATTAGTTTTTTTTTATATAATTTTGTAATATTCTTGACAAGATATTGTTTAGGCAAAAACCCATAATTTTATATGTTTGCTCATTAGAAATAAATGTGTATTACTATTCAGTTTTAGTAGAGAGATAGGGTAAAAGCCGAGTCAAGGTATACTGCTTAGTTTTTTATATAAAACTAGCAAGTTTTGGTACTATGAAGGCGAAGCCGAATCGGACCAAAAGTTTGCCTGTTTGGATAAACAGTAATTTGGTGACTTACTCGGCTTTTACACTATCTCTCAGCATCTATTTTTTAGAAGAAGGCTTGTCTTCACACCTTATCCTATATAGGTCACTCTGAGGCAACAATATGACATATTTGTGGAATCGTAGATAGGTCAGTTGGCCTGAGAAATGACCTTATATTTGTTGGATGGAGATAGAGCATATACAGCTCAACACTGGGGACCCACAGAAAGATGACCATATTTTTTATGGGGCGGAGCATAATTATGCAGGTCAAGCTCTTGGTCCCCCAGAAGCAGACCTATGTTAGTTATGTGTTTCACCCTTGCCAGTGTCAAGCTGTGGCTCTTGGGGGCCTAGAACCTGAATGGTGTGTAATAGGGTGTGTGGTTATGGCCAGTGATGTGTTCGAGTGACTGGCCTAAAACAAGATGATGTAACATAAATGCTTTACACTGGACTCACCTGCAAAATAAAATGCTGCCTTAACTCATACTAACAATGAATTTGAATCCTCCCACTAAATAAACATACATAGAAAAGGCCTTAAAAAACCCACGAATTTTAAGCAAAAGAAAGTATAACAAAAAAAACACACAAAACTTATAAAAAAAAAGGACGGAAAACCAAAGAGCATAATCAAAGAAAGAGAGAGAAAGAAAGGATGGGGAGAGAGACAGAGACAGAGACAGACAGACAGGCAAAAAAACTGAATGAATGATTTTTTTTTCAAGGGTAACAGAATAAGCATGCACATACTTTTTCTCAACCAGCCCTTGCTCTGATTAGAGACTATCAACAAAACAAGAGAAAACCTTACTTCAACAATGAAAACATCCTTCGGATGACACTATAAATCGAGGCCCCGTGTGCAAACGCATGCAGAACATCTTGGGCACACGTTAAATCCTGTTCCGCTTTTCGAAAGAGTAGGCCATTGTGTGCCGATAGGAACAGATGACACATTTACAAAACCGCATACACACGGGGACTGGATGTAAAAAAGCACATAAGTGCTTATTCCATTATATTGATATAAAAAAAAAGTCATCTGATCGCTTTGATTTGTTGCTTTACAAGATTCAGCGCTATATAAATTTCAAACATTATTATTATTATTATCATTATTATTATTATTATTATTATTATTATTATTATTATTATTATTATTATTTATTATTTATTATTTAAAAATGATAAGTATATATTTAACAATACATAATCCCTAACTGACTTGAACATTAATTTCAAGAGATACATAGATTATAATTTTTTGTTAGAAAAGAGATATGTATTAATAAACATATCATTCTCAAATGAAAATTAAACTTTAACCTGAAAACTGAAAACATTTATAATTCAAGAAAAGAATAAAGAAAAATTTGAGGGGAGACAGAAAGGGAAGAAAGAGGGGCAGTAAGAAAGGGGAGTAAAAAGAAGAGAGGGAAGGGGAAGAGAGAAAAGAGGGAGAGAGAGAGAGGAGAGGAGAGATGAGAGAGAGAGAGAGAGAGAGAGAGAGAGCTTTTTCGGGTTAAAATCTTTAATTAAAAAAAACCAATATTAAATTCTGACAAAAACCCTTTAATAAAACCTTGCCTTTAAACTTACTATTTTTAACAACCCAAGTTAATTTCAAAATGCCAAAGACCCTGATTTTTAAAACAGTTTTAACAGCCCTGCCAAACAACAGCATCAACAACAATTGGAAGTTAGACAAATCATTTTAAAAATCATTCAATAAATTTACAAAGGAATGGTAAATTTTTCCTTTACCCCCTTTCCTATGGGGTTTTTGGGGGTTTTTGATTTGGAAAAAACTTTTTTTATGTTTTTGGTAACTATTTGAAAAAGCATTTAAAAAAGTATAAGCCAAACATTTATTTAAAAATAAATGATACATTTCATATTTAAGAGGACTAACCCCCAAAAAGACAATTTGACAAAATATTTATTTGTGATAGCTTTTTGGGGGGGCCCAAATTTTCCCAAAGGGGGCAGAGGGGTGGGGGCTGGGGAAAAACACACATAAAAATTTGGGGAAAAAAATACATTTAAGGGGCACCCCAAAAAACAGCTTGGGTAGAAAACCCCAGGGATGGTTTATCATCAATTTATTTTCGTTTTTTAAAGCCCTTTTCTTAGGGCAAAAAACTCCCCAGAAACAATAACTCTTCATCAGTCAATACTGGGGGAACTAGGGCACAACTCTATGAACAAATTGTTCTCTTTAAGTCTGGGCCCGTTTTATTTCTTTTAAAATTAATTTTAAAGAATTAAATTTAGTGCACGTAAAAAAAACCCCCGGCAACCAAAAGAGCTTTTCCCTGACAAAAAATTTTTAGAAAAAAAGCCCCTCTGACAGGAAACCCCAAAAACTTTTTCACACGGAAAAAAAAAAAGGTTGGGGCTGCTCTTTTTGGCGACCGCTCTCCCTGAGGGGAGGCCCGAATTTCTTTGGGAAAAAAATTGCCATTACTTAAAGTGGGATAAAAAACTGATCAAATTTTCGGGGGGGAAAAAAGGGCAGACAACCTCACAAGAATTTGCCCCAAAAAGATTGGCAGAGTGGAGATGGGGAAAAACCTTGGACCCAATTTACCATCATCATGCTCCCCAAAGGGAAAAGGGAATTTTACAGCAAAAAGCCAAAATAACCAAAAGATAAACCTATAAGCCATGCCAGTAAAGTGATGTTAAAAGTCCCTTTAACGGGGCTAAAACCCCGGGCAAAAAGTTCTTTTCTGAAGAGAGGGGAGGCCCTTTTCCCAAACAGAAGCACCCCAGAACAAATGTTCAACCGCAAGTTCCCGTTTCAAGAAATACAGCCCCACCAAAAACATAAAAAAATTTTTTTAAAATTTAACAATACTCAATTTTTTTTCAAAAAATAAACCGCATCAAATCAACCATCATTTTTACACAGATGCCTTTTAAACAAAGCCCTGTTACTCCGAAATTGGGCCTTTTTCCCCCTGAAAAATATTTGCCCGCGCCCTTTTAAGATATTCAAAACGGATGACACAGAACAAATTTTTTGGGTAAAAGCAGATTTAAAAACCCAAAACCATGATTGTAGGGACCAAACACAAAACCCTTCTAAAAAGCGTCAAAAAAACTCGGTAATTTCATCAGTCCCTCCCATTTCCCCTTTCGGGGAAGTTTCTGGAGGGCGTTTGGGGCTCCACCTCCTAAGAAAAAAGTCATCACCCCGACCCGTCAATTGTACTACTATCAATTAAACCCCTTTTTAAGGGTAAATTTAAAAGTACCTGTCCCCCCGATCAACACCAAAAAGGGCACTTCTCTCAAATTTTTTAAAGTCTGGGCTTAAATTGGGGAATTTTTATTTTGTCTGTCTTTCCCGCACATCTTTCCCATCCTTTTAATGTTAAACAAAAATCCACAGCTCGAATAGTTCTCAGAAAAAAAAGGGCTGAGCCAAATTACCCTCTCTTGCAATCTCTCCCCCTGGTGCCTGTGCCAAGAGAGTAAAAATTTTAGGATCATATCTCTGTTTTAAAAAGTCTCCCCCAAAAACTGCCCCCCTCCTACCTCTGTGAAAGTCTTTTCCTTTTTACACTCCTTCACTTTCCCCGCTCTACTGCAGAAAAAGGAAACGCCCCTTATTCACTCTTTTTATGCGGAAACCAAAAAAATTAAATTAAATTTAAAAAATAATTATTAATAGAGATCCCCAAAACCCTTCATTTCAACGGACCCTACCCCCAAAATTTAAAACCCACCCAATTTTCAAACTAAGGCGCTCAGAAAAAAAAGCTAGTTACACCCTTTTATTTCAATGCGGTCCAAAAAAATTTTTTAATCATCTTTGGGTTCGGGGGTCAAAAAACGAAAAAATTCCCCAAATTTTTGTACCTCCTTACCCCACTTTCCGGTCCTTTTCCCCTTGAAACACCCTGCCCCCTTTTCTTTTTGGGCCATATTGAATTTTTTTCCCTTCCAGGTTTTCTTTTCCCCTCTTTTTCCCTGGCCACATTTAAAAAAAATTTTTCCCCCCTCATAACGGTTTCCCCCAAAGAAAAAACAATCGGTTTGGCGGTGCGTGCCAAAAACCCTTGTCACTTTTTTTATAGAATGTTTCTGTCACTTTAAAGTTTTATTGCTCTTGCAACTATTGTTACGTATCATTCCAAGATTGGACGTTTTAATGTTAGGTTAAAATGCTGGATTGTTTTCTTTTCAAAGCAAAGTTCAATGTAAACATTTTATAACAAATCCACCCCATTAGTCATAGACTTACACAGTGCCTTACCTGTAGTTACGTTAGTTTGGCCATTAGGGAAATACATCGTTACTATCAATTGTAATTTTGTCTGACACAAAGCCATGCTTTACTATTATTGATTCGTTAGGTGGTTCCATATTAGTTGAATTCATGCCGGTTTTATAAGCATTTATTCCCTTTGTGCGCCATAAATGATTTAGCCACGGCACGTAGCTCTGGGGCTTTCACCCCACGACTTTCTTGTTCTGCGATTTGGAAAAATACCACCACCTGTGGCCCTGCCTCTCCTAGTCAGGCTGAAGTCTTGCCCCCCTGTTCACTTCGCTCAACCCAAATTTTCTTTTCCAGTCTCTTGTTGAGGGGTCCTTTCCGCCTTGGAGTATTATTGTGAGAGGTTTCTCTTTACATCATGGATTTCAAACTTTTCACCCAAATTTCAAGTATTGGGACCCAATTCTTTCGTTAAAGTTGTTCCGACTATGTCAGTGACTGCCCTTTTCTTTATGTTTTTGGGCTGAATGGTTATAGTCCATGTTTATTATAATTTAAACATCCCATCTCATGACCACAGCTTTGACCATTTGCAAACCCATTTGGGCCAAACGTAAAGAAATCCCACATGGGGCAAAAAAACACGGCATAAAGGCATACACAAAGAAGGCATTTTTCCAAGCAGGAAGTTAAATCCGGGGGAGATCAAGGCTGTCACGAACCAACTGTAAAGGCTTCTTCATAACTGGGCTCTTGAACACGGCCGGCAATGGCGGGTCCAAAATAGTTCTGATGCATCCGGATTAAAATCGGTCCATAGTGTGCCACAAAAACTCCCAGTATTTGGCAGGAGTTTTGGCAAACGGGCAAAACATGCCAGCAACTACGATAAAGGGGTGAAGAAGTGGGGTTTAGTACATTTCGACCATTGGAGCTATTAATGCGGGTTTCGATTGGGTTCAAATACTGTTCGCCTGCGTTACACAATCAGTGCATGCTTACTTCCCCATAAGCTAGGAAATAAGACTGATTAAAAGGCTTCTGTGAAAAGGCATTGCAGCCCACTGTCTCACTTACCAATATGGTTTAGCTTTGAAAAGGGTTTGTGCCATGGGAGTCAGATTAGGTTCTTGGTTTCAAAACCCATTTTTACCCAAGTATAAAAACAACATAAGCCCTCATTGCGGGCCAGTAAGAAAATTTACCATGGCGTTCTTGCTGTCCAAAATTCTTTTCCCTCAGTTTGACCTATTGACTGCCAAAAGTCTGTGACGGGGATCTTCATCCCCTTGTTACCAAAGAAGGTCTTCTGCAACCCAGTTTTCTGCCATTCTGGTTTGTCAGGATTTTTATCCTTTTCCAATACAAATGCCTATCTTTTCAGCATCTATGTCCACCCACCACTGTCAAGTTTTATTCTGCTATGGTAGAAGGAGGCACTGTTAAACTGCTTTGTAAATATTTGATTGTTAATGGGTTTTGTGCATTGTTTTCTGAGAATGGCCGTGCATTTTCTAATTCTTAGTCAATGATTTGGATTGTTCCTGTTCAAACAATAGGATGGGGAAACAGAGAAGTGAATTGGGTAAACTTTTTTGGGGGAAATGTCTGGCTTCACAGTGGGGTTTGAAATGGAACTGTGAGGGCAACTTTGTTTGTCAAACGTCCGGCTTTTATGGTAGCGCAAAGATATAAATCGTTTCCCCAGTTCTGGCCCTCATGCTTTACGGTGCTTAGTTCAAGATATTTACTTTCTCATGACACCACCCATCTATAGATACCTGTTCCAATTGAGAAATTTTTGCACTTGTGTTTTTCCCATGGTCAATGATCCAAGGTTTTTGGGGGTTGCGAAGGGATTAAAAGTCATGGGGTCTTTCAAATTTTCCCAAGAACAGATTAAACAGTGACTGAAAAAACAGGATTTGTCGCCCCAACTTGTTTGAAGTATTCACCTAAAAAGGACTCATCTCGGGTTTATGCTTAATGTTTTGCATTGTCCTTTCTTCAGCAAATTCCTAGGCTAATTCGAGTACTCTGTTCAACTTGAAAAGAGTAAAGGTCTTCAGTTGAGACAAACAAGAGGAAGTCAGGGAAGAAGGGAGCAAGAGAAACTACATTGAAAACATCACTGAAATAAGGGGGTTTCCACAACCAAGCCTGCAAACCCCAATTTGGGGGGGGGGGGACAGCTGTGAAATCTCATCGTGCCCCTACACCCCAAGGGTTATGAAATGTTTGGAATGCAGATTCCAATTTGAATTGTTTAAAGTATGCTAGTAATCTCAATAAAAAAATTTAATGCATGCCAAAATCTATTTTCAAATAAAAAGGTCTTGTATTGAACTTTACAAAAAACATTTAAAAAAATTTACCTAGCAAATGGCTAGTGTTTTAAACCCTCAGGTTTCTAGGGGATCTTCTAAAATACTTGAGATAAAAGTTGATCTCACCAAGTTTTAGGGAACTTTTATCTTAAGATTAGATAAATTCTCTCTTTTCTGGTGACGGTACTCCAAGTATCTTCAGTAAATAGGGCTTGCTAGAATGATTATTTATCTTACCAATGGTTTTTGACATATTCTTCAACAAAATTTAATTTTGCAAGTTGTTTTTTCTATTTTTTTTGTCTTTAAAACAAATTTATTTAATTGATTAATATATGTTATAAGCTTACAAAGAATAAATCAAGTTCTTTTTAACACATTTAGAATTAATTTAAATGTGACCTTAATAAGCGATGGAAAGAAAGCCTAATTCTTTTTGGAATTAAAGTGCGTAAAAATTGTATCTGATCCATCTTGTTAAAGCTGAAGGATCATTGAGTCTTAAATGTGACAAAGCAAGTTACTAAATTTCCAAAATTTTAAAATTCCCTATTATTTGGAAAAAGGGCAAAAGAAAAGTAAACTTATTTTTCACAAATTTTGGACTAAGGATATGTCCCAAAGCATTTAAAACTCTTCCGGTTCTTTAAGGCTGTCGCCGTGCTTTAATAATTGTGTCTTGTTTCTGCAGAAACCAATTTAAAGAATTATAAGGGCTTGTTCAAAGTTGATACAATTGTTGGGTGTATTTAATCACCCCTTTCTAAAGACATAAACTTAGTACATTGTAGAAATATTATATTTTTCTGTTATTAACAAGAGTGATAAATGATCGTTTTTGGTACCTATATTGGAAATAAAAGGAAAAGGTAAAGGAGCCAAAAACCTAAATTCCCTGGGACGGGTCAACACCTATTTTAAAAGGGCTAGCTTTTGAGGGGGGCCCCAATTCCTCTTGTGCTTTACTCAAGACTCAAAGGGCTACTTTATTTGAATTGGGGGACTGTATAAGCAAGGGGCAAACTCACCCATATTGGATAACCTCTCTCTTAACTTCTGGGAAAGAGTCAAGAAGTACCCGTCCCTCTATTTTAAATTAACATTGACCAAAATTGAAAACATATACTATTGTTATTGTTACTTTTGAAATATTCACAGTTTTTTAATAATACTGATAATTTTTTTTTAAATTTTCAAATATGTAACTGAATTAAAAATTTTGAAAAAATTTGGTGGCCTTAATCTTACGTATTCTACCCCTTGAACAATGATGTTTTTCCGTTGTCCTAACTCTCTCATTGATTATTTTTGTAAACATTTTTTTTAAAGAATCTAATTAACCCGGTCCAAAGATTCCTAGGGCTTGTAACAAATAACCATTTTAAAAAAACATGGCAGCAGGGTAAAACGCAGTGTTTGAAAATATTGCCTATAGCCAAATTTCCCCTAGTTAATCCCTTTGGTTAAAAAATCTTCCCCACTTAGTTTGACTTACATGGCAAAGATGCCGAGCTAAGCTTTGCACAAAAAATTTAACAAATTTCGACAAATATCATGACTCTCCTTCATTTCCCATCTGTCCTTATTGTGCGGGTGTTAACAATATTAAGTACCAAAGGCAAATTTTTATATAATTCGGGAACTGAGTTCATTCCAATTTTTTTTGCTGAGGGTTTGTTTTAATCCTTTGGAATTAGACATGATCTTTACTGTATGGATTTAAGGTTTTTAAAGGGCCCTTAAGAATCCTCTATTTGGTTACAGAGCTAATCATATTAAGTTCACTCCCCCCGGGCCTCCACTCAACTACTGCCATGACGAACCAATTTCTTTGAATGATGAACGGGCTTCCGGCAACACACAGTTTTCTACTTTCTCTGCATCTGAAGCCTTAAATTGGACAGGGCACTGCATTCATTCCAGGCACTTTTATTGCGCACACAAACATGTTAGGACTTAGAAGCTTTATTGATTTTTGAAATTGATTCTGTTAAATTTGTTTCCTAAACTTTATTACCATCAGGAGAGCTTTAAAACCAGTTTTGGCATAGAACCTTATTCCCACTGCAGAACGATCTGAAAAGAGATCTTCAGTCAAAGTTTGCCTGGCACCCCTCTGGCAAAACTGTAGAGTTACAGCCCTATGCAGGGTTTGCTTAATCAAAAGGCTTGCAACTAAGCATAGGTCAGCACAAATTTAAACTTAAGACTGGGGCTGGCCCTTGCGACTGCTTAAACTCACTATGCGACATCACCAGTTTTGAGAGTTTACAGGAGCAGAATGCCCGGAAAGTGGCGACAGGGTCTCACCTCCACCAAAAGTGGTAAAAGCTAGGTAAGACAGTTATTACGAACGTGGCCCAAGCAGACAGAATAGGATCTAATCTGAAGGAAGGTAAAACTGGAAGCCTACAGCGCTCAAGCCCTTGAAGAAATTAACTGGACTAGAACCACGGGAATGATGGATTTTCCGCCTGACATGGCTCCACTGCAAAGACTGTGAAAAAAGGGGGTTTCCAGAAGCGGGCTCACTTCTGGAAGTTTTCTTAAACCTGTGGGAAGCTGGCATCCAGAATGTTTTCATTTTGGTTTTGAAGAATAGCTCTGCCTACCGTCTGAAGGTAACTTGGGCACTGACATGGCTACCCTAGGATTGAATACCAGTACCATGATAGGGAAAATGCAGGCAAGATTATCACGGGAAAGCTAGAAGAAACAGAAGTTGTATCGTGAAAATGCACGTATTAGCCAGAAACTGTGTGCAAAGGTAAAAAGATAAAGATTCTCAATGGATTAAGGAGACAGGTAGGCTAAGAGTCCACTGAAAAAAGCGTGAGACAATTCAAAGTTAGTCAATATTAAAAGATTGTTAAAAACGGCACTTGATGTAATGAAAATGTATTATTGTGTATGTGTGTTGTCTGTTGTATGTATTTGATGTATGAATGTATGTATGTATGTAGGGTTTTATGTATGTATTATGTATGATGTATGTCTGTCTGTCTCTATACCTGTATGTCTGTTGAAATTTATGTGTGTTGTTGGGGGGTTTTTTTTATTTTTTTTTTTTTTTTTTTTTTCTTCTTCTTTTCTATTATCTATCTATCTATCATAATATCTATCTATTTTTTCAACCTGTCTATCAAACCACAGACAACAGAAAAACAGACAGATAGAAAACAACCCACAGACACACCAACCAAAGCTTTTGGGTTCCGGAATATCCCTTTGTGCGTATGTTTGTGTTTATTTATTTGTTTTCCTCTCCAAGATACATAATTTATTTAAGATAATTTATTAACATTTTTGTATTTATTTTATATAAAAAATATATATATAAAATAAAATTAGTATACATTAGGGTGTTGTTGTAATTTTGCTTATCTTCACAACCATCTAACAACTATATATATTATTATATTATTATTATTATCTATATATTATTATATCTAATTTATTATTATTTTTAAAATTATTATTTATTATCTATTTTTAAAATTTTCATTTTTGTGTGTTCTCGTCTTCAGTTCTATCTGTCATTATTTTTTCTTCTAAGCAAAATATTTATAACATTTGTAATTTTTTAAATCACAGATTTCTATTTTATTTATATTTTTTCTGATTAATATATAATTTTATTTTTTATAAATAATTATGTATGTATTTTATGTGTGTGAGAGACAGAGAGACAGGAGAGGGGACAGAGAAGAGAGAAGAGAAAAGAGAGAAAAAGGAGGAGAAGAGAGAGAGAGAGGAGAGAGAGACTGCCGGTAAAAAAAGCTAAAATTCAAGCCTTGGTTCCCCTTTTAAATGTTCATGCCGAACCCCGGGCTCCTCATTCGCCACGCTGGTCATTGGGTGGGGAAAGTCTGGGAATTTAAGTCCTGCAATACGGTTAGGCCTCGTCGCCCGTCTTCCTTCGGTGTTTTGAGTTTGGGTTTACTTTTTGCTTTCGTGAAAAAAAAGGCCCGGGAATGGCCATAGGCACGAAGGAGGTTTGCGGAAGGGCTTTCTAAACCAAAGAATGATGAAACTGAACCAAGCCATTTTCAGGGAGAAGGGTTGGGATCTGTTTGTGACTGCCCCACCCCCAGACCACAAGGGGGCACGCACATTGGAGGGGAGGAAGGTTTTTTGGGAAAAAAGGGGAAGGAAATAAGGAAAAGGCCAGAAGGAAGGCGGGGAAGGAAGGAAGAAGGAAAAGGGGGAAAGGGAAAAGGAAAGAAGAGGCGGGAAGGGGGGAAAGGAGGCAGAAAAGGAGGAAGGAAGGGAAGGAAGGAGGAAGGAAGGAAGAGAGCGCTTGTCTGTGATGACGGTGACCTTAGAGAAGGGCGCTGCTGCAGGGCAGTAAGTAGCCAAGTGGTGACAGCACCCTGCACTGGCTGTTCTCGGCAGCAGGGGTAGGGGTTCAAGTCTTCATCGTAGTGTGTATTGAGGAAGGTTTTCCTCAAGAGTACCATGGGTCTTGACGTCATCCTCGAAAACGACTTTTGGGTGAGCTGATAACCCCAAGCCCCAAGGCATGCACGCATACAAGAAAAAAACCCCCCACACCCAAAACTTGTCTGTTGTGATAGAGAGAACACCAGCCAAGGCTGTGCACATGAAGCGTGGTCTAGAGGTAACCACTGGCTTAGAAGCGAAAAGTGTGGGTTGAAAGTGTTTTGGTTGTTAAATTCCCTGGTTGTGGCCAAAAACGTTTCCCACATCTACTAGACTGTGAGTGGTGGTCTGGGTGCTAGTTTTCATATGAAAGATAAACCGAGGTCCCCTGTGCAACCAGCCAGTAAAAGAAGCCATATGGCAACAAAGTTGCCCTGGCAACTTTTCTATGGAAAAGAGCCACCCTGATATACTTCTATAGGAAAAAGCCACTTTGATAGTGAAACAAATACACTCACAGACAGGAAAAGACAAAAAAAGAAAATAGTGGGTGGCACTGCTCTTTTGGTAACGCGCTCTCCCAAGGGAGAGCAGCCTAACAGAGAAATCTGCCGTGACTTAAAGTGGTATACAATATACAACAGATGATAAGAGTTTTCCCAGTAGGCAACCAGTAATCTGGAGACAGGCTGGACTCACAAAATCAATCAGGAAACCACCTAAAAACAATGTGCCCATGGTTTAAGGGGGAAGTCATGTTACCAGTGTTGGAGTTCAGGGGATGCACGATGTTAGTTTTGGATTACGTCATAATTATGATAAAGTGTCATAATTATGATAAAGTGTACTTCTGGCAGGCTACAGTTATGTGTTAGATCAATGGAAATCTTTGACTTCTGACCATGAGATTCTTCAGTTAATCAATAGGGCAAGAATAGAACTTAACTGTGATCTGGATGGTTTGATACAACGTTCTCCCCTTCAACCAAGCAATTGAAAAGGAGATTGAAAAATTAGATCAAACAAGTGTCATCCCAAATATGTGTTTGAGGAAGGCTAATTTTTTATCATCTCTCTTTACTCCTTTAAAAAGGACACACAAAAATTGATTTTGGGAATTTTTAAAACAGTGGAATTAGGAAAAAACACCTACCACATTTTCAAGATGGATACTTTACAGTTATCGCTCAAGCTATTTACAAAGATTGTTTAATGGCATCAATAATTTAAAGAATGCTTACTATTCTGTTCCATAAAGTCGCGCACAGAAAGCTGCTAGGTTCACTGGAAAAAGGTATTGTGAGAATTCTTTTTTGGGCCCGGGTGGTAGCAAATGGCCCCAAGAAAATTCACAAAATGTTGAAACCCGTTTTTTGCTTTAATTTATTTATTTAATCATTTATTTATTTATTTTATTTCTTTTTTAATCGGGATGATGGAATAAGCACTTGTGCTTTTTACATCCAGTCCCTGTATTTTGGGTTTTTGTAAATTCTTTTGTCTTTTCCAACTGGCACACATGGCCTACTCTTCCCAAAGCGGAACAAGATTTAACGTTGTTTGGGTTGAGGGAGAAAGGTCATGTTTCTCTCCTGTCTTGATGACTTTCTGTTGACAGGAAGACATGAGTGGAAAACCCTGTGTAATGTTCTGGAGACCTTTAGATGTTTTGTTCATTAAGGATTTAAAGTTACCATAGAAATTGTGTTCAGTCCTTTCCAACTATTCGTATCTTGGTATTATTTCCCTGGTAACAAAAGGGAAGCTACATCTTCTGGCGTGCAGAATGTAGGAAACGATTTGGAGAAAAGGATTGACAGATACTGCGGCAGCCCTGATTTTGGAATCCTGGCGACCAGAATTTGTGGTGTATTAAATGCTATATTCTCATCTCTCTCATCTGCTCCCATAACCCTACAGGGTTGTAGGGGACTGATGATGAACGTTGCATCAGTTGGCCCCATTTTGGCGGTTGTGGGCAAATGCCTGGGTTGTAGAGAAGCTCTTCCTGGCCATTCATTGATGTTGTTTTGCCCATTTCTTCTTCAGCTGCCTTGCCTTTCTTCCCCTGACTTTTCCCTTGCAGTAAGGGTTTTGGAAAACCCATCTGATCTTGTCACATGCCATACCATCTGAGTTTTCCATTTCTTGACTGGGGTCAGCGGGGTTTTTGTATGTTTTACTTTTTTGGTGATGGTTTGTCAGACTTTTTTGTTGGTAAGTGGTCTGGGTATGAAATGCAAGGAGTCTTCTGAGATTCATCTCCAAACCTGGAATTCCTTTTTTGTAGATCTGCATTAATGTCCAAGATTCGATGTATAAGCTATGTAGAGATGACCAGTCCCATGCAGTGCGGCTTGGTCCTGAGGGGAATGTTTTTGGTCTTTCCCAGATGGTCTTGAGCTTTGCCATTGCTGCTATTGTTTGTGCAGCTCTTGCGAGATTTCGGTTCTCAACCATCTTCACTATAATATTTCCAAGGTATTGAGGTGATTTAAAATCCTCAGTTCTTTTCCACGGGACAGCAATCTTGGTAGTGATGGCTGGGCACTGTTGCCCTGAGTTTTGTTTTTTACACTGATCTCCTTTACCGTATTTGGGGATGTTTCACATTCCATTGGTGGTTTACCCTTGGTTGGTGGGTTCTTTTTCGGGGGGTTTTCCCCAAAAGTTCAATCAAAAGGTCATTGGGGGGGGCCCCAAAAAAAATGAAGAGTGGAGATTTGTCCGGGGGGTAACCCATTTCCCAACAAAGGAAAAAAAACTGTGTCCAATGTGATTTTCTAAGGCATCTGTCTTTAAATGCACTAAAGGGGAAACATTGAACAGTTTTGGTGCTAGGAGAAAAGCCTTTGATAGACTCCCACTGAGGTATGAAACCATTCTGCAACATATCTTGGCAAGCACTGCGCTGGTGGCTTTTGTGAAATTTTGATGGTCTGGATTATCTTTTCCCCTGTATTGTACTTTCTTCATTGTGGGCCCATAACGAATCATGCCATACACGGTAAACCTTTTTTGAAGTCTATGAAGACATGTACAGTTTTTGTTAGTGCTGGCAGTATTTTCACACATAACTCACAGGTTAAATTATTTGTTTTGTGGTAATTCTTTTTTGGGCAAAAGCCTGCGTTCTTGGTAATGGATCTCTTCAGCCCATGGCTATAGTTGTTTAAATGATTTTTAAATTACTGGCATGGTTTTGAGGTGATCGTTGATAGTTCTGGCATTTCTGTAGTTTGCCTTCTTGGAGAGTACATTGATGGGTAATTGGGTCCAAGGTCCATTCTCTGATCTGCCGATCTTGTCGCAATGTTCTGTGAGGATATCTATCACTGTTGTCCCCGTGTTTGATCAGCTCTCTGGGGATGTTGGGCAGCTTTCCCATTTTTCAGCAATTTGATTGCTGCCTCAACTTTTTCAGATGGTAGGGAAGTCATACCCTCTGATGAGTCCTAAATTTAAGTACACTAGCGTCCCCTTGTGTCTGATGTTTGTGGAGCTCTGAACAGTGTTTGTCCATCAGGTTCTGTTAATGATACTTTTTCTTCTGTGAGGTAGTTCCTCCCTTTCTATCTTGTTGTCTTGCCTGCTTGCGTGTGGCTCTTTATTTGAAGGTCTTTTTTCTAAAAAAAAAATTTTTTTTTTTTTTTTTTTTTTTTTTTTTTTTTTT
>CM054163.1:41834565-41892065 GCA_028751875.1 Rapana venosa
TTTTGTTTATTTCTTTCTTTCTTTTTAGAACTTTTGTTTGTAATTTTTTGTAAATAAAACAAAAATTTAAAAAAAGTTGAAAAAAAAAAAAAAAAAAAAAAAATTGATTTTTCTAAATAATTCTTTTAGTCATTCAAAATACCGCCGAGTTATTCTCCCTTAAATGTGAGGTTGGTATGATCTAGCAAAGAAAATCATTAATAATAATTTATTAAGTCATATTGTTTGATCATATTCATGGATATGATTGTTGAAGTATTGATCTTGACTTGATTCATTTCAACCACAATGAGAGTTCTCTATTTTGTTGTAAATAAAATTTTTGGTCTATTGGTATAGGTACTGTATGTATTAAAAATTTTAACTGCTAAGAAAAGCATGTTCTAATTTTATTTAAGGAATCTTTAATAAATCATAATTATTGTGCCATTGAAGAACATGTGTAATAAACTCTATTTAGACCCAATAAAACAGCTCATATTAAGTAGTAGTAGATTGTAAGGCGTTAGTTGTACACAATGTGCCAGTCCTAAAAGTTAGCTAACTGCTGTTCCTTGTTGTAAACAATTTTGAATTGTCGAACAAAATTTACCAAATGCAGATTAAAATATAAATGTTTTAGTATGTTTTGGGTTTTGTTATGAATAAATATAAGATTGGAAGATGTTAGTATGGATAATTTGTAGTATTAGAGATCGTTATATTGTAGATCTGACGAACAGCTTTAAGAAGCTTGTTTGGGGTGCAAGCAGACCAAAAACTGTGTTTTCACACGACTGGTTAATTATGAATATCTCCTCTCATGGAATCTGTGGTTTATAATATGTATATGTATACAAACTGGGGTGCATATTCTTCTTTTTCTAGTCATAAAGTATTTAGTTTTGTTAAAGTTTTAATGTTTTATTTCCGAAAGTTATAGTGTGCAGCTGTTAAAAGTGTATCTAGTCGGAGGCTTTAATCACTAATAGTTTGCAGCCCAAAAGATTTTTGTGCAAAATGCAATAATGCATTTTAATGCTTATACTTTTTAGTTTATTTTGATTTTATAATATGTAGTTTTGTTACGCGGACAGCAAGATAACCACCACTGAAGCTGCATGAGAAAACACAAAATCTCCTTCACCTTGGGCCAAATGGCTGAAACGCATGTGGTTGGCGCTGTCTTTGCGTTCGCGTGGCAGGGATATATAAGGGGTGGTTCGGGAGGCTAGGCAGGGAGGAGAGAACCTGGGTAGGTACAGGCCAAGGAGGGCAGAGAGAGAGAGGGAGAGATTCACCCACACATGTATGGATGCTGAATAAAGAGGTGACAACCAAAGCCGCTGTTTTGCACGGAGTCTTCTTTGCCTGGTTGCTGTGTTCCACTTTTTCCCTACCTGCTTCTTTCCTTGCCCTCTGCACTGTCACAAAAAATTTAAACCAAACACACACAAAAACCCTAAAACCAAACCACAAAAAATCCCCAAAAATCATATCTTAAAGTAGGTAGACCATGAACTTATTGTAGAGTGCTGCTATGTCGTCAAGACCATGAACTTATATGTAGAGTGCTGCTATGTGGTCATCCAACAGTTGAAAAATTAGTCAAACACTGCATGACCTATAATTTTTTTTACCCAACAACTGAAGAGTTCTCCCTGATATTCTATTTCCAAAAATCTTCTTAGCTCTTTTACCTTGGCACTGTCAGAGCTACTCTGCCACCATTTTCTGACAAAGAAGACAAATTTTAATATATGATACAATTTTGGATGAAAACAAGTTTTCCTTTTTTTAATATGTACCTATCTATCTACCTTACTATTAATCAACCTATCGGTCTACTTATCGGTTTTAGATTAATAGATATACATGCCAACAACTTGGAATACAAAAGTTCTCTCTCTATTGTTCGTCTGCCTCTGTCTCTCTGTCTCTGTCTCTCTCCTCTCTCTCTCTCAGAAAGCGATATCAGAGTGGCTGCTGACCTCAAAAACTCGTCAAAGGAACATGGTGGAGTTCCACCGTGGGCAAGGCAAGATTGCCTACGTTTACAGTGGAAGGCTGTATGTGAAAGACGGGACAACCACCAGCTTGGCGGAAAACTCCAACAATGCAGACCTTCCATATTCCTATCCCTTGCATGCAGAGGATGGCAGAGATGGTCAGCATCCAGTGGCCCCCAAAGTGGGGGAGGTCCATGTCACGCTACAGAGAGCAGCCATGAAGACATCACTCTGCAGTCAGGCAGGGCGGCTTTGGATCACCAGACAGGCGCTACAGGAGGATGGAGCCACCTCGGCAATACAGGTCTCGAGATATGGTGATCTGTTGAGGAACGGGAACCACGAATTCCACTACCCCCAATTCAAGACTGGAGACCAGAGACAGGATGACCCCAGCCACCAGGACTACAATGGAAAGGGAAGTGTGCCTGTCACCCCTGGTACAGTCTGTACAGTGAATTGACCAGATTTGGTCGGGCCCAGAGGACAGACTGCTACCTATCTCAAAAAGATTGGTTCGACCAAAAACAGAGACAAACATTCAATCAGAGAGGACAGTAGCAAACAAATCAGGGAGGGTTCAGGGTAAAAAATCAGCGAAATATCAGCTGACAAGGAGGCAAGCAGTGACACCTCCTAGGAGGAGGAAGAGCTTAACATTGCTGCCCTCAATAAGGAAAACCAAAATGATGCTCTAAATGACAGGTCACAGGTAGAGATTTAAAAATAAGGAAGACACAGCCAACAGTGATGTTATTAACGATGAAGGAGATGACAACAAAACTGACAACCAGGATGAAGGACAAGTCAGTGACGGGCAATGAGGGACATACTAGAAAACAATGAGCGTATGTCCCAGGGTAACATGACAGGTTTTCTTTGCAAAAGCTTGTGATGGATAACAGGGACTGAAAACCAAAGACAAGACTTTGAAAAAAAATGCCCCACAAGCTACAATTGAAGAAGACCCAGAAGTAAACATAGGTCCCGATGACCCTGACAGAGGAGACTATCCCAAAAAATGACATTGAGGCGGGGCAAAGTAGTGACATTTTGACAGATGGACAGACTTGGGACATAACAGTACTGATGCATGCAGCAGGTCTGATAAAGAGGGAGATCGGGACAGAAGGGTCTTCACCTTCTTCCCATGATTTACGTCCAAGGCGGACTGCATCTAGTTCGCGTGCTGCAGAGCAGATTTCAGAGCAAAACTGCTGCCAGATCAAAAGTCAAAAGCAGTATGGTGACTCATTTAAAAAAGCAGGCTTGCAAAGCAAGCAGGGGGAAGGCAGCGACCCAACCTCAGAGATGCCAGACTAAAAAGAATGGTGTCCCACACCCCAACAATGGGGGAAACGGCCAGGCCACAGCACTTTGTAGTCAGCCCCCGGTATCAACATCTAGGATGAAACGAGTCCTAATGTACATAGTGTAAGTATGCAATGTGCAACATTTCTGAATTACATTGTTAATGGACTTTTAAAAAAAGTTAGAAAACAGTGATTTATTAATTTTTAGTGTCTTATGACTTCCTATGTCTACTGAAACTTTTGTTAGCTTTCGATTTTGAATCAGCTTTATTGATGATTTTATAATATTCACTTCCAAAGCAAGGAAGCTGTCCCCAAGGAAGATACTCTGGTGGAGTAATTGTAATGGTTAGAAAATCTTTTGCTGGTTTTGTTACACGCTCCGGGTTAGAACACGAAATACAGTAGTTTTACAAATAGCAGACAGCTCTTTTCTACTGACAAAAACATAATGATGATTTGTTCATACATCCCACCATATGATTCTTGTTTTGGAAGTCAAAACATGGCGTATATGGAATTGAAGTACTACATCAATGCTTAGCGATATATATGAAAAAACATGGGGATTTTTTCATTTGCTAAGTGGAGATTTTAATGCAAGGACTGCAATGGAAAACTATAGCTTTAATGGAGATAGCAGTGATTTCGACAAAAAGTCAATTTCTGACTGTAATCATTATCCAAGGAAAAACTCAAGATGCCAACATCAACAACTTTGGGGAACAACTAATTGAACTGTGTAATATGCTGACTGTATAAATTAAATGGCCTTAGTGCACCAGGTTTGATGATAGCTGTACATTTATTGGATATTCTGGTGAAAGTATGGGGGACTACTTTATTGTATCAGTGGAACTTTATTCATCTGTTCATATTTCATCTTTAGAAGTTTGAGAGTATTGTAGAGTCAGCCATTTACCAGTAAGTATGAAAGTAGAGTTGAGAGACAAGCAGGAAAGGGGTTATATTAGAAAAACAAAATTGAAAATAAAGTATGTGAAAGTTCATTTGGGAAAGAAGCATATAGAGATGAGTTTATAAAATCATGGGGGAGCAAAGATATCCAAATAGAATGTTGATAGCCATGAAGGATTTAGAGAAAGATGTAGACAGTGCCCCTTTATATATTTGTACATTGTCTTAAAGATGCAAGCAAATGTTATGGTTAAAAAAAACGGTTTTCACAAAAAGAAAAGATCAGCATGGTTTGATGATGAGTGTAAAAGCATGAAAAAAGAAACTAGAAGAAACTTAACCACTTTCGATTTACCAGGAAGGAAGAAGATAGAATTATTTATGTTGAAGCTAGAAAGAGATATAAGCAGTTGCTAAAAGTCAAGAAACTCACTTATAACAGGCAAAAAACTGAAAAGTTAGCAAATGAGGCGAACGTCCCCCTAGTTTTTGGAAGGAATTTTCGTAGATTGGGTCTTGGGAAAAAAGAATTTGAATTACAAACAACATTACCACAGATGACTGGTTTAACCACTTTAAAAACATCTTTCAGGGTAAAAATGATGAGTGTATTGATGAATGTGACATTGTGAATGATTTATCCCAGGAAATAGACCACGTGTTAAAAAAAAGTACAGAAGAAGTTAGTCTGCTATTAGAAGATGAAAAACAAAAAAGCAAGCGGCATTGATGAAATTTCTGCAGGAAATGATAAAAAATGGTGGTCCAAAAGTAAATGTATTTCTGGTAAAGATATTTAATGTAATTTTTGACCAAGGCCATATACTAAAAAAAATGGTTCAAAGCCATAATTATTCCTTTGTATAAGAAAGGGGATCCTGAAATGTTGATAATTATAGAGGAGTTTCTCTCTTAAGTATAGTATCTAAATGTTACACTACCATATTGAATGTTCGATTGTATGATGGTTAGAAAGTAAATAACCTAATCTCAGAATGTCAGGCAGGTTTTCGTCAATCATATTCTACAGTTGATCAGATATTTACTTTGTATGCCACTATTCAGAACTATATGACTAAAAAAGGAAGAAAAATTGTATGTTGCCTTTGTTGATTTTAAAAAGGCCTTCGACACAGTTGAAAATGAACGGTTATTAAGTTTATCAAACGCAAGGTGTAAAGGGTAAATTTTTGCATCACTTGGGGGTATGTATAAGTCATTATCAGCATGCATTCGAGCAAATTCTGAATTAAAATAATATGTTTAAACCCCCATGGGGGTAAGACAGGGTGTTTCTAAGCCCCAAAATTATTTTCTATGTTTTATTAGTCAGTTAGCAAGTTATGAATGAAAAGGTAAGCATGGTGCACAACTGTTTCCAGATATTTTTTAGTTGTTTATCTTGTTATTTTCTGATGGGCGTAGCATTAATGTCAACTACACCCACTGGTTTACAAAATCAATAAAGGTCTTAGAAACTTGTGTGATAATATGAAATTAAGTGTAAACATAGACAAAACTAAGATTATTTGGTATTTAGGAAAGGGGGCCCTTAGGAAAACGTGAAAATGGTTCTTTGATAATAAGAGCTTAGAAGTAGTTAAAAATTATTGCTATTTGGATTTAATTTTACATTATGGTTAGCGTAAAAAGAGGTACATCAAATTTTTGGGTTTCTAAAGGTAAAAAAGCAGTTACTCAGCTTAACAAAGTTTTTCAGAAGTGTAAAGAAATGACAGTAAATTTCATTTTTTAAAATTTTTGATACCAAAATCCAACCAATACTGTTATATTCAGCTGAAATTTGGGATTGAATAGACTGAGCATCTAGAAAAAAATACATTTAATCGCTTGTAAAAGATTTTTGGTGTTCCTGTCAAGACACCAAATAAAATGGTGTTGGAGATCTGGGCAGGTACCCATTATATGTAAATACGTATTTTGCATGGGTAAGATTTTGGTTTAAATTTTTACGTATGGATTTGAAAGATTGCCACAAAAAGCTTTTTTGTTGTTGTTAGAATTAGATAAAAAGGGCAAAAAATGTGGGTCTCTAAATCGGGGAAAAATTCTGATAACGGGGTTTTAAAATATCTTTTGGTTTAAAACCAAGGAGTAGGGACATAAAAATGTTTTCGTCCCTTTAAACAAAGCTTGTAGTTTGGTTTCCCCAGAATGGATGGCACCATCAGAGATGCAGAATATATAGTTACAAATTTTTAAGATTTTTTTTGGTAGAGAGAAATCAGGAATTTTTGGGTAGCCCCCCCGTTTCCCCGGCACCACCCAACCCGGGCCCCGAAATGGGATCCTAAACTTATCCTATTATTTTTATATCCTAAAGAGGATTGGGCTCGCCTACTTGTGGGTGGGAGTGAAAAGGGGGGGGGATGGAAGGGGATAGAAGAAAAATAGAAAAGAACTAAAAAAGGGAGACAGAAGTAGAAATGAAAATTATTACCTCAACTCATCAGCAATCACACTGAAAACTATGAATGTGATGAACAACAAATTATTAATGTAATTCTTCGGCCAAAAAGTTGGGCCCAAAAATTTATTCTACTACTTCTACTCAAAATCACACACTCCCAAATTGTATTAAAAAATCAATTAAAAAACAAACTTTTCTTTTAATTATTTTTCCCGTCCTCAAACAAAAACAATCATCAATCGTGGAAATCTCAGCTCGGGGTAAAAAGTTTCTGAAATGAACCGATGAAACGATGCTAATGTACAAGGAGACCATAAAACATGCACAGAGACGTGCTGCCATGCTTCGTACGATGTAGCCAGCTACAATGACTTTTTTTCCCTTTAAGGGGGAACATCTCGAGCAAAGACGCTCGTTCCCTACCGTCCCCCCTCCGTTGGGAGGAAAAAGGACGCTAGAAAAAACGGGGGGAATTTAACCCAAGGGAAAAAATTCACCGGTAGAAAATCACCTTGAGAAAATTGGAATTTATTTCCTTGCTAGGTTTAGAAAACAATGCCCAAAAACACCTTCTGTGGGGTTGTTACAGAAACCCTTGAGGAAAATGTTGCATCTTTTTTCCCAAAAAGTATAAACATTTAAAAACAAACAAACTTAACCCCTCTAAAGACAAAAATAAAAGCCTCGACTTGAACAAAGATTACACATATCAATTTAGATGTCCCAAAAATGAAACCTAAAATTCCCCAAGCCAAAAAACCCAAAGGGCCCTTTCCCTTTGACCCTGATTGTGTTTTTTTATGACATACCCGCCATCAAATTTGGACATGGCTGAAAACCTTAAACACAAACATTCTAGATCTTAAAAAAATTAAAACATAAAACCCCTAAAATAACATGAAAATAGTCGACACTGGACAAAAATGCAAAACACAAAAACATTCATGTTTTCAACATTAAAAAAACATGAATCTCAGAAATAAACCATGTGGGCTCAAAATGTACACCCGAAAATATGCACAAAACACTTTCAGAAAAACTACAAAATTTCCCAAAAAAGCATCTTTGTGGCTTTGACCTTTGCCTTGTTCTGGAACTTTTTAGGTTGCACAAAACAAAACCACACCTGTTGGTCAGGTCAGGAGTTTTAACACTTACAGGTTCCCCTGTAAAAAGCTTCCTTGGTGCGGCACTGGTTCCATCCGCTTTCCCAAAAGGGAGTTCTCACAGCGGACCTACCCCAAAGACAAAGTACCCCTTGACCTCCACTCTAAAATTTTATTGGGGGAGCCATCCCTCAGGGCATCCCCCCGGCTGTGGGTCGAGGTTGGAACAATCCGCCCTTACCATACCACTTTTTTCCCTGCTTCGAGGAAAACTGTCAAAACTTTTTTTTTCCTCTGCACCATCTCCCTGAAGGGGTAGGAAAAAAAACATTACACGAGGGTTGCCCCCAGAGCTACCATCCGAAACCCAAATTTTGGGCCCCAATACTTCACGAACACCTCCTGCCCATACCCCCCGATTGGGGGTATGTAACCCGGGATTTTTTCCTGTGGGAGAAATCCTGGGGTTTTGCCGAAAAACCTTTGTCGCTAACCTTTTGCCTACATCAGCAGGCCTACCTTTTAGTACGCCTTGTAGGATGGGCCGGGCATCACGAACAGGCCACCCCTTTTGCATCGGTAGCAGGGATTTCAGCTTCTGTGACTTAAAGGGGGGCCCTGGGTTTGCTGTACCCTCCTGCCAAAATCCTATAGTGATGGCCTCCTGTGCATGTTTTGTGGTCCGGCCTGCCCAGCCGGCACAGACGGCAAAAGAGGGGTGACACCTCTCCTGCCTGACTGATTCAAACAGTGAATAAATCAGGTGACGCAGAAACCGGTCTCGAACCCGAACTTCAGTTCCTGAGCCATTATGGGCTCCCCAAAATCATCAACCCTTCGAAAACAAAATAGACATACCCGGCACAATCATCATAAGAAAACAAATCATTCTTTTCAAAAAAACAAACTCATCCAAAAACGTGTCAGGAAGTTGATGGGTGCATTTGCCCATCTTCATTTTCAAGAACTCCCCAGCCGTTCCACAGGGGTTTGACGCAGCCCAAGACATTGCCCCAAGGGGCAGGGGCTTGGCAATCTCCCATGCACACCCGCAGACTCTGCCTTTCTTGGCCAAAACATCAGGGAGAAGCGTTCCCTTTCATCAGCACGTTGACTTGCTCCCCCATGAGCAAAACAACCTCGCCGCCTGTTGACTCGCCGTGAAGACCCAATGGTGCCCAAAAGGGGGGATGGCCCCGTTGCCTGGGTCTTGGTCGCAGCGGGCGGTTCACCTTTTCAACCGTTCCAAAACAGGCCGTTCCCATCCCCCGAGCTCGATTCTTCCTAGTCGCTTCATCTTTCCTTATATTTTTTCTTGACCTCCTTCGCTTTCCATGATTTCTTAACTGTGTGAGTTTTTTGGGGCTTACAATTAAACACTCAAAAAACTTTTACAAAAAAATTTTTTTTTTCTTTCTCTCTTGAAAATTGTAAAAAAATTCCCACAAACCAAAATTTTATGAAAAATGATTGCAAAAAAAAATTTAGTAACAACCAAAAAAAAAATACTTTATACCAAGAAAATTTGTCTCTCAGCAAAAATTTAAATTTTTCTAATTCACTTTCCAAAATTTCACTTCCATGAAAAATTTAACTTCCCCAATTTTTTCCTTTTAAAAAACCCCAGTGAAATTTAAAGTTTCCTAGGCCAACTCCCCCTCTGTCTAGTGGAGTTTCAATTCTTTTTAACCATTTGAAATTCACCCCTAGCCCCCTTTTGGGGCCAAAAGTGTAAGGCCCAATCAGGATTTTTGGGAGCCCCCCCGATTCCCCGGGCCCCTCCAATCCGCACCCGAAAGGGGTCCTAAACTTATCCCCATTATCTTTTTTGTATTTCCCCCCCAAAAAGGGTTAGGGCTCGCCTACTTGTGGGGTGGGGGGGATAAAGGGGGGATGGGAAAAGGAAAGAAAAATAGAAAAGAACTATAAAAGGGAGACAGTAATAGAAATGAAAAAATTTTTACCTCAACTCACTCAGCAAAACACTGAAAACACTATGAATTGATAACAAAAACATTCATTCAAAATAATTTTGGCCCAAACAAGTTGGGGCCACAAATTTTTTTACTACTTCTACACTAAACACAACTACCAATTGATTACAAATACAATTAAAACCAAATATTCTTTTAATTTTTTGTCCCTCCCAAACACAACCAATCACAATCGGGAATCATCTCAGTCGGGTCAAAAATCCCGACATGAACCGATAAAACGATGCTACTTTTTACAAGGGCCCAGAACGAGTACAGGGGGCGAGGTAGCCATGCTACGTGCGATGCTCCAGTTTACGATGACGATCTAGCCATGTACGATGACGATGTTCCTTAAAGGGGGAAAACATCCGAGCAAGAGCCGTTTTCCCTACCGTCTCCCTCCCGTTGGGAGGAAAAGGACGAGCAAACCGGCGGCAATTTAAACCCAAGGAAATAATTCCCCGGTGAAAATCACCCTTGTAAAATTTGGGAATTTATTTTCCTTGCTAGTTAAAAAATGCTCCAAAGCCCCTTTTGTGAGAGTTTTAATTTTAAAAAGAGAAATATTTGTGAAATGGTAAATTGTTTCGCTTGCGTTATCAAGTACGAGTGAAGCGTACCCCCCCTAAACAATAATACACTCGCTATAGTAGTTCAAATGAAAAATAAAAAGTGCCCCGTTTTTTAAAAAACAATAGAGAATGAAGAACACTTTTTTTTTAATTGCCCTGTTATGAAGATTTGAGACCCCCAAAATTTCTTAAGATGCGAAAGGGCTTCTTTTTACGGGCTTCAAAGCTACAATATTACTGATGACATAAATTTTCCGATTTTTTTTTTTATGCAACCAAAGAAGAATAAGATAAAAATTATTAAATGGATCCTTTATGATAAATCACATTCAAAACATTTGTCGATTATGGGGAAGTGAATTGATTTTTTGATGAATATTTAGAAATGGGGGATGTAATTTTTTTTTATTGGATTTTCATTTCATATTTTTTAATTGATAGTAAGTGTTTAAACACTCATGTCTATGTCCCCTCCCCACACCCGCCTTCCTTTTTATTTTTGGCTAAGGCCTTTTACAGTAAAAAATCTGAAGTCTGAAATTGAAGTCTTCTCTCCCTCCCCCCTCTCTCTCTTCTCTCCCTCTCCCCTTTTCCCCCTTTCCCGCGTGCGTCTGCTGTCTGTCTCTCTCTCTGTTCTCTGCTCTCTTTTTTTCCCCCCCGGCCCCTTCCCCCCCCCCACTCTCTCTCTGAAAATGTCAAAAAAATCAGTTATATAGTGATGAAGGATGATATCACTGAATAATTATTGATTGATTCCTTTTTTTCTGACTGAGGCTGGAGAACATAAATTACAAAAATGCTTAAGCTTGGGGGGACGGCAGCGGGTGCTGAGTGAGGATTCGTGTCGCTGCCGGGTTCGTTTCTCGCAAAAAGGGATTTTTCCCTTTAGATTAACAACAACTGCAGACTCCACCCCCCCCAAAAGGGGGTTTAAATGTTTTTATTCAAAAGGTATAACTTGAAAAAAAACAGCTTTTAAATCTAGAAACGAAAAGCTTGTAGCTTATGGTGTGTTGCTCAATTAAACAATGAAGATTAACATGAATAACGGCTGCTGAGCTGAAATTTTAAATAAATAATAATAAAAATAATAATAATGTAGGGAATTAATTGCGTAAATCTTGAAAAGAAAAAATCAAACCCTCAGATTTTATTTCAACTTAAGCACGGCAGATTTCTTCCGTAAAATTTCGGGCTGTTTCCCCCCGGGGAGGCGGGGGAAACGCGTCGCCACAATAACAAAAAATTTTTCCCATTTTTTGCAGCCTTTTAATGTAAGAAAAAATGGAAAACAACACAAAGAACATATCAATTTGTAAGAAAAAACCACTAAATAAAACCAAAAGTGTTGGAAAAAAAAAACCAAGGAAAGAGGAGAGAGAGAGGGGAGAGAAAAGAGAGAGAGAGACAGAGAGAGGGGAAAAGGGAGAGAGAGAGGAAGAGAGAGAGGAAGAGAGAGAGAGAAAAGAGAGAGAGAAAAGGGAGCAACTTAGGAAAAAATCCCCAAAAAACCACAAATACTCTTAGTTAAATTTAATGAAAAGGGGTATTTTTACAAAAGCGGGGAATTTTTTTTTAAAAAAGTTGTGTAATTGGTAATATTACAAAGATTTCTTTCATTTTTTCATTGTTTCCTTTTTTTTTTCACTGGATGGAGTCCCCCCGCCCGATGGGGATAGTGGGCGGAGGCTTATCTGCAGAATGTGTCCCATAGGGAAAAAGACGCCGATTCTGGATGACACCCTTTCCACGGTGTTGCAAGGGAAAACGTTCCTAAGTTGAGCTTGTTCCCTTTCACTCGTTCTTCTTAAGGCCAGCGTTTCTTGTTTTCAACGTCTTTTTGCCACTTTAGCACAACATCCTCCAGCGAGAACGATCAAGGGCATCAGTTTCCGGGAGCGGCCTATGTCACAGGTTTAAAAGGGTTTGTCTTCAAGGTGTCCTTGAAACGCTTGTAGAGTTTTTTCCAAAGTTTTGGGGGCCCTTCCTTCAGCTGGGCCATAAAATAGCACCTTGGATCCTGCTGTCTGCATTCGGAAACTTTCCCTGTCCGCGTAGTGGTATTTGATAGTAGGTTTCAAATCCCGAGCAGGTGCTCTTCTTAGGACCTGGGTTGGAGCCCCGTCTTCCCACTTTTTTGAGATCTTCGACAATCTTGGTGAAATGTCCAAGCGTTGAATGTGACGTACGTCGTCCATTTTTAACAGCAGTACAAAAAAGGTGGTCAACACGACAGCTCTGTAATTTTTGTTTTTTGGTCTGAGGGGCCTTTTGTTGTTCTACGCTTGTTTTTTGAGTCGCCGGGGAGAACGGGCCCTTTGGCGGTGGCACTGTAACTTCTGATCAAGGGTTCCCATTGTGCAGGGGGGCTCCCCGGGTAGCAAATCTTGTCGACTGCCCTGTCTCGTTCATCAGTTTTAACTTCAGGGGGGGGGAAGGGCCTGGGCTTCTGTTGAATGGGCTGGCTGGTACTGGAATTGGTCTTGTGAGGCTGTGGTGAGAAGCGCCTGCAGGGGAGAGGAACGGTTTCCATAATGCACTGTATGGGTCTAAGGGTGTGTGGGCCCAAGGCGCAATCATCAGAAAGAGGAAACTCTTCTCAACAGTGCTAAAAACCCCTGATTTTTGCAAGGAGTCGCCCCAAAGTTGAAAAGCCATAAGTGCAAAATGAATGTACTGCCCCGTCACGTTTTTTTGGAAGGTTAATCAGCATGGAAAAAGGAAAAAGAATAGAGAACAGTTGGGTTCCAGGCGCAGCCCTGCTTTTTATTTTTACCACGGGAAAATGGATCCGAATAAGTTTTTCCTTACCCTCCCCTGCTTTTGCCATGGGGACAAATTCATTTTACCTTTGGGAAACCCAAATTTGGAGGATCTTTTCCCAGCCCAGGCTTCCCGGTTAAACCTTGGTTAGGCACAAAGACCATGTGGACCCTCATGCTGTCATGGCACTTTTTTTTATGGTATGCAAACCAATGTCCTGTTTCTTTTCCTCCTCCCCCCTTATTAATCCTCCCTTCCCTTGGCCCCTCCTTTCTTTTTTTTCCCCCCCTTTCCCTTCTTCCTGTTTGTTTTCCTTTTCCCCCTCCTTTTAAAAAAAAACTTTCTGGGGGGTTTTTTTTTTTTCCCTTTCCCCCTTCCCCCCTATTTCTTTCTTCCTTCCCCCCAAAAATTTTCTTTCCCCTTCTGCTTTCTTTTTTAAACCTTTTTCCCTTTCTCTTCTCTTTTTCTTTCCCTTTTTCTTCTCTCTCTCCCCCCGTCCCTTCCCCCTTCTCCCCCTTTTCCCCCCCCCCTTCCTTCCTCCTTTTCTTTCACCCCCCCCTTCCTTTTTTTCCCCTCTTTTCCCGTTTCCCCTTTTCTGCCACCTTCGAGTTTTCCCTGCAGTCCCTTTTTTGGCGTTTTTGTGGGGGGCGGGGCCAAACCATGTAGCTTTTTCCCATGGGGAGGGGAGAAGGGGTTCCCTTGATCCCACCCGTTTTTTGGGCCCTTTTGACAAATTCAGGGTTTTTCGTTCTCCCAGGATATCCAGCAGTTTTCTATGGATTTTAGTTTCAAATGACTGGTTTCCCTTTTTGTGTTTCAGCAGTAAAAGTCCAGGTTTTCACTTCCTACAGCAGGTAGTTGAATTAGGTTTGTGGGCTTTATTTTGATTGGAAACTGATCTTTTTACTTTTCCATATGGTGGTGAGTTTGTCATGGAAGGTTGCCAGGGTAGTTGACTTTGATTCATGTCGTGGTTTGCCCGCCCTTTTGTGAGGTACACCAAGTATTTAAAAGGTTTCCTCCCAGTTGGGCAATTTTTTAGCAGTGGCATTGTGTGTTGTTACAAGTATTTTTAATTTTTTGAGCTACCCCCACCCCATATGCCCCCTGTTCTCAGTCGGTCGAAGATTTTGCAGCTCTTGTTTTTGCCATGAGGTCAAGTTCAAAAAAAGCAAGTTGTTGGGGGGTTCCGCTGGGTGGTAGAGGGGAAAATCATGGGGGTCTCTCTCAAAAGTTTTTCCCAACGATTAAACGGGACTGGAGATAAAGGGCTCCTTTGTCGGCCCCCCAACTGTGGTTTTGAAGTAGTCTCCGCCCTGATTTTTTTTCAAATGATGCATGCTTGCGGTTTTTTGTTAGTGCTTGAAGGGTTTTGCACTAGCCCTTTCTTAAGCCAAACTTTTTGGGCCCCTGCCACGGGCCCTTTCGTCCCTACTTGTCAAAACCTTTTTAAAGTAAATAAAGTTGTGGAAACATTTCCCCCTTGATTTTAAAAGATGTTTTTTCCATCAGGATTGTGGATTTTAAAAAATTTTTTCGTTTGTGCTCCGCCTGCCTGAACCCAGTTTTTCCTTGCAGGTGTTTTCTGTCCTTCTTGATCGATTCAAAATAACTTGAGCATGATTTGCTGGTTGGGTATGAGGGGATTGTTCTTTAGTGTTGTCTCAAAGGGACAAAGGGACAATGGGATTTTTTGCAGATAAATATCCCCTTTTGCTGGACTTAACCCTTTGTCCCCCATCCCCCCGCAGCCAACAGTAACGGTGGCTGCCGTAATTCAATACGACCCCACCCAAAGTTGGTGCTGCCCCCCGTGGGCAGTACTTTTCCCTACAACGGCCCCCGTGGGTTTTTTTACACTATGGTCTGAAAATTGGGGGGGCGATGCAGGGAGGTGTCAGAGGATGCCCGTGATAAATTTAGACACTAACATGCGTGTAGAGGGAGGGGGAAAGGAAAAAATAAAAGCCAGCAACCAAAACCTTTTTAATGGGCAGCCTTTTGGAAAAAATGCGTTTTCTTTCGTAGCAGACGATTCATTGATTGCGAGACGATAAAAAGAAATTTTTGTTTGGAAGTAGAAACTTTTAACGGAATTTTTAACTTAGCCAAAATTTAAAAATTTGCGGGAAAAAGGGAGAGAAAATGCTGCAGTTTGGGGGAAAAGTGAGCCAAAAATAACTTACACGGGACATTCCGCCTGGCTACACAATGGACTGTGGGAGAAATTTGACCCCCCGGCCCGGGCCGCGCATAACGCCTGAAAGTGTGATGCTTTTTACTGTTTTTCATTATTACCACATTTTGCTTTGAAACGGAATGGGAAAAACGAAAAAGATATGCTGTAAGAAAATAGCAAGAAGGAAAATAAAATAGGTTCCCCTGCCAAAAAGGGCAACAGGTGAGAGCAAGGGTACACCCCCCCCCCCCTCAACAACATCCCTAATTTGTGCTTTTTGTGATGTGATGGCCCTGTGCCCCCCGATTTTAGAGACTCCCCAAAATTAAATTTGTGAGTTCAGAAGTTCTGTGTTGTTTGAATTTTTCACCTTTGCTGTGACAATGGGGACAGTGTGACAGTCATGTACAATAAAACTTTTTACACTTCAAAATGTTTGGGGCACAGGCAATATGAAGCATATAAAAATTAAGCGATTGAATCGACGTTTTCAAAAGAAAAAAATCGTTTAAAAAAAACTTCTGTCTCCTCGGACATACCATAAAAAAACAGTGCAAAAAGGGGGCCTGTGTGACACATCCCTTTAAGTCTATTTCACATAATTATTTGGGAAAACCCCAAACAGTGGGTATCACTTTTTATTGACACTAATATCTTGAAACTATTGTCAAATTTCCCTGCAGATTTGCTGTTTTTATCATATATACCATATTTTTACCCGTGATGGTGCAATTAAGGTGACAATGACAAGACATCTGGTGAAACCCGCACAAAAAATTTTGCTTAAAGCAAGTCAAAGACTGCCCAGTTGTGACAAAAATTTTTGATAACTTGTCATGCCACCCCTAATTTCCTTAGGAGTAAAGTAAGTCAAATGGGGGTGAAAACCAAAAAAATAAATTTAAAAACTACAGGCAGTTTAGCCTATAGAATCCAACAACAAAAGGGTTAAAGAAAGACTATTTTTAAAAAATCTGATAGAGTTCCCCAAAAAGTAGTTTAGGGAATGAAATATTTTTTAAAAATAAATCGTGTGCACCTTGGTAAGTTTCGTTCGAAAAAGGGTTTTTCTTTTGGGAGGAATTTATCTGTTTTACTAGTGCAGGAAATATATCAAAAATAGGGAACATAAACCATGTACCATTTTGTGTATAACGAGTTTGTGTTGTTCTTCCCTTTCAAGGGAAGAACCAGACCTTGGTACACTTTTTCAAGATCCTGCCCCCGAACAGCTCCCACATAGTCTGACGACATTTCTAAGATTTGGGGCTGTGTTTCAGGCAATTGTCCCACACAAATTTGGGCCCAGTCGAAATGAGGGGAAAATAAATGTGTAATCGTTTTGGTATTTTTCTACTAAGTTTAATTTATACTTTTGAGGCACCAGACCCAAAATAGTTACAGTATTTTTTTGTTTTTTTTTATGTCATCCCTTTTTCAGTTTTTCATGAAGAAAGATACCTAACGTTTGTGCATATTTTTTTTGAAGGAAGTTGAATCAAATGAATGGTAGGATCATGTTTTTGTAGGGGAAAAATTTTAAAAGTTTTGTTTTTCTGCTTAAAAATAACTTTTGACACTTGGCCCAAGAATCTATTGTTTTTTAATCGGATTTAAAAAGGTGGTTCGGCTGAAGTTGGATTGTGTACGTAAAGACTGCCGTATCTCGCCGAAATCTTATATCAATTCATATTTTTCCAAAATCATTTTTAATTTTAAAAAAGTGTGGGCCTAAACTGACCCTGGGAAAATCGGCTTTTATTTTTTTAAAAAGTGATGTATTATTTTTATAATATTTGTTGGGTTGATTTAAAGATAGTTTTGTAACCCGTCTAATATTTACTACGTTTTCCTATGCCCCTTTTGCCCCCTTTTTCCCGACATGATTGAAAGTTTTGTATGTCAAAATAAAAATCTTGTGTTGTGATTTTACAATCAAAAAGGAACAAAGACTGTTTATTTTCAGAGAAAAAGGTTTAAGAGTCAAGTCAGGGTGTTCCCCGCTATGGGAACCCGTAGCCCCGTACTACCTGTCTCAGTGGGGAAAAAAATAACCCGACCAAAAATCCCCCTATGGGCAATGCAGCTTGGAGAGGAATGGGCGCCCCCGCAATCCACGCCCACGAAAAAACCCAATGGACAACCGAAGGAAAAAACTTTCCGGATCGGTTTAGGCCCGGTACCAAAAAACCGCCCTTTTCCCTTGGGCTTCCAGGGTGGAGGGGAAATATGGATGGGAGCAAACAAAACAATCAATAGGCTGAAAGGACCATCATTGGTACTGGAAAAAGTATTGCCCCAAAGTGGGGAAGCTCCAGAGTAACCCCTAACCCCAAGATAAGAAAGGGGAAATTACTGGGCCAAATCCCTTGGGTGAAAACGGGGAAAAACTCAGAAAAGTCACAAAAATAGGTATTGGCGCATCAAAAAAGGAGTAGGATTCTTTTCAACAAGAAAAGGACAACATTTTCTCAGCTGTACCCCCAAACTCAAGAGATGATCCCATGCGTGTGCAGCAAAAACCCCAAAAGGAAACCCTAACAATCTATGCCCAACATCAGATACGAGATGAAGCAATTGAGTGTTTTACGGGGTTTTTGAGAGCGCCATCAAAACAATCCAAGAAGGACTTTTCGTGATCCAGGGCGACTGGAAAACCAAAACGGACCTGAGCTTTTGACCAATGGCAGGGACAGTGGGGCCGTTTTGGCGGGGGACAAAAATAATGTTTTGAGGTCTCGATTTTTGGGAAATTTCCCCAAGCAGCCAAACCCTTACTGTCGCCAACACCTTATATCCCCACAAGACATAAAGAAGAACGACGTGGAAACTCCCCAAAATTTGGAAAAAACACAAAACCAGTTTTTGATACATTTTGGCCCCCCCAAAACAAATTTAAATTCGAGCATCAACAAAGCCCAGCCCAAGAATTTTTTCCCTTTGGCGCTGATTTTGGGCAGTAAACCAGGGACATGGACTCATAAACCCACAGTTTAAAGCAAAAACCCAAAGAACCAGAAGAAAAAACCCCTTTTTGGGGTTTAAACATGGAGAAGCTAAAGGGCCCCCCGAAGTCGTTGAAATTTTTTAAAAGCTGAGATAGGGGAGATTTGCGCAGGGGAATTTTTCCCCCAAGATGACATAAAACAACCTCACTAAACCCTTTAGAAAGGGAACCTTCAGGGGGACAGCGCGGGAGACCCTTTGGGGAAAAAAAGGGGAAAAAAAAAAGAACCAACCGGGGGTTTACCAACGATACCTGGCCCTTTTGCGAAAAATGGGGGGAAAGCAAAAAAGCCGGGTTGAAGAAAAAAAACCCAAAAAAGGGCCGAAGATTTTATAGAAAAAAAGCCCCAACAGGTCAATAAAGGAAAAAGATGACTGGGGCCCCAGGGGGAAACGGAATGTCAAAAAAAAAATTTTCACCAATTTAGAAAGAAATGGGGGAAAGGAGACAGAAAAAGAGGCTACCGACCACAAGGTCCCTAACCAATTTCCCAGCACCCAAAAGCCCTTTCCGTTATTGAAGCAAAGGGGGGTCAGCCCTTTTACAGAGACCCGCCAACCCTTAAGAGATGGACAGAATATTGCAGGGGAAGTACAACTAAAAAGCTAAAGGGGTGACCCGCACAAACTTCACGAGCAAACCCCAACCCAAACAGTTTCCTGAAACCCACACGGGTTGCTGGAGGAAGGGGAGGAAGAGGTTGAAAGGGGAAGAAGGGAAAATGGTATTAAGCCCCTGAAAAGGGAAAAAGGCCAATTACCAAAGGGTTTGGGGCCCAAAAAAATCCCCCCCCTGTCCCCAAATTCAAAGAAAAAGGGAGCCGAAAAATTTTCCAAAATTAAAATTCATCTGAAAACCCACCCAAGAAAAAAAAAGTGGCCCCTTTAAACGGGGAAAAACCCAACCAAAGGGCCCCTTCCCAAAAAAAAGGGAAAGGGACCTGAAGAAGGAATTTTCCCAAAATTAAGAAACATCACCCAAAAGCCACCAACAAAATTATTGTTTCGAAGGCCTTAACCAATGGGGAAAAACCCAAGCCAAAGGGAAAACTTCAGGGGGGAACCGGATTAAAGACCGGGGCCAAACCCCCTTTCCCGGGGCAGTTCTTTAAAGGGGGAAATGGTTTAAATGGGAAAAGATTCCAACTCCGCTACCCCCTTTTTTTAAACAACTTTTCTAAGAACCTTCCAGGGGGAAAGGAAACCCCCTTTTTGGCCCAAGCCAAAAAAAAATAGTTAAAAGGAGGACCTGGTTTCCCAGGTTTATCCAGGGCCGCTTTTAAAAAAACCCAGTCCCAAACCAGGGAAAAAGCCCCAGGTTGGAAAACAAAAAAAGCGGATTCCATTTGGAACGGTCAAGGCCCTGCCCCCCAAATTCCCCCGGGTTTTTTTAAAACCTTGGGGTTCCCAAAGAAAACAAAGAGGTGAAGATAAGACTTGCATTTGGCACTCCCCTCCATGCCCTTAAGCGGGCGAAAGTGGGGAAAAAACCAAAACCCATCAAAAAACCACCATTTAAGGTTTCAGACTCTACAAGGCACTCTTTAAACCACCCATTGCCTTGTCCCAGCTGGGGGAAGCATGGACACTTACGGGCCAATTTAGAACTTTGCATTAAAGCCTTTGAGTTGAAGTGCCTCGGGGGGAAACCCTGAAAAACATCCCCTTCAGAGACCGAAAAACCAATGACTATGCCTTGGCAGCAGAGGGGGCCCACGGGCGGGCACACAAAAACCCCCCCCAATTGCTGATACAGTAAAACCCGGGGGAAACTGAATTGGTTTGGCCACAAAACCCAAGGGCATAAAAAACCTGTAAAAAGACGGGTTCCTGCGGGGGGAATGGTAAAAAAGGAGCAAGGAGGCGGGGGAGACCCCCAAAAAAACGGGTATCCAACACCCAAGGGAGGGGCCCCCTCCCCACTGTAAAAAACCCCCTAAAAACACCCAAGACGAAAACCTTTTGGCGGCCCCACTTGCACCCGCCTTTTCCCGGGGTTACCCCAACGGCCCGGCCCCCCAAAAGGGATGGGGTTAAATTTGAGTGATTTGAGAACGGTTTTTCCCAGGGGGGTTTTTTCCAGGAGAAAAAAACCGATTGGAATGGAAAAAGGGAATTTTTTGGTTGGGAAAATGGGAAAAAAAATTTAACCCTTTTGAGTGAATACTTTTTTTTAAAACTTCCCCAAAGGAATTAACAATAAAATTTGGGTTTCTTTAGTTGTTCATAGTTTTTTTGATTTTTTTTCAATAAATTGGGAAATTTACTAAAAGTTTTTTTTCCCAAATTTTTGGGAACACCTACATTCCCCTAGACTTCAAATTAAAGAGATTAGTAGGATTAGAATGATGGTGGGAGTTTATTGTAACAAATCTAATCCTACGCTTTTTTTTTTTTATCCAGGTTAAGAATCCCATTTTCAATTTTCAGAAGCTGACCATAAAATTTCCCGTTTATTTCCTTTTCAAAAAAAAGGGAATGCCCCAAGGGGGATCATCATCACTTTTTCCAGAGTAGACTGGGAAATTAAAAAAAGTTTTAAAAAATTTTTTCCCTTATCTCTTTTTTGTGTGCCCCTCAGTTGCTTTTGCGGGTCGGGGTTGCACCACCCCTTTATCTTTTTTTGTGTGAACCTCAGTTTGCTTTCAGTCGGGAGCATACCCTTTTAGGGGGGGTTTCTTTTCCCCTTTTTCCCCTTTTTTTTCCTTTTTTTTTTTTTTAAGTGGGGTGCTTCTGCGCCCCTTCTTTGGCCCACCCCCCCCCAAAAAAAAGAAAAAAAAATTTAAACCCCCTAGAACCCAAATTTTTTTTTTTTTTTTTTTGGGGGGGGGGGGGGGGGGGTGTTAGTTTTTAAATTTTTTTTAAAATGAAAAAACCTTTCTCTCTTATTTTCCCTTACTTTTTTGGAGAAATAATTTGCCCCAGTGTGAATTTTGGCCTGTTTTTTCTTTTGATATTGCTGCAGGGGGAAAAATCGCCTGGGTTTATATTTTTTTTTTCTAGTTTTGGGGGCTTTTGGGGTTGTGCATTTTTTAAAGGGTGGGGAGGATGTTTACATCGTCTGGAGTTTTTTTTTGCTCTATTTTGTGATAATGTTAACTTTCCTTTTTTCTTTCCCATTTTTTTTCACACAATCATAAGGGAATTTTTTTCCCCTTCCTTATTTCCCCTAAAAAAAGAGTTTTTGAACCCTTTTTACATAGTTTCCCTTTAAAAACCTTTTTCCTTGGGTTTTTTTTTTTTTTTTTGCCTTATCTTTTACTTGAATAGAAACAGTGTTTTATACTAAATAAAAGGATTTTTGGTTTGGCATTTTTTCCCTTTCTTTTTCGGATTTTCACTAGTTCCCACCACTCCTTTTGTCCAAAACTTAAGGGTTGGAAAACCCTTTTGCTTTTTCTGGGTTCTGTGGAGTATTTTTGGGCTGCGGGTCTTTTTCTTTGAAACCAAAAATTCACATTTCTGAAACTGGGGGGAAACCCAAAAAGCCAGTTTTCGGGTGTTTATTTTAATTTAGCAATTCTGTGAAAAACCTTTGCGTTCGGCAATTAACATTCTAACTCATTTGTCATCCGGGGTTACTCTTTTCCCAAAAAACAAACATTTTTAAATTTTACCCAACAAAATTCAGCTTTTTTTGAGAACCTTTAAAAAACATCTCACCCTTCTTTAAATTCTTAATTTCAGCATAAAAAATTTTCATCAAAATTTTCCTTCCAAAAAACAGATTAAAAAAATTTAGTTTTATCTAGTTTTTTGTATTTTAAAATTTTTATTCGTTGAAACAGCTGTTCTTTTGAAACTGTTTTTTCTGTTTAGAGGCAAAAGGGAAATTTACTGTGGTCATTACCCCTAGCTGGCAAAAATTTTCCCAACTAATTGTATTGGTTTGGGACTTTTTGTGTAAAAAACATATCTAAAAAAGGGAAATTTGTTTAGATTTCCTTTTCTCCCTTTTAGGTTCATTAATTAATTGTTTGAGCTGAAAACGTTTTTGGGTTTTAATTTAAAATGGGGGAGAGGGTTGTATCGGGGGAAATTTGTTTTAAAAAGAGGGCCAAAAATTTTGGGGAACTTGATTTAAAGTGTTATTAAATTATCAATGCTCTTTTCTAAAAATTCCAGTTTTTCCCAACTATTATTTGGGGGGACGATGGGAAAGATCCTTTAATATACCCGTTGATCAAAGTTTTTTTTTGGGATCCAAACATTTAAAAATTGCTGATGGAAATTAGGCGGAGCTTTTAACAATACACTTTTTTCTAACAAAGATACATATTTCCACCATATGGGTAATTTTGATCTCCACCTACAAAGGGTTTTAAAAAATTTGGGTAAAGGTGAAAAAAAAACTTTGTGGTCCTTTTCCGAAACCCCACGTTTCGGGACACTTTTAATATAAAAAAAGGTGATTTTCGTTTTAAACATTTGAATCTTATTTTCTAATTTCTTGCATTTTTTGTCATTTTTAAAAAAAATCATTTGTAGGGGGTTGGTCCGGGGTTAACTTTCTACTTCCCACACAAAAAAAAAAATTTAAGCGAAACCCACGAGGGGAAGACTGACCTTTATACCCCCCGTGGTTATGAAAACCCATCTTGTGGTGAATGGGAACCCAGAGCTGTTTTTTTAAAAATTATTTTTTGTGATCATAAACCCAAAAGCAAAAATTGAGCAAAACGCGACAATGTTGTGTTACGGGGAGGGGGAAAGGCCTGAAAATATCAAAAATTTGGGAAAAATCAGAGATCGATCAAGAAAAGCTAGTTTTCTTTTTTTTGACCAAGGCTTTTAGAGTTTAAAGCCCTGCCCAAACCTTGCACGATTTTTTTACCTACATCCCACTGCCAAACCAAAATCACAGCAAAACAGCAACAAAAAAAACAGGAAAAGTGTCAAGGACAACATTAAAAAAAAATAAAATTTTTAAATGCTTTCCCGGGGGCGCAAAAAAAAAATTATAGGTAAAACAACTAAACCCTTTTTGGGAAAAAAATTTAAATGCACAAAATTTCACCAAAAAGGGGAAAATTTTCAAAAAGAAATTTGAAAAAAATCGCAAACCCTTTTTTTGACAAAAAAAATATTTCCACAAACAAAAAAAAAAAAACAGCCAAGGTCACCAAAGGGGGGGGTAAAAAAAAGGTTTTTAACAACCGAGTTTCAACCCACTTTTTAAGCAAACAACAGCCAAAAAACCAGGGGACCCAACCCCCCAACGCCTTTTCCCCCATTTAAAAAAGTGCATTCCCTTTTTGGTCAAAACGTTTTAAATTTCCCCGTGGAAACCACACCCCCAAAAACCCCCCATGCACACCCAAACCCTGCACACAACCCCATAGGCATGCAAAAAAACTGCACACCAAAAAATTTCCCACACACCTCGTCTCTCTCTGTTTTCTGGGCCTTCACTTCTCTTGAATTTAAAGGGAGAAACCCCACAATAGTTTTTTGGGCTGGCCTCCAAAAAAAAAAACCCTTTAGGGGGATGATGGGGGTGGGACGAAATAGAAGCCCTTTAGTAGTTAATAATCTGAATTCAAAAGGGGGTATTCACTCCTGCTTTTTATTTTTTGGGTTTTGGAAAAAAGTTAATTTAAAAAAAAATAATAATAATAATTAATAATCAAAAATTTAAAAATAATTAAAAAAAATTTAAAGTATTTTGGAAAATTTAAAATAGCGCTAAAACTTGTAAAGCAACAAATTCCCAAAACCTCAGATTTTGGGGGGGATTTTTTGGTGAGGGGTAATGGAAAAAGCAATCCCGTGGGTTTTTTTTTCATCCCGTCCCCGTTTTTTATGCGGTTTTTTTTTTTTAAATTTTTTCATTTTTTCCCCCTGGCCCCACCATGGGGCTAAATCTTTCAAAAAAAACGAACCCCGGGGGTTTAAAAAAGGCACAAGTTTTTCTGCATTGTTTTCACACAGGGGCCCTTGGTTTTTTTGTCTCATCGGAAAAGGGCTTTGGGGCCCTTTAGGGTTTGGGTTTTTTTGCAAAAATGGAAGAAAAGGGCTCAGGTTTAAAAACTTTTTTATTAAGGGGTATAACCCATTTCATTGTTTAACAGTGTTTGTTGAAATGTGAAATTTTAGGGAAAACCTTCAAAACCCCTGACAGGGTCCCGCACAAAATCTAGCTCCCCCATTCCCCAGAGGAGAAGAAAAAAAAAAAACCCGTTTTTCTTGAAAATCTGGCCCGTTGTATTTCTTTTAGATTATTGTGAAGATTTTATAATTTAAATTTTTTTAGGGGCAAAAAAAAAGAAACCCCCCCGGGAACCAAGAGAAATTGTCCTGGCAAAAAATTTGTAAAAAAAAAGCCCCTCTGATAGGAAAAAAAATACCGTTTTCACACAGGAAAAAAGGGAAAAAAAGGTTGGGCTGCTCTTTTTGGGTTTACGCGCTCTCCCCGGGGGGGGGCAGCCCCCAATTTCATGGGGAGGGAAAACGCCCAGACTTTAAAAAGGTTTTTAAAATTTTCTGATTTAAAAATGGGGGAAAAAAAGGGAACAAAACCCCCCCCAAGAAATTTTCAAAAAAGATTTTGGCAGAAGGGGGGGGGGGGAGAGGTGGCCCCAAAACATTTGGGCCCAATCATCATTATATGCTCCCCAAAAAGGCCCAATCTACAGCAATTTCCAAAAAATCCAACGATCACCTTTATTTAAACCATGCCAGTAAAAGTGTTGTTTTAAATAAACTTTAACGGGCTAAAGGCACGGGCCAAAAAAAAGATCATTGCTGAAGAACAGGCCCGGCTTTGCCCCAAAAAAAAAGCCCCCCAAAAACAAAAAATTAACCCGCGATTCTGTTGGGGAAAAAACAGCCAGCACCAACAGAAAAATATACACTATATATAATTTTTTATAAAATATACAACTTAAACTATAAACAAAACGTCATCAAAAACCCAAACCCCATTTTTACCAGATTTACTTTTCAGATTCAAAGCAGTTTTTACTCCTAAAATTGCCCCTCTCCCGCCCCAAAAAAAACCAGGGGTTTGGGGGAAAAAACAGGCATTTAAAACTCAAATTCTCTTCAAATTACCTAGTTTTCATTTAAACCTCGCAAAAATTTGGCCCGATTCATCTAGGGTCATTGGGGGAAAAAATTGCCCGTTTTAATGAAAAATAGGTTTTAAATTAAGTACAGTTTACCTTTAATCCCCTTTTTTCCCCATCTCTTTTTAAAAATACAAAAAGTTACTATCTTAATTTAGGGGGTAAAAACCATAAAAATTTGGGGGAAAATTTTTGCATGTGAAATTTTTTTTGCTGAATTTTTTTCAGAGTAAAAAAGGGAAAAACCCCCCCCTGCTACCCCGGGTTCCGGGGATTCAACGGGGAAGCCAACCCACACATTCACACACCCCTTGTAATCAGTTTCACAAACAGGACAAAAATTTAAAACCCACACGCACAACCCAAAATAGTACAAAAAAAGGGCCCTTTAATTTTCACAAAAAACTTAAAAAGCCAACAAAGTAAACACAACACATTTAAAAATAGGAACCCGGAGGGACTGCTTGGGTCCCGGGGTTGGGAAACCCCCCCCTGCACTGCCTGCCTGCCCCGTCTATTTATTTTCCCACTTCCCCCCTTTGGGGGGCCCCAAAAGGGGATAGGGATGAAAAATTTTTTAATATAAAAAATTTCCTTTTTTGAAGTGGGAATAAATTTGCCCCGGGCCCCCCTTTTGCCCATGGGGTGTTAAAAAAAGATTTTGGGGATGTTGCCAAAACAAAAAAGTTGGGCAGTAGGCCTACAGCTGCTTCTTATTAAAGTGTGTGTGTTTTTTGGTGAGGGGTGTGTGATGTATGTTTTTTTTGTGGGGTGTTTTTAAAAAAATTTTTTTGTGTCTGTCTGTTTTTCTTGTGTGTGGTTTCACACAATACAGTATCCGTTTTGGGTTTGGGCTGTTTTAAAAAATTTGTTTTACCCTTTTTTTGGCTTCTCATTTTTTTGTTTTATTCTTTTTTTTTTTTTGTCCTCTGTAATAACATCAATTACCGGAAAAAATTTTTAAACCCAAACTCGTCTTTCAAGTGAAAAATTTCCAAACCCAAAAATTTTATTTGGGTTAAAAGTTTAAATTTTTTTTTATTTCTATTAAGTTTTTGTGTCAAACAAAACCAAAAAAATTTTCCCGTGCAAAGGTTTTCCCGTTTAAAGCAAGGGTTAAATAAAAATATTCCTTTTCTTAACAATGGGCACCCCAGCTGAGCAGCCCTCTATTTAAAAATAAAAAGTTTTTTGTTTTTTTCAAACAAGGTTTTTAATAGTAAATTTTAAAACACTCCCCCTTTGCCGTCCAAAAAAGGGGTTTAAAAATAATTATTAAATTTTAAACTGTCCAAATAATTTTTTGTCTCCCGTATGTTTTAAATTTTTTGGGGTTTGTTTTTGCACGGGAAAAAACAATTTAACTCGAAAAAAGATTTGTTTTTTACATGTTTGTAAAAAAATCTAAAACAAAATACCAAGGGCTTTCCAAGCCAGGTTTCCCGCATATTAGTGAAACAGTGTTCTTCTTTGGGTTTGAAAATTTGCTGGGGGCCATTAGTTTAAAAAAACCCTTTTTGGCCCGTTTCCTTCTATGTTTAGTTGTGCACCCCTCACTATAAAAAATTTTTTTTTATGGTCATCATTTTCTTTCTTTTCCCCTTTTGAACCCTTTTTTCCTTCTAGCCCTTTTTTAATGCCCTCTTCCTGAACCATTTCACCTATCATTTAAACTTTTTAATCCCCCCCTTTTAGATTTTAGTATTCAAAAGCCTTAAAAATCAGCATATGTAAAATTTCTTTTTAAAACCAGTAATGGGGGTCATTGTGTTTTAAACCCGAACCCCAAAATATTTTCTTACCCCCATCAAAAGTGTTGGGTATGGTTTTAAAAAACCTGGGGGTGTAAAATTTTTTTGATTTTGGTTTCCCCCCTATAGTAAAATTTACAAATGTTTTTAAAAGGGGGGTTTAAAAGGGCCTCCTTCAAATTAAAAACTGGGGGAAAAGGGGGCCCCTCTGGGTTTTTAAAAAAGCATTAATTTCCTTTTAACAAAAATTTTTTGGAGTTTCAATTTAGTTTTAAAAAGTATCTGCTTTAATCTTTTTAAAAGGGGCTAATGGTTGAGCACTTTTAAAATAGATAGCAAGCCTTTCTGATATTGTGTGGGAATGAAAGTGTTTCAAGCTCTGGGTAATTGACAACATCATACTCTATGGGTATACCAAAAATTTTGTACCTCGCTTCAGGGGGGTTCAGGAGCCTCCCCATTTAAAAAGTTTGGGTCTAAACAGGGCTATCCTGGTGCTTTTTGCCCTGAAGGGGAAGGCAAAGTGAGAGCCCGAGCAGTTCAAAAATCAAGAGGAAAAACAAAAAACCCGTTTTCCATAGGCTCTTGCTATGGCAGCATTTTTTTTTCTTTTTTTCCCTTATCAGCAGAAAACTACTCTATGTTTTTGGGCCCCCTTTTCATCCTGATGCCTTAAAAAATAAGATCATCTCTTTTTTTTTTTTGTCATTTTATAAATCAGTTTTAGATCAAGAATATGTTTTGCTTGTTTATTTAAGCCCCTTCTCTGCCTTCTAAACTTGGGGCACTAATCTTTTTTATAAAAAAGCCCTTTTCCCAAATTTGGACCAAACTTTTGTTTGGGTATCTCCAGATCTAGTTCTATCGAAAAAACAAGCCCATTTTTGCCTGGAACAATGACATCTTTTTTTCCTAAATTGGGAAAAACCCTTTCAGTCAAAATCTAATTTTTATCAAATTGGGGGGTTTTTTTTTTTAAAATTGCTTCCCGTTTCCTTTTTATGCCAAAAGGGGTCTTCTTTTTAACGTCCCCGTATTGGGAAAAAAGGGTTTCCCCCAAATGTTTGTTTTCGCCAAATTTTTTTTTCAATAGAACAAAATAAAAAAAAAAAAATGGGAAAAATGGGGAAAACTATTGATAAAATTTTAAAGTGTTTATGCCAAAAAGGGTGATTTGAGTTGGGAAACAAACGTAAAAAAACCCCCGCATTCACTCAAAGAAAATTAAATTTGGGAAAAAAAGGTTTTTAAAATTTTTTACACAAATTTGGGGGAAAAAAACAACCCCCGAATACTAGAAAACCCAAATGACTATGTTTTAGGGCAACAAAGGAAAAAGTCTTTTTGCTGGGAAATGACAAGGACAAAAGGTTTTTTTTAACAAAAAAAAAAGTACTCCCCATCAGTTTTTTTTTCCCAAAAAATTTTCACCAAGGGAGAGGGCTAAGTGCGGGCCATTTAGAGAAAACTTGGGATTAGTGAATTTCACTGGGGCAACAAGGGCTACCCACACCCAAATTTTTTGAAAAACTAAAAAAAAAAAAAGCTGAAAAAAAACCCACCAAAAAAACATTGAAAAAGTAAACATTCAAGGAAAAATTTGGGACAGTCCCGGGAAACACAACAAACTAAACTATTCTAGAGTTGAAAATAACTTCACAAAGCAAAAAAGAAAAAGCACTGAAAACAATTTAAAAGGGCCAAACCCTTCCCCCGCCAGAAATAATGGGGGCTCAATCAAACACTACAGAGTATTAGAAGGAAACTGGTTAAAAAATTTAGCCCAAAACAAAGGGGATTTAGACTAGCAAAAAAACCCCTTTAAAAAAAGAAGCTAGCCGAAGCAGACAATGCAAATCTTGGACAGGAAGTAAAAGAAAGAATCACACAGCGTCTAAAAAATCTGCAGGATGAACACCAAGCAACATTAGAGGTCTTAAAAAATAACAGACAACAACTACAATCTCAGGTTAGCAGAATAAAAGAAACAATCCATGGCATTCTTTATGAAAACACAATCTCTCTATCTGTCCCGTAGTCTGACGACCGTGGGGGCACCCTCAAAGACTCAGCAACCAGTTCCCTCCATTCCTCTCTCTGTTCTGCCTTTCTCAGGGTTTTGTTGAGTTCTAGGCCTGTCCATTCACTGATGTTATCCTCCCAGCTCTTCCTTGGTCTGCCTCTTCTTCTTCCTCCTTGGACAGTGCCTTGCAAAACTGTCTTTGTAAGTCCTTGGGATCTTGTGACATGCCCATACCACTTAAGTTTACGCTTTTTCACGATCGTTAGAAGGTTCTCACAGGGTCCAATGGTTTGCTGGATTCTGTTATGCACGCTTTCGTTGCTTATGTGGTCTTTGTAGGAGATGCCAAGGAGTCTCCGAAAGCATCTCATCTCCACTGCCTGTACTCTTCTCTCCAAATCTGCAGTCAGGGTCCATGATTCACAGGCATACAGAAATATGGATATGACAAGGGAGCGCATTAGTCTGATCTTGGAGATAAGTGAGATATTCTTGTCTCTCCAGATGGTGTTTAGTTTTGACAAAAGCTGTTATTGTCTGTGTAGTCCTGCATACTACTTCTGGCTTGGATCCCTGGTCGGATACAATGGCTCCCAGGTACTTGAAGCTTTGAACTGTTTCCAGCTTCTGGTCATTAACCCTGATATCAGTGCTAATGCCGTTGGTGTGTTAGTCATCAGTTTGGTCTTCTCTGCACTGATTTCCATGCCGTATGTTTGGAGGCCTTATCCAAGTGTTCTGTTAGGCTGGCAAGCTCTTTTTCTGATCCTGCTATTCCTCAATGTCATCTGCGAAGCGGAGGTTTGTGATCGTTCTGCCACCGATGCTGACTGATCCTTCATGATGTTCCAGTGCATCAGCCATGATTCTCTCAAGGAAGATGTTGAAAAGAGTGGGTGAGAGTAGACAGCCCTGCCTTACTCCAACTGTTGTTCGAAACCATTCTCCAATGTTGTTGTTGTAGTACACTGCACTGGTGGCCTCGCTGTACGCTGTTTGATGACTCTGATCAGGTTTGCATTGATGCTGTACAAATTCATGGTTGCCCACAAAGCTGCATGCCACACCCTGTCAAATGCCTTCTTAAAATCGATAAATACGTGGTAAAGGTCTTGTTGATGTTGAAGGTACCGCTCACATAGTATTCTGAGGTTGAATATCTGTTCTGTTGTGCTGCGCCCTGCTCTGAAACCTGCTTGGTCAGAGACTCCCTCTGCTACTGGTAACCATGTAACCCAGTACCACCTGCCACATGTGGGGAGTAAACCCAACCAAAAAATCCAACCTGGAGAGGGATGGGCTCCGCCAGGTTTGATTTGCCCAAGATACACCCATGACAAAGACAGCCAGAATCTCCATACCGGATCGGTCGTCGCCCGGGTTACCAAGGACCGCGCCTTCTGTTGCTCATCAGGTCAGATGTCGAAAGTATGCTACTGATGTAAAACGCAGCAAAATTCGTGCCAGAAACAACACCATCATTGGCACGTGGAATGTATGGACACTAAGAGTGCAGGCAAAGTGGAAGAACTGACACATGAGATGTCCAGATATCAATGCACATCCTTGGGCTCTGCGAAGTCAGGTGGAAAAACATGGGAGAAACAACGACCCAGGAAGACCACAAATTATACTACAGTGGAAAACAGGATAAACATGAACACGGCGTGGGGTTTCTCGTTCACAAAAGACACCGTGAACACCGTCATGAGCTGTCAGCCTGTGTCCAGCAGACTTATTACCATCCGCCTGAGAGCAACCCCCTTTAACATAACTATAGTACAGGCAACGCCCCTACATCAGACTACACAGATGAAGCCGTAGAAGAATTTTAATGACCAGCTACAAGAGGTTCTGAATCAAACACCCAAGAAAGACATCCTCGTTGTGCAAGGCGACTGGAACGCCAAGGTAGGAGAAGATGCATGGAAAGACTGGGAGGGCGTTTGTGGGCCACATTGTAATAACCAATCAAATGAAAGAGGCTTGAGACTCTGGAGTTTGCCAGCAACAACCACCTCCAGCTAGTGAATACACCTTGCCCACACAAAGAAATCCAGAAAATGGACATGGCATAGCCCAAATGGAGAGCACCACAACCAAATAGAATACATCATGGTGAAAAGACGGTTTCAGTCTAGCGTTAACATCGCACAGACACGAAGTTTTCCAGGAGCAGACATAGGGAGTGATCATGATCTTGTGATGATGACTTTCCGACTACGTCTAAAGAAAATCCACAAGCGGAACAACATCAGGATCAAATTTGACCTCGAGAAGCTGAAGGACCCAGAGTATTAGAAATTTTTCAAGCAAGGATAGGTGGAAAGTTTGCAGCACTCACTGTGTAGACTCAGACATAGATACACTGACGAATAGTTTCAATACAGCGGTGACTGAAACAGCAAACGAGCTTCTTGGCAAACGCCCGACCAGTCAAAAAACCATGGGTCACACCTAACTCCTACAACTATGCGACAAGCGTAGAGAGCTGAAGAAAAAGAAAAATGAAACAAAAGAAAGAGCAGAACAATATAGGGCAGTCAACAAAAGAATCAGGAAGTCCATGACGGAGGCAAAAGAGAATTGGATCGGTGAACAGTGCCAAGACATTGAAGAGAACATCAAGAAAAACAATAGCAAGAAAGCATATCAGCTGGTGAAAGACCTGACTAGCACGAAAAAGAGAAAAGGTTTAACATCCAAGAAAAAATGGGAAGTGTCCATCGCCATTTCTGAACGTTGGACGAATTTGCCCCCCTGTAACTATAAAACCCAAGGAAAAAAACCAAAACCCCCAAGCAAAGCCGACATCCCCTTTTCCCCCAAAGAAGTGGCGCAGTAATTTAAAAAGGGGAATCACGGGGGGCTGACAAATTGCTGAGGGGCCAAAACGGGGGGGAAATATGGGGCCCAAAAACAAAAAATTTCCAAAAAAAAGGAACACCCATAAAACATATACCCCCCCAAAAAAACTACAAAAAAAACCAAAAAATAAAAAAAAAACCCTCAAGGTCCCCAAATCTGTAGAAAAAAAAAAAATAACCCCAAACAAACAACAAGCCCAAAAAAAACTCAAAAAAAAGTCCCACGTTTCGAAACAAGCAAAATTTTTCGTAAAATTTAAGCTTGGGGGTTTTGCTATAAGCCATTTTTATGCGCGACAGGAAGAACCCCACCCCCGCCATTTCCACCCCCCCTTCCCCACCCAAGGCACGGGGGGTTAAAAACAACTCGGCCACGCTGCCCTATTAAAAAAAAACCCTAAAAAGTTGGCAACCCACTTCCTGGTAAATTGGTCAGTGATTAGGGTGATAACTGCAAAAAAAGTTGTGGTATTATTGTGAAAACCACTTGTATTAGTTGTTGTGTTTTACTTTCTAAGATAAAGAAAGAAAGGGCCCCCTGATCTTTCCCGGATTTCCGGTCCCCCACGACCCGAGGCACATAAAAAGTTTATATCCTTAAATTTTTGAGCTATCTTCACGAAAAATTCATGACTTTGTCAAAAAAAACCAAAAAAAACTTTGGGTAAATAAAATTTATTGTGTGCGTGAAATAGAATTTTTGTTATTTGACGAACATTTTAACTCCAACAGGTTTGTGCGGGTTGGGAAGACCCCACACATTTTAAAGGGGAAAAACGCTGCTTATTCTAAAAGGATGGGGGGGGTCGTGGAAGGGGACCCAAAAATTTTGGGAGAAACGCTTTTTTCCCAAAAGTGGGGGGGTTTTAAGACCCATGCAATGTTCTTCACTGGGGACCCTTTTAAGTTTTAGCGGGATGCAGCTGGCACGGACGTGATTTTAAACCAAAATTTTTTTTCCCCTGCAAGCTGCAATTGCCACCAAGTTTCTTCTTTCCCATTTTGTCTTTGAAGTCGAGATTTTTTGTCTGTTTTTTCCGACTTAAACAATCAAAGGTATGCATTACTTTCGGGAAACATTAAAAGGAAAGTAAGGTTTTAGTTCCCCAAAAATAAATGTTCTTTTAAGATTTTGTGTTTCCCTTTTAGTTGTCATAGTGTGTCTAATTCCTATTTCCCCTGTGGGATTAAACAAAAAAAAATACACAAATAAAGATGACAAAAAAATGTTCCCTTTATGTCACGTTTTTTTTTTGAACCCAAAAATGAAATGAAAGGTTTTGGATCAATTTCTTACCCCTTGATCTAAATGATCTCCCTGAGCTTGGCCCGACGGGGGAAAATTTAAAGTTTACTGGTAATAAAATGCCGAAAATGAAAAACGTGCGTAAATAGACGTGCTCCCTCTTATATTAACCCCCCGGTAAAAAAATGTTTACATCACAGATGGGAAAATGAATCTTACATCATGAAATATAATTACGAAGTTTTATAATTTATAAATACGTGATACGAAAAAAATTTTGTGTTCCCTACCATTTAAAAAGCGGGTCTACTTTTATTTAGCTAACCTTTGATGTAATTTGTAAGGAGAAAATCATCCTACGTGAAGTACCATCAAAATTAAATTATGTTAGAAAATTTAAAAGAACACTCGACTTTAAAAAGGATTTGTATTTACCCGTGTATATTTGTCATGGGAATTATCATAACTTTACATTTAATTTTTTTGTGATGTTCCAGGAAATAGGGAGGGACCTAATCTGTTTGAGGCTCTCTTATGCTCAGGGCTATGAAACCAGGAAAAAACCATGTAAGTTTATTTACCCATCTGGTCATTTTCACTGAACTTGAAAATGGGGATATTTTCCCACATAACCATAATTTTGCTGCTTTTAGTGTTGGATTTTTTTTTTATGACTGTATGTTTGCTTTGGGGTGTGTTATTTTCTGTGGTGTGTGTGTGTGTGTGTGTGTGTGGTTTGTGTGGTGTGGGGTGTGGTGTGTGAATTTTGTAAGAAGAAAAAATATAGTATTGTGGAAATTGTTTTTTTCAGATGTGTATGTTGAATGACAGTGAGAGGGAGGCGGTATTTGTCAGCAGGTACCAAGTATGTATACTTTTAAAATTATGCATTTTTTTTGAGGAAAATGATATATAAAAAAGGGACAGAAAGGGGAGAGCCTAAACATGTTCAGAACAGTACAAATTTAAATAGTTTTTAAGGGATTTCGGGGTAAAGGACTCTTTATCTGCCAAGCAAATATCAAAAAATATTTCCGCAAGTTGTTTTTATTTTTTTTCACCGCTTTAACTTCATCACAAGTCTTTTCAGACAGCTAAAAATAAGGAGGGGAAACTCTGTCAAGTGGATTTAGCTGGTGAGAATAATAAAAACAACCCCTTTGGAATTTTTTTTTTCTGATCTTTTTTAAGAAAATTGTTAGGTATACATAGAGTTTGTTCAGGCCCGTAATATGCGTACTTTTTTTTGTACAGTTTTTGTTTTTGTCATGCTCATTTTAAATTTTTGGGGAGGCGCAATACTTCGGTGCAGCCCCCACCCCTAAGTGGAAATGACGAAACCAGCGAAAGGACCCGCTCCACCTGCTGATGGAGACCCCCGGATGATTCAGAGGAGGAGGTGGAAAGGGAAAAAGAGGAAGGGGAAGAATTTTGGTGAGATGTCGGGACATTGGCTTTGAAACAGCCAAGGATGGAACCAAAGTGGGCGACCCCAAGGGCATCTTTGGCAGAACACCTTCGGAAAACGTCTTCAAACCCCTTTGAAAAAAAATTGGGATGCCGCAGTGATTCCCCCTTTGACGTTTTCAGTTTTTCATAACCCCAAAAGATTATTTTAGATTGGTGGACGTACGAACACGAAGGGTGCGGGTATTTAAAGGGGCCGGGTTTTGAAACCAAAAAAGTAAATTTAAAGGGTTTTATTGGTTGTCTCTTCTTGGTCCAAAAAAAAAAAACCCCTTGCACCACGTAAAAGTGGGGATACGGGGTGTATGGTTTGGGGGTTTTGGGAAAGGGGGCTGTATGAGCCGGAAGCTTTTTCAAATGTTCTGCATACATGCCTTCGAAAAAAAAAAACACGCAATGCCAGAGGAAACGAATGCATTGCCCCCTTTGGGGAAAAATTTGGGTTTGATTTATGGGAAATTTTTCTCAAGCAAAATTTTTCTTGGTCCCTGCTCAGTTTGGGAGAGCAGTTGGTTCCTTTCGGGGGGCCGATGCAGTTTTTGCGATTTGCCCTCCAAGCCTGATGCTACGGTATCAAAATATTTTGGGGAAGGGGTGCTGAAGATAAATCCCCTTTGTTTCCATTTCCCTACCTTCGGCCATTCAGGACAGGAGGTCAATTTGGCCCCATGTTGCCCCCGGGGTGGCAGAAACCTTTTGCAAAAGTGGAGAACCCCACGTGTGAGTTACTTTACCGACCTCACCGGGGTCAAAACTCCTGCAAAAGGCTTGACCATGGTAGGGACGGGATCAAAAAAGAGATTTCTTTCCCCCCTCTTCAAAGAAACCCAAGAAGCTTCCCTCTGGATCTGAATTCAGTACAGCATGTTGTCATCTGGGAATTACCAGAGCAAAAAGGGGAAGGCACAGGGGGGGCCACACAATGATAACAATGGTGTTGTGAACGAAGGGTTTTGCAAAAAAGAAACCCAAAAACCCCGTTTTATAATTCCCAAAAGGGGCAGTGGGCACCCTGGAAAAAATGGCCCCTGCGTTCACAAATAAAAAGCAAACAAAGCGGGGGGCCCTGTCATGTTCACAAAATCAGGATCTGGGGACATTGCTGAGTGCATCTGGGGCCTCAACTTCCCCAGACCCTCGGCTTTTAGGGGGGTACGCGTGCTCTTTCATCCGGATTGCTGAGGAAAAGATTTTACCCCAAAAAAGAGATTTTTTCCCCCAGTGGCACTTCCCAAGGGACCTTTCCCGAGCCCAAAGGGATTTCCAACATTGAGAGGGGCCGTGAGAGCAGCAGGCACAAAGGCCAAAAAGCCCAGAAAAAAAAAGCCACAGCAGCCACAGCAGTCAACATCAAAAAGGGGGGCCCAAAAGCACAGCAAAAAAGTGGACCCCCGAGCGAAAAAAGATGTTGTTTGCCCATGGGAAAAAAGGGGCGAAAAACCAGCAAGAGTGCCTCAGTCAGAGTTCATCTGCCAGGCAACAGTCAGAGTGTGCACTGGGTGCGTCGAATTGCCAGAAATTCAGGGGAAGATAAGCTTCGAGGCACCTTCGTCCACATCACCTGCACAATGCATTTTACTGGCACCATTTTCTTTTTTTTGTTTTTTTTTTTTTTGTGGGGTCCAGCTGGCTGGGTATGTGTGAGCCCGTTGACCAGGAACTGGTTCCCCCACGTACTCGAAGAGCACGTCGACTTCACCCGATTTCGTTGGGTACCAAATTTGGGGAATGGGATAGGGGAAAAGTGACCCACCAATTTTTACCATAGACCGGGACATTTCCCCTTTCTTTTCGACATTCTACTGCCCGGGGTCTTTAAAAATGCACGGAGGAAGGGAAGCACAGGGCAGATGTTTTTTTTGTCCCATCCGAAGATAGACGTTCAGTTCGATTTCCCCCAAACTGGGGAGAAAGGGTGAGGTATGGGGGGAATCGATCCCACAAAAACCCCAAGGGTTTTTGAAATTGGCAGGGAACGTCTTATCCACCCCGCCCCTTCCCCCTTACCTTTTGGCAAACCTCAGGAGGAGAAGTATTACAAGACAGACGTCAAATAAGGAAGGATAGGGCTAGGGTAAGCTAAAATGGAAATACCAACATAGAGAAAAGTGCCAACAAGGGTAGTCTGTTCAATGCAAAAAAGACTCAATTGTTTTCTTTTTTTGAAATTTCCAAATTTTTTATGCATCACGGATTTCTTGCAAGGGGTGCGCCCCCATTTTGGCCTGGCCAGGTCCCCCTTGTGAATTAAACCCTTTAAAAAGTCATTGTGACATGAAGACAGCCCTGTAAGACATGATGAGAGGGTTGTGATATGAAATTTTGGGATGGAAATTTTTTGGGGCTTTGTGTTAAATATTTGGTACTTTTTCCCCCTTGATAGTGTTTCATCATAGAATTGTGTGGGGTGGGTTTTTTCTTATTTTTTAACTTTCAGTATTTCAATTACAATGATGTGGGTTTTATTTTTTGTCAATGATAGGCAAATTTGCTTTTTTAACAATATTGTACATAACTTCAGATATGATGGTCTTCTAAAAGTGATGTAAAGGGATGAGGACAGATTAAGTGGACTTTACCTGGTGACAATTTCCTGTCACAGGCACCCCATCGGCGCCGATTGCCCCCATCGGGCCTGACGGCCCCCCGCCCCTTTTCCCCCTCGGGGTAACCCGGTTTTTTTGTCCCCCCCCCCCCCCCCCCCCCCCCCCCCCCCCCCTGTTCAGCTTGGCCACAAAAAGAAAATTAATAACAGATGCAAATAACGTAAGGCTTGTTTTCAATATGAGAAAATAATTTTGTTGGGGACAAATATGTGTGTCCATTCTATGATTATAAATGTGCATAAAAAATTTATAAACTTTCTTTCATCATTTTTTAAAGACTGTTTTTGTTTACATCAAAATTTTTTTCTTATAAATTATGAATGAAGGGGAAAAATATGTCCCGTTTTTAACTTACCCCAAAATAGCTCCATGTGTATGATCAATGTATTTTTACACAGGTTCAAAATGAACTCAAATTATGAATGTATACAAATGGGAAAAAAAGAGTTTGGTTTCTGGGTTTAAAAAACTTAAAAAAGGTTTTTATGTCTCTGAATTTATGCAAAATGGTTTCGTGTTTTTGAATGAACTTAAAAAGTTCTACCCTCTAAAAATAACCCCAACCAAACAATGTGTAAATAACATGCAGTCCAGGCACGCAACATGTGTGTGGTTATGTTGTTGTGTGGTGTGTGTGGTGTGTTTTTGTTTGGGGTGTGTGTGGGTGGTGTGTGGTGTGTGTGTGTGTTGTGTGGGGTTTTGTGTGTGAAAGAGGCAAAGAAAAATTTGACATGTATGTGGGGAACAAAAGGTTTTATTTTTTTCCTTTTGTTTTTTTTCTGTTGGAAAAAAAAAAACAAAATACCCTTTTTCTCTTTTATTTTCATTTGGGATGAATGTCACTTTTGACAGAGGGGTGTCTGAAATAAAATCAACTTTTTAATTGGTAAATTTGTTTTATGCTGGGAAGTGTGCGTTGTTTTTCCATGTTGTGCTTTTTAGGATTGTTTTTGAATGAGAGAGAGAGAATGACTGTGTGCGTACCATGGACTTCCCCCCAGAGCCCGGTAGGGCCTCTTTCGGGGCCTGTCCCTTTGTGAACAATGTGGACCAGTCCTGAAGGCGTTTTATACCCGACCAAAAAAAAACCAAAAATTACTAAATATCAGCGTTTTTTCTGAAAATATTCAAATGAATAAATTAACTGTTGCAAAGTTCACACACAACACGCACACAACACTGTGCACATCACCCCCCACACACACAGAGAAGTTTTGGCACACACCACACACACACGAAGTGCGTGCACCCAACACACGCACAGAAGTGTGTGTAACCCCCACAACACACACAACAAAGTGCGTGCACACAACCCCACACAATGTGCAGCAACCACACACAACAACCCACAGAAGTGCTGTGCCACCACAAGTGATGCACACCACACATACACACACACACACACAACATATCGTGACTATCTCAGAAACTTTTGAATACTTTTCTCTCTCTTTGAAAGCATAATTTTCATATGGGGAGGGGAAAAATTACAGGCGTTGTATTTCCACATTTACATGGTCTTACACACGCTCACAAAAAAGAGAGCCTTTCTGTCAGCGCCCAATGCATGAGGGAGGAAAGAATTTGACCTAGCACCCCCGCCACGTGCCGTTGGTGGCTGGCGGCAAGAAGTGAGGGTACAAAAGTTTATCTAAATATTTGAACTTGTGAACAACCCCCCCTCCCTTCAATGGAAATCAAAAAATTTTTAACTTCTACAATTGCTTCTAGCAATGTTTTTGACAAAAAAAAAATTTTAAAAAATTCTCCCCCAAAACTTCAAACGTGCTTTCAGTGGGGGTTTGCTGTGTCCCGCTCCCATGTTGGGAGGGTGTAGTCGCAGCAACTCCCTGGGCAATGCATCGGGAAATAACAACCACTGGGTCTAAAAAGCCCCGGCCATCCTTTAGGAATATGCACTGAAAGGTTTTTTAATGAGTATGGGGTAAAAGACCCGCCCTCCTAGTGTGTCAAAGCGAGTCGGGTAAAGGTTAAAAAGTATATTTTTTAAAAAGAGAAATCTCTCGGGTAACTTCTTTTGAAGGGGAAAAATTTTTTTATTTGCTCTGAGATGGCAGGAGTTCTTTCCCTTGTTTTTTTTTGGTTTTAAATGTTTGTGGGCTATGATACTATGCTGCGGGTGTTTTATTTCGCTTTCATTTTTCCCAAATGACTAATTCCAGCTTAAGAAATTGTTTTTGCAGTTTGTAATTATTCCCTAGTAACTGCTTTTTGGAAAAGGTAGCATAATAAACCATCCCTATAGAAAATTTCCCCTTAGACCATGCTGATGAAAACATCTTGAAAATGCTTGAGCTTGATGGTAGACAACATTGAGAATACTTCTTCAAGTTTTGCTAGAAACTCTTTGTGCTAAAACCCCCAAGCCACCAATAATGTTGCCTTGTCTGTCCTGTGCACAGCAAGCACCAACTAGCAGTTAGAGTCTTTACCCTCTCAAATCCGGTCTTGGAACCCTTCACTCTTATCAAAAAATAAAAGTTGTCTGCATTATGTGCTTTGCTTTTGATTCAAGAACAACTTTCCCCCAGGAGAAAGATGTATTTGGAGGCCCCCAGTTGTGTCATCCCCCTGTGCACACCAAAAAATACGGTTTTTTGCCCGGTTTTGTCTAAATGCGTTTAGAATCAATTTAAAATTTCTTGAAACCCTTCATAACCCTTCATGTTAACCATTATAAAGGGAATTAAAGTTACTATCAGTGGGGGGGGCATGCAGCCAGATAACACAGCCAAAAACGTTAGACACATGAAACTGTAACAGATTTACTAACTCTTTTGGGAGTTCGTGGTAAAAAAATTGAACATCACAGCCTGTTTTCCCAGTGAAAGCAAAGTTTAGGGGTTTTTGGTAAAACTAAAAATAGGATGAGAAAAACCATGCTTTGAGGGGCATATTTTTTAAAGGGGGGTTTAAGTTGTTTTCAGGGGGTTGGGAAGTTTACTCAAAGTCAATGCCTGAAACAGCAACATCTAGTTTTTAAAGGTAATAGTCTTTGGGTTTAGTGAGATCCACCCTGTATTTTGCTTTTTATTAAATTTTTCTTTTTTCCCTTATAGTATAAATGTTTATAATATAAAAACATCCATCGGTGCCCCTTTTAAATAGTCATTCCTATTGCAACCGCGTAACATAAACGTTGCTTTGCAGAGGTCTTCCACAGTAAGGACAAGATTGCAGATAGACAACTGGTTTGACTAGAAGATCCTAAAACTGTACATTTAAATCATTACGTGCAAAAAGGGTTTATTATGTTTTTCTGCACAGGGGAAAAGGAGCTTTTTCCCCAGCTGATCACAGCAAAACTCAAAAAAGTAGTCTAAGAGTCATTTTAAAAGTCATCTTCACTTAAAGGAGCAGAAAAACTTGGAAATGCTTGGGATTTTGTTGTGATGTTTAAAAAGTCCTTATAAGGCTGTTTATGAGTGATAAAAAATTCCCTATGTTGGTGAAGGCCCCATTGACATGGCATTAATCTTTGCTTTTGTGAAATGTCCATTTTAAACAAAACAAAAAAACCCAAGTGGTGACGAAGGCTTTTCATCATCATTCCTTTGTTATAAGAACCCTTTCCCACCCAACGGGCAATGTACTGTAAAACGCAGCCAAAGTTTATAATTTCATTTTAAAGAGTGGAAAAGGCTTCCTGAAACATCTGTATAACAATCAAGACACACTCAAAGAACGTTGACTGAAAAAATTTGTATTAATTGAAATAAAATAATATAAACTAATTATATCATTTTTTTTAACTGTCCCCGGGGGCCCTTTAAAAAGAGCGCTGAAACCCCCCTACTATTGAGCTTAAAGATTTGGTGATGTACAAGAGTTTAGAAGGATGGGGAATTGGTGAAGTTCATTTTTTTTGTAAACAAAGTGGATCTAAAATTGCCAGCAATAAAAAAACTAAAAAAACCTGGGTTTCCTAACTTGAACATTTCGGTATTTTTAAAGGGAAAATTAGCAAAGTTTTAAACTTACAATTTCACATAAAGAAAAAAAAATGGCATTAAACCAAGCATCGTGGCGAAAGTTTGATTTATCATCCATACACTTCTTTACATCGGCGAACTTTCCGAAAGCTAATCGGGACGTAAACATAGCATAGTTTGAATCCCGCAAAAATGAATTAAGGTATTGCATTAAAAATTAAGACACTCACTTGCTCTAAAAAAGACTCGTGACAAAACCATCAACCCACAAAAATCTTTTATTCCTTTTTTTCCTCTGGAGATCAGTACACTTTGGTGTTTGTTTGGTTGAAGAAAAAAAGATACTTCTTGTTTGGTGGGATTACATTAACTGGAAAGCCTTGGTTGATGCCTCGTTTTTGCTATTGCTTTTTGGAACGTGGAGGTGCTTTACTTGAAGGGAAAATTCCATAAAAAGTAAACTTGCTCCTAGCCCCAACCAGTGACAAATTACCCCCTCAATCTCCCCCAAATTGCCTTGTTTAGTCTTTTACCTAGTTTTACTGTCCGAAAACCACTTAAAGATTTAATGAAATGAATCCAAAAAAAATTACACACGAAAAAACCAGCCCCAGGGCAGTGGTTGGCCGGGTGGGTGGAAAGGGGTTTGGGGTTCGTTTCCCCATAAGATAAGGGGATTTTTCGGACTCCGGCGGTCCTACCCAAAAAGTGAGTGTGCTGTGGGTCAGGGGGAAACTGGGCCCAACAGTCGAGCTTCATCCATTAAACGGTCCCCATTTTGAGAGTGTTTCTCAAATTACCTGACCACACTGCGGGGGTTCTGAAATTTTTGGGCCCCGGGTTTGACCCCGGGATTATTATGATAGAAGCGTAGGTAAAACCCTTCAAGTGTCTCAAGATATCACTTCCACGCGCACTTCGTCTCCTCATTGTCTTGATCATCATGCTTAAAAAAAAATTCCCTCTATTCCGGGTCCCGTTCTCTGGTCCAGGGTGACCTCAGATTCAGTTTGCCTAATTCTGTTCCTGTGGTGAGTTTGTGTAAAAGCCTTTGGGTTGGGGTTCGGGGGGAGGTCGTTGGGGGCGTTGTGGTGTTCACCGGGGGTGGGAACTCACTCAGTTGGCCCCGCGACTGACTAAAACTGTCTTTTAGTAGGGGCTTGTATGGTTCTGGTATGTTAGGTCAGAACAGGACCACTGAACACCCCCAAAGTGCCAGCAGCAGTGCGGGCCCCTTGGGGGTTTGCCACGGCGGCCGTGGTGTTGGCTCTCTGGGACCCGACTTGGGTGAACATAACGAATCTGGGTAGGCTGGGGCGGGGAGATTGGAATGAGCGGTGTGGAACAGAGGAGGGGGGGTTCAAAGATGAGGCAGAAAAAAAAAAAAAAAAAAAAAAAAAAAAATTCACACTTTTTTTTAAACAGTATAAAAGAAGTGCAATGCTAAAAATACCCTAATTCCAGTGCCCGACAAACCAGATAAGAACCCTTTTTTTTAAAAATTTTTAACCAACCCTACTTGACAAAATTAAAAACAAAAAATTTGACGTATACAAAAAAATTTTTTTTAGCCTTTTACAAGGCAGAAATTTTTAAAACCCCAACATTTCTTTGGCTCTATTCTCTTAAGCACTCTGTTTCAAAAAGCGGGAAACGTTTTTTTTCCCCCCCTTTTTTTAAAAAGAATTGGGGTTAAAAAAAAAACATAGCTGGTTGTTAATTTAGCAAGCTGTCATTTGATCATTTTTAAAAAAAGTGGAAATAGAAAAACAAAATTCTTGGGTTGACTACAACTAAGCTCAAAGTTTTAAAACCCAAAAAAAAAAAAAAAAAAGCTATGCCTGGGACATTGATAAAAAAAAAAGGAATATAAAAAAAAAAGTGGTATCTGCTTGGGAGGAAGTCTTTAAACGATCAGTGAGTCTTAAAAGGGAGCTAAGGTTACATGGTAGATTCATGCTTTGTACCATAGCAAATAAAAAAAACAAAAACAATTAATTAATTGAATTAAATTTAATTTTTTTTTATTTATTTATTTTTTTACTATATTAGTTGGGTTTTTTAAATTAAGGGCTCGTAGGAAAAAGTTTTTCAGACAATAGAGCAAAAATGTTACAAACCCAAAAGTGGGCAAGATTCAAGATGCAATTCCCAAAAAATCCCAAAACAACTTAAACAAAACCCACCAGAAAAGGGTGCAGTGGTTGCTAAAATTTTACAAACGACAAGTAAAGTGAAGAATTAAAACTTTTTTCATGTGTCAAAAAAACAAGCATGAATCGTTTGAAAAAGCAAACACAACAGGGGCCGTGGAGATACACAACTTTGTGCATTCTGCGAAACGCAAAAAGGGGGATCGGGGATGGCAGCTGGTAAAGTTCTTCGAAAAAACTAAAGCAAAAAAAGTTTTTTCCCATTGTTGGTAAAATTTTACTTCCCCCTTCCCCCTGATTTGTGCAAATCTGTGCTGAACATTAAACAAAGATGTAAGTGTTTTATGGGGGGTTTTTTGGGCTAGACTGCACATTAAAAAAGAAGCAGAGAAGTTTAAACTTCAGAACATTGTAAGCTTGACTTTCCGGGCTTTATTTTTTGGCTGTTAGGGTATTGAAAGTTTGGGGAAACTAAACCCAACCCATCAGTGTGAATTTTACACCGGGGAAAGATGGCCCTTCCCCCTAGCTTTTAGAAAGTCTTCCACTGTGGTGATCCTGAAAAAAACCATGTAGACTTATTGTTGAAAAATGATCTTATACCTTATTAGAACAAGGGTTTGACTTATTGCACAGACAAAAAAAAACAGCAAAAAGAGTTTTGCAGACAATGTTTGGGTTTGTTTACCATCTCTACAAGCAGTGTCAAACACAGAAAACACTGCAAGAGTGAGAATGAAGAAATCACGAACTTGTAACACAAACCCAGGAAAAGCAAGGTTTACTTAAAGAACATAAAGAAGCTCAAAAGATCCCTTGTGTGTATTGACTTCGAGTCTATCTAGTGCCCGGGAAAGGGCCCCGAAGAAAATATTCTAAAACGCTTACTCGTAAACACCAATTGTTTCTTTGCTTTAAATTGTTGTTGGTCCTTTGGGGCACAAATAGAGCCAGACCTTTTACAGAGGACCGAGCTGAAAAATTTTTCTTGAAAACATGAAACGAATCATGAAACTACTCTCAAAAAATAAAACCCAAAGAAAATCATTTGCAGAAGAAAACCAGAAAGTATAGTTTTCCAACCCTTCGGTTTGGGTATTTATTTCCCAAGGTACAAGGGGCAGAGATCCACCCACATGGGAAGTTTGTGGGCAACAAGTAAATGAATTCACTAAAAGTAGATCCCAAAAAGGAAATTGCCCGTCTTTTTCCCCAAACGAGGGGTTTTGACTAACCTAAAAATTAAGCAAGGGGAGTAACGTGAGTTAAGGCCCATGATTGCAGCATCAGGAAAATACCGACTTTTACACTAAATTGTCCTTCTTTTATTCTGCACAAATTATTGGATTTGAGCCTTGTCTTTTCATGTGTACTTGCCCTTCACAGAAAAATACTTTGACCAAAGCTTGCACAAAAGGGGTTTCCATCAAGTATATGGTTGGGGAAAAGGTTTGATTAAGAAGAGCTGCCCCCAAAGAAGATTTTTAACAGATGACAGGTAAAAAATCAGCGAGTGATTATCAGGTTTGGGCCCGGCAAAAGATGCATTTTGGGCGATGGGATTCCTGATCAGTATTACTTGCTGATGCATGTTTTTCTTGTGTGTCTTTTTAGAACTACAGAAAGATGGCAGAAAAAATGGAAAAGACCCCCCACACTATTTTAAGCACCAGAATGTCTTGGGGTGCTTTCTTGAATTTACTGGGGTGAGACATTTGTTTTACTGCCCCTGCCAAATGATTGAGGTGGCTGCGTTTTGGCATCAGTATGGGATCACCAAACGTAAAGGGCCCAAAAACAAATATTTTGAAGACAGACCAAACAGACCTTCAAATACATCCTGTATTGGACCAAACAACCTGTAGGGGGGGGATGTGTCAGTACGCCATAAAACTTTAGTTGTTTAAAGGTCTTTTTTTGTGATGAGACTCAAAAATTTCTATCACAAAGGCCGTTAAGCATTTGGGGTGGGTCTTAAAAAGTGTTTAGTCTTTCCCCATGAACTACAAATTTCGACAATGATTACCATGGCTGCAGGAAGGCCAAAACATCTCCAAAGAACCACCCCAAAAAATTTTACAAACCTAAAAAAACAAGAGCAAGTAGTTTGTCAAACAGACTTCTGCAGTTCTCCTAAGGATTGGTTAAATTTTTTTTTGTTCATTACATTCGTTGATCAACAGGAATCATGAAAACCCTAAATAAAAACTGATTGGAAAAGAAGGCATAAAGCTCAGAAAGTTACTTTAAGCTCATGAAAACAGGGGTTTGCAAAAAATGGGAAACCCCCAAAACAAAAAAATGTCAATTTGTACAAAAAAAAAGAAGCCCATAAAGCTGCTCAAAAACCAAGTACCAAATTCAGGCAATTCCATGACCGTTTTGGGATCACGATGGAGAAGTTGTGGGGAAATAGCAAACCAGTTTTCATTTGGGGTTTAGCGTGCTAGAGCTTCAAAGCTGTGAGCTGGATTTTTATGATTCCCTTTTAACCAAAAAAACCCCGCAGTAAGGTCTTGTAAAAACACAACCTTTCATCCAGACAACCCCCCAGAAAATATACAAAGACCTTCAGAAAACGTGGTGTGGGTCAAATATGGTATTACACCATGAATAAAAGACAGCCCCTTTCATTCAACAGTAAACAAAAAAATTTTTTCAAGATGAAGGTGAATTTAAGGCATATTATCAAGAATTTGTTTGGGAAGGGGTAAGTTTACAGTGTTGCAAGCCAAACAGGTGTCTAAAAGGCAAAAGGTTGGAAAACAGGGGGTCAAAAAAAAACAGATGAAAAAACAAAGGCTCTTTTAAGGGAGAGTATTTCTCACAAACCCAAAGCTCTGCCAACCCCGCACCAAAACAAACGACTGTGGTTAGAAAAAGAACTGATTGCCGGACACAAAACGGGGTTTTTTTACCAGAGCACCATACCCCTGGGGCAGGAGAACAAACAGTAATTAATAATTAATTTTTTTTTATATTTAATAAAGTTTTAAAATTTGATTGAAGCTCAAATGTTGCAAACTCTTTTCAAATATATGGAAGTGGTAAAATAAATCGCTCTCTTTTACACATGACATTTAGAAGACTTTGGGGGCAATAGAAAAAAAAACTTGATCGGCACAAAAAAAGAAGTGTTTAATAAATTTTTAGGAGTTTATATGATGGGAGTTCAAAACCCCCTTCAGTGTTACAACATGTTCCCTAAATTGTGTAAAAAAAAAAGTTAGAAGAGACCTGTTTACTTATTCGAGAAAGTGGCCCACCTTACTAAGGGGGACGTATTAGGTGGCACTGCTCAGTTCCCTTTTTAACAAAAGTGTTTGGTGCAGGGATGACAAATAATAAATTTGGAGGCCCAAACTCCCCAATTTTTATTTCATAAGGGCTACTCCAGATGGGTTTTTGTTGCCGCTTTTGACTGTTGCTGCTTCTTTCTCCCGGAGCAAACAATATTAAATTTCTTCCAAAGGGAAGTGGTTCTTTGGGGTTGTTTTTTGGTGTTCTGTATTGTTTTGCGTTTTATGGCTCCAGGTTTTAACCTGTGGGTTTAGTTTCCTCAGAGCTCACGCCTTAAAATGCAGGTATCTTCTTACCCACTCTGGTTTCTGGTGGGGTCATATTCTTTGGGGGGGTATGATATGCAAACTTTTTTCTGCTAACGTTTTAAAGTTTCAACCAGTGCTTGGAAACGGGTTGGGATGCCTTTTTTATGCTACTCTGTTTAGAAAAACTATAAATGCTCCTTAAAATCTTTTCCTCATCCATTAAAAAGCTGGATTTTTAATGGGCCCCCCTTGATTTTTGCAAAAAGCAGTTGCGGTACCTCTTTTCAGAAAGGGGGTTTTTTAAAACCAAAGCTACCCCCCACTAAGGCTATTATACTTTTTTTTTGATTTGTCTGGGGGGGAATTAAAGTTATTTGGTGGTTTAAAATTTGGGTTTATGTTTATAAAGGGGGTCTATTATGGCTTGTGGGTAAATGTCTGCCCTTTTTTTTTTAGACAACCCTTTTTGCTACGAAATTACTCCGCTGCAAAATTTGTTTTTAAAGTGTTTGCCTTTTCAGTAAACCTTTGGTGTGTTTTAGAGGTTTGGAAACCCTTTTCTATTTATAATAAAAAAATTTTTGGTTAACCAACCTTTTTCTAAGGGGAAAAATTTTTTTGTCATGCCAAAAATAAAGCAAATTTGCCTTTCTTTTGGGGTTTTTGTGGGTTTAAAAATCAGGCTGTGGTTTATAATAGGGATATTTGTTTGCCTGTCACAAGGTACCTTTTTGCCTGTAAAAAAGAAAAAAGTTTTTGCGCTGTCTTGTTGGGGGTTTTTCAAATTTGGGGTTTGGAAAGGGGGGTTTGAGTGGTGTGTTTGTTAGGGTTTATTGTTTTATGGGGTTTTTTTTTATTTTATGGTTTTAAAAAATGTTGTACCCTTTAAAAAACTTTAAAAAAACCTTCCTAAAAAGCCCTTTTTATTATGTTTTTTTTTTTTTGGTGTTTGTTTTAAAGAGTCTTTGAACAAAGGGGGGGTTTTTGTTAAACGGAATGGTGGTATTTTAAAAATTTTTGTTTTCCTAATAATTTTTTTAAAGGTTTTTAAATTTGTTAGCCATGGAGAAAATAATGGCAATGGGTTTGGCCTTAGGGTTCTTTCGTCCAAAATTTTAAAAATTTAATTTTTTTTTTAAATTTTTTTTATAATTTATGGGGGATTGTTGTTTTTTATGAAATTTTTGGTTTTTATTTTTTATTTCTTGCTGGGTTTTTGTTTTTTTGGGGGGGTTTGTATCTCTATAAGTTTTTCCAAAGGTATAGGGTTAATTTTCAAATAGGTGTTTTTGTTTTGGGGGTTGTGTTTTTTTTTGTTTTCTAAGGGTTTTTTTTGTCTTTTTTTTTTTTTTTATTCTAATTTTATTTTTTATTTTTTTTAGTTAATTAGGGCTTTTCTGTTTTTATTGTAAAACTTCTAGTTTTTCTTCATTTTGTCTTTGTTTTTTTCCCTTTTCTTTTTTTATCTTTCTTTATGGTAAATTGTATTGTTTTAATTTTTACAGAATACTTTAAGGCCAAAGATTAAAACAGAAGTTCCGCTCTAGCAAAAACCGGGCAACATAAAAGCGCTTTTGGGTCCAATTTAAAACCCACGGCGCGTAAAATCATAAATACTCTGCCCACCCCGCCCATTAAAGAGACAACCCTTTAAAACATTTTTCCAAAACTCCCACCCAACGTTTTGGTTCCCCAAGAACTTTTTTTTTACACACAAAATTTCCAAAAAATTTTCACTTAAAAATTTTCACAATTTCTTCTTACTTAAAAGAAGAACCCTTAAAAGCGTGCAATCATGTTTCACCCTTTTTTAATTAATTTTTTACAAACAAACGGTTTTTGACAATTTTTGAAATTTTAACAAAAGGGACAAAAAACAAAGTTGTTAATAAGTCGTTGACAAAGTTGTTAATAAGTTTGTTAATGAGTTGTTGATGGGGACTTGTTTTTTTCTTGACAAGTTCTTGATTTAGTTCTTGGCAAGTTATTGTTTTAGTTCTTGTACGAGTACTTGACAGGTTCTTGACAAGATGTTGTATTATTTCTCGACAAGATGTTGTATTAGTTCTTGACAAGATATTGTATTAGTTCTTGACAAGATATTGTTTTGTCACAAATTTTTCCATAATTTTATAGTTTCAACCATCAAAAATAAAACAGTAATATTTTCATTTTTAGTAGAGAGATAGGGAAAACAAGCATTCAAGGTAAACTGCTGCTTCAACTTACCTAGTTTTCATATAAAACGTGGCAACTTTTTGCCCGATGAGGCAAAGACGAATCGGCCAAAGTTGCGAGGTTTCATATGAAAACTAGGTAAGTTGAAGAGTAGTTGAGCTTGAATGCCTGTTTTCCCTATCTCTTGAGCTTGAATGCCTGTTTTCCTTATCTCTTGGCCCGCTGCTTTGAAGATATTCAAAACTGGATGACACAGACAAATTACAGCTAAATGCAGATAAAACCAAAGACATGCTTGTAGGGACCAAACACAAACTCTCTTCCATTACAACAGCTTCAATAGAACTCGGCAATACATCAGTCCCTCTATCCACAGCTGTGAAGTATCTAGGTGTCGTTATGGACAACACACTCTCTATGAAAAATATTAACCACCCAGACTTGTCAGTCCTGCTACTATCAATTACAGCGTATTAGTACAATTCGAAAGTACCTGTCCACAGATGCAACAGCCAAACTTGTCACTTCTCTCATTCTTTCACGTCTGGACTATTGCAATTCTCTTTTGTCTGGTCTTCCAGCATCATCTATCCACTCCCTTCAACGTATACAAAGCTTTGCAGCTCGACAAGTTCTCAGAAAGAACAAATCTGACCACATTATCCCTCTCTTGTGATCTCTCCACTGGCTGCCTGTGCCACAGAGAGTAAATTATAAGATCAGTACCCTCTGTTATAAATGTCTCCACAAAAACTGCACCCTCCTACCTCTGTGAATGTCTTGTACACTCCTTCACGTTCCCTCCGCTCTACTGCAGATACCTTGTGCCTAGGAATACCTAGATTCAACCAATCCACTGTTGGCCACCGCTCTTTCTCTAATTCATGTGGATCGGTGGTCTAGAGGTAACGCGCCTGTCTAGAAAGCGAAAAGTCCGGGTCTGAAGTGTGCGGCGGTTCGTACCCCGTTTGGACCGGAAATTTTTCCCCCATCCATTAGACCATGAGTGGTGGTCTGGGCGCTAGTCTTTCGGATGAGACGATAAACCGAGGTCCCGTGTGTTACACGTAATTATTTAGCGCACGTAAAAAAACCAACGGCAACAAGAGAGTTGTCCCTGGCAAAATTCTTAGAAAAAAAGCCACTCTGATAGGGAAACAAATACAGCTGCAGAAAAAAAAAAAAAAGGGTGAAAGGGTGGCGCAGTGCTAAGTGGCGACGCGCTCTCCCCGGGGAGAGCAGCCCGAATTTCACGGAGAGAAATCTGCCGTGACTTAAAGTGGTATGAAATAAAATCTGAGCGCTTTGATTTGTTGCTTTACAAGATTCAGCGCTATATAAATTCCATACATTATTATTATTATTATTATTATTATTAATTCGGGTCCATCGACCTGGAATCAGCTCCCTCTCTCTCTTCGCCAGAAACCTAGTTATGACACTTTTAAATCCAGCCTCAAGAGATTTTTTTCAAACCTAAGATTTCCCTCTCCTGTTTCATATCAGAACTATCCCACCTTCACTAACCCATGTCTTATCACCCTGCTAAAGTATATGACCTGTGTGAGTGTGTGTGTGCTTTTGAAAAACATTTGACTGTTGACATTTTATTCAATAGATTTTGTCTGCAGCGAACCATGTTTGTAAATATCTGTTTGCTTAAACTATTGATTATTTATCATTGATTGCATGACTGTGTAAGATTAGGTTGAATGCATGCGCTTTGATTTGTCTTTGCAAGATACAGGCTATATAAGTTCAATATATTATTATTTTTATTAGTAGTACCCTCTGTTACAAATGTCTCCACAAAACTGCACCCTCCTACCTCTGTGAATGTCTTCACCTGTACACTCCTTCACGTTCCCTCCGCTCTACTGCAGATACCTTGTGCCTACAAATACCTAGATTCAACCAATCCACTGTTGGCCGCCGCTCTTTCTCTATGACGGGTCGATCGACCTGGAATGAGCTCCCTCTCTCTCTTCACCAGAAACCTAGTTATGACGCTTCTAAATCCAGCCTCAAGACATATTTATTTCAAACCTAAGATCCCCCCCACTCCTGTTTCATATCAGATCTATCCCACCTCACTAACCCATGCCCTATCATCCTGCTAAAGTATACCACCTGTGTGAGTGTGTGTGTGCTTTTGGAAAACATTTGACTATTCACATTTTATTTCATACATTTTGTCTGCAGCGCACAATGTTTGTAAATATATGTTTGTTTAAACTATTGATTATTTATCGTTGATTGGATGACTGTGTAAGATTAGGTTGAATGCATGCGCTTTGATTTGTCTTTGCGAGATATAGCGCTATATAAGTTCCATTTATTATTATTATTTATTAAACTATACCACGTCTTCATAGACTTCAAACAGGCGTTTGACCATGTATGGCACGAGGCATTATGGGCCACGATGAAGAAATACAACATGGGACAAAAAAGTCATTCGGACCATCAAAGAGCTATACACAAAAGCCACCAGCGCAATGCTTTTCCAAGGCATTGATGGAGAGTGGTTCAATATCTCAGTGGGAGTTCATCAAGGCTGTCTCCTATCGCCAACACTGTTTAATGTCTTCCTTGAGCGCATAATGACTGATGCCTTAGAAGATCACACTGGCACAGTCAGTATTGGAGGGCGGATAATCACCAACCTCAGGTTTGCTGATGACATCAACGGACTTGCAGGAAATGAACAGGAACTAGCCAACCTGGTGTGCCACCTGGACAAAACATCCTCCAGATATGGCATGGAGATCAGTGCCGAGAAAACAAAACTCATGACAAACAGTGCCCAGCCAATCACTACCAAGATCAAAGTCAGTGGAAAAGAACTTGAGGTTGTAGATCACTTCAAGTACCTTGGAGCTATTATTAGTGAAGAAGGTTCAAAAACTGAAATCCTCGCAAGAGCTGCACAAACAATAGCAGCAATGGCAAAACTCAAGACTATCTGGAAAGACCGAAACATCTCTCTCAGGACGAAGGTCAAGCTACTGCATGCACTAGTCATCTCTACATATCTGTATGCGTGCGAATCCTGGACATTGAATGCAGATCTTCAAAGGAGGATCCAGGCTCTAGATATGAGATGCCTAAGAAGGCTCCTTGGCATTTCATACATGGACCACACTACCAACAACAAAGTCCTACAAACCATCACCCAATAAGTAAAGCACTACGAAAACGTGCTGACCACAGTCAAGAAAAGGAAGCTCAGATGGTACGGACATGTGACTAGATCAGATGGGCTGTCCAAAACCATCATCATCATCAGTCCCGTGACCTTGGCGGTCGTGGAGGAGACACGAAAGACGATGACGTGGTAAGCCTCCTCCATCCATCTCGGACCTCGGCTCTGCGCAGCAGTCCCGAGTCATTCATCCTGGTCCATTCTCTGATGTTGTCCATCCATGACTTGTTCTGTCTTCCCTCTTTCTGCCACCTTCAAGTGTTCCCTGCAGTACTGTTTTTGGCAGAGTGTTGTGGCGGGTGACGTGGCCGAACCATGTCAGCTTTTTCTTCTTGACGACGGTGAGAAGGGGTTCCTGTGGACCTGCAAGTCGTGTTATTTGACTCTTGACAAATTCATTGGTCTTTAGTTCTCTCCAGGATATGCCCAGCAGTTTTCTATGGCATTTAGTTTCAAATGACTGGATTTGCTTTGCTGTTTCAGCAGTCAATGTCCAGGTTTCACTTCCGTACAGCAGGATAGTCTGAATTAGGGCTTTGTAGAGCTTTAGTTTGATTGGGAAACTGATCTCGTTACTTTTCCATATGGTGGTGAAATTTGTCATGGAAGATGTTGCCATGGCTAGTCTGACTTCGATTTCTGTTGTCGACCGCCCATCCTTTGTGAGTGTAGCGCCAAGGTATTTAAAAGCGTCTACCTTCTCCAGTTGCTGGCCGTTCATGTACATTTTAGCAGTGGCGTTGCTCGTGCTGTTCACAAGTACTTTACTTTTCTCCGAGCTCACCTCCATCCTATATGCTCCAGCTCTGTTCTCAAGTCTGGTCATAAGATCTTGCAGCTCTGTGTTACTTCCGCCCATGAGGTCAATGTCATCAGCAAACCGCAAGTTGTTGAGGGGTCTGCCGCCAAAGGAGATGGTAGAGTGGAAGTCATGGATGGTCTCTCTCATAATGTTTTCCAAGAACAGATTAAACAGGACTGGAGATAACAGGCATCCTTGTCGGACCCCAACTGTGGTTTTGAAGTAGTCTCCGACCTGATTGTTCAGAAGGACTGCACTGCTTGCGGTGTTGTATAGTGCTTGAATGGTTTGCACTAGTCCTTCAATGCCAAACATTCTGAGGACCTGCCACAGGCCTTCGTGCCATACTCTGTCGAAAGCCTTCTAGAAGTCGATGAAGTTGTGGAACAGGTCTCTCTGATGTTGAAGACAAAACCATACTGCAGGGAAAAGTGCAGGGAAAGAGAAGGCGAGGCAGAGAGAGGAAGCAATGGGCAGACAACATCACTGAATGGACAGGGAAGAGCTTCTCCACAACCCAGGCACTTGCACACAACCGCCGCAAAGGGAGGCAGCTGGTGCAACGTTCGTCAATGCAGTGCCCCTACGACCCCAGAGGGGGTTATGGGAGCAAAAGATGATGATGAGATGATGCAGATCCCAAGCTGAAGGTTGTCATTAACAAGACTGCTCTAGTGAAGGATCCTCAACAGAACAGGAGAAGAAGGGTTTTTAATGCACTGACAACAACATATCTCTTCCGAATAAAAAACGTGTCCTTGATTAGTCACGAACAGTTACAAAGAATTGAACACTTCAGAAATAATCTTCACCCTACTGCAAAATGGGCCAGTGTCTTAGCTGGAAACATCGGAAGACTTCTTAGGGGACTCATCTGAAAAAAACAATGAAGACCTCAAGAAAGATCCTGACATACCTATCCAGAGGTCCCCAGAGTTTACAGGGACATCTTTGCTATCTTGAAGATTACCCAGGATCGTGGGGAAATATCTACTCTTTTCTGGGTGACTGGTGCTAAATACCAAGTCATCTATCAGTAAAATAGCAGGCTCACTATGACACTTGAAGTTATCTTATGTCACTGGTCAGTCATCATAGCAGTTATTGTCATACTTCTTTCCACCCTAAATTTAAAATCTGGTGCAAGGTGATTTTTTCTTATTTTTTGGTTTTGTTTTTTAAAATTTTTTTTATTGTTTTTTTGTGTATTAATATATGGGTTTTTTTTATTAAGCTGGTTACATAGTCAGTTAATTATCAAGTCTCTTTTTGCACACAAAATTTTATTGAAGTCTTAATAATTATCATTACTTTGTATACAGCAGACATGGGCAAGAAACAGCCATGAAAATCATTGTGTGGAACTGTAGATTGATCAGTACAAACCTGTCCTATCTGATTCAACATCTTGCTTTAGATAGCTGCAAGGCACTCATCTTGCAGTCCTTAAATGTGACCAGAGGCAAGCTACCAACCTTCCAAATATGTATATCCTCCTATTACTGAGAATATAGGACAAAAAGAAAAAGTCAAAACAGCTATTTATATACACAAAAGTTTGGACTATAATGTGCATACTTAACCTGTACCAAGCAATACATCAAACTTACATTACTGTGCTGCTTGGATAAGGCTTGGTAAAGAGCAAGTGCTTAATATTGTGTCTGTTTTCTTGCAGAAAGGCCCAAGAAAAGAGAATACAGAATGACTTCTTTACAAATGTTAGATGACAAGTTGTTGGTTGCTGGTGATTTTAATGCCCACTCCCCTTTCTGGGACAACGACAGTATAACTATCACCAGTAGGCGATTTGTAGAAAATATTATTGATTTATCTCCCTGTCTACTTAACTCAATGGAGTCGCAGTGAAATCCATCCCGCCATTTTGTGGTGACGCGTAATTTTGGCTAAGGAAAGGAAAAGGGTTAAGGAGTCCCATAACCTATAAGGTCGTAGGGGAGCGAGGCGTCAGAGACCTCACTTCTCTAGGGCTAGCAAATTGATGGCGGCGCCCATCTCCTCTCCCTCGCTGCTTTACCTTCCTTGACCCTAAAGAGGGCAGGTACCCATTTACAGCTGGGTGAACTGGGGGAACTGTACTGAAGCCAAGGTGCGCAAACGGTCACCCATCCAACTGGTAACCATGCTCCACGCTGCTTAACTTGGCTGGGGGAAAGCGAGTGTTCCGACCACTGAACTATCCCGTCCCCATGGCTATATTTGAAAAATTCAGCAGACTTACCCAACATAATAATGACATACACATTATACATCATTGAAAAGCTTATAATGTCTACTTTTGAAATTATTTCACAGTTTTTTAATAGATGACAATATTTTGTTTTTACAAATTTTCAAAATATGTCACTGAATGGTGAAAAATAAAAAGTTTTGAAAATTAGGGCTGGTCTCTTACATGGCTTGAACTGTTCATTAACTAGCCCCCTTGAAGCAATGTGATGATTTTTCACCAAAGTAAAGTTCCTGAAGCTGGCTGAATCCATCTAATGTCATTGTTTCTTTACAACAGATTTTTATAAAAAGAATCATAACACTGGAGAGCCTGAAATCCCAAAGATATCACTTGTTGACATGTCAAACAAAATTAGCCAACAGATAAAAACAAGGCAAGCTTATGGTCAAAGAAAGCAACTGTGTTTAGAAAAATAATTGCCCTATAGGCCAGAGTACTTTCCCTTGAGTTAAACATCACTTTGTGTATTAAAAAAATTCGTAAGTCTGCCGATTCTTAAGCTTTGGCACGTCACAGTAAAGGAAAAGAGTGCCGAAGCTTAAGCTTTGGCACAACCTCAATTTAATCCAGATATTTCGAATCAAAGGGCTAGTGCCATTGATCTCTCCTTCATTTCTCCCATTCTTGTTTTCCTTATTGTGCCTGGGAACTGTTGAAACAATACATTAGGAAGTAACCAAGTGCAAATTGTATATAATCAATCAGTGTAAACTGACAAAGTTAGGGACATCATTCCCAAATTTATAATAATAATGCTGACTGGATCAAGTTTCAATCCCTTTTAGGAGGGGTAGACACTAGATCTCTACTAGATGAGATATTAACGGTTTTTCTACCAGCCGTGGGCTGTGGAAGACCCTCCTAAAGTGTTGGTTACCCAAAGGGCCTAATACAGCTGATTGCGTCACTCCACGATGGCATGCAGGCGGGAGTACAGGAAAATACTGACATGTCGGATCCATTTCCTGTGGTAAATGGAGTGAAGCAGGGCTGCATCCTGGCACCCACACTGTTCTCTATTCTCTTCTCTGCCATGCTGATTGACGCCTTCCAAGACTGTGACAGGGGCATCTACATTCAGTTTCGCACTGATGGCAAACTTTTCAACTTGCGGCGACTCCATGCTAGATCCAGGGTGTCTGAGGCACTGTTGAGAGAGTTCCTCTTCGCTGATGATTGCGCGCTTGCCTCACACACCCATGAGGACATACGGTTCATTATGGACTGGTTCTCTACCTCCTGCAGGCGCTTTGGACTCACCATCAGCCTCAGCAAGACCGAGTCCATGTACCAACCAGCTATTTCACAGAACGCCAGTGCCTTCCCCCCCCCCCCCCCACCTGCAGTAAAGATCGATGACACAGAGATCAGTTCAGTCGACAAGTTTTGCTACCTGGGCAGCTCCCTCTGCAGCAATGGAATCCTTGATGCCGAAGTTACAATGCTCATCGCCAAGGCCAGTTCTGCCTTCGGCAGACTCAACAACAGGCTGTGGAACAACAAAGGCATCAGGCTCAGCACCAAAATCAAAACTTACAGAGCTGTCGTGTTGACCACCTTGTTGTACTGCTGTGAAACATGGACGAAGTACTGGACGTCACATTCAACAGCTTGAGCAGTTGCACCAGAGTGCCTATGAAAGATCCTCGGAATAAAGTGGCCAAGTCAGGGTCTCCAACCTCCAAGGTTTCTAGAGGAGAGCAGCCCAGCCTGCCCAGTATCGAAAGGCCTACTGATCAAGTACCAGCTAGGTAGGACAGGACACGTTGTCGAAATGACATGACTGCAGGATCCCAAGGGGATGCTATTGTATGCCTGCTGAAGGAAGGCCTCCGAAAAACTTGGAAGACCCTACAAGCGCTTCAGACACCTTGAAGACAAACCTTAAAGCCTTGTGACTTAGTAATCGCTACCTGGGAATCTGATTTGCCCTTGATCGTTCCCGTAGAGAATGCTGTGTTCCAAGTGGCCTAAAGAGTTTGGAAAACAAGAGAACGCTAGGCCAGTAAGGAGAATACTTGAGCGAAGGGACGCATAGGGCTCACTTCTGGAGACGTTTTCACCTTGCAACACCTGTGGGTTTTTGCTTTTTAATGTGCATCCAGAATCGGCCTCTTCTCCAATATGA
>CM054163.1:41894565-41900106 GCA_028751875.1 Rapana venosa
CTCGACACGACTTTTTGGGTGAGCTGTTAACTTTCAAGCCCCAAGAGCCTGACGAGTTACAAGAAAAAAAACCCACCACCACCTAAACTTGTCGGTTGTGATAGATGAGGAACACCAGCCAAGGCTGTGCACATGAAGGCGTGTCTAGAGGTAACGCACTGGCTTAGAAAGCGAAATGTGTGGGTTGAAAGTGTGTTGGTTGTTCAATCCCTGGTTGTGGCCCAAAACGTTTCCCAATTCTACTAGAATTCTGTGAGTCGGTGGTCCTGGGTGCTAGTTTTCATATGAATCGATAACCGAGGTCCCCCTGTGCATACATGCATTTGGCACACGTAAATGAGCCATGGCAACAATGTTTCCCTTGGCAAACCTCTATAGGAAAGAGCCACCCTGATTACTTCTATAGGAAAAAGGCCAACTTGGATAGTGTATACCAAAATACACTCACAGTCAGGAAAAGACAAAAAAGAAAAATAGTGGGTGGCTCTGCTATTTTGGTAACGCGCTCTCCCTGGGGAGAGGCAGCCTGACAGAGAAATCTGCAGTGACTTAATAGTGGAATTCAATATACATACAGTGATAGAGTTTTCCAGTAGGCAAACAGGTAATCTGGAGGACAGGCTGGAATCACAAATCAATCAGCTGTTCACTGAAGACACACTGCCTAAACATAAATAGGAAAACACATAAAAACAGTTGCCCATTGAATTTAAGGGGGAAGTCTTGCTAGCAGTGTTGGAGGTCAGGGGTGCATGTTGTTGTTTTGCTTTACGTCATATTTATGATAATGTGTCATAATTATGATTAAAGTGAACTGTGGAAGGCTACTGTTTATGTGTAGATCAATGGAATTCTTTGAATTTGACCCATGTGATTCTTCAGTGTAATCAATTAGGGCCAAGAATAGAACTTAACTGTGATCTGGTGGTTTGATATAACGTTCTCCTTCAACCAAGCCATGGAAAAGGAGGTTGAAAAATTTAGTTCAAAAAAGTGTCATCTCCAAATATGTTGTTGTGGAAGGCTAATTTTTATCTTCATCTCTTTACGAGAGACAGATGTATGGACGAAGACACACAGAGATTGATCTTTGAATTTAAACTGTGGAATTAGGGAAAACTCCTACCACCATTTCAAGATGGATACTTCAGTTATCGCTCAAGATCATTCAAAGATTGCTTTAATGGCTCATAGATTTAAAGCAATTGTTTACTATTCTGTTCCACTAAAGTCCGGAGCACAGAATGCTGATAAGTTCTCTCAGGAATAATGTTTGGTGAGAATTCATTTTTGGGCCATATTGGTGTAGCTTTGGCACCATAGAAAAATCACAAAAATGTTGAACCCGTTTTTGCTTAAAGTTATTTTATTTATCAGTCATTTATTTATTTTTTTCTTTTTTATCGGGATGATGGAATATGCACTTGTGTTGCTTTTTTTAACATCAGGTCCCCGTGTATATGTGGTTGTAAATTGCTGTCGACTTTTCCCACTGGCACACAGTGGCCTACTCTTCAGGAAAAGCGGGAACAAAGATTGAAACGTTGCTTGGTTGAGGGAGTAAAGGTCATGTTTCATCTTCCTGTTCTTGATGACTTTCTGTTGACAGGAAGACATGTGGTGGACAGCCTGTGTATTGTTATGGAAGACCGTTAGATGTTTTGTTCATTAGGATTTAAAGTATACCCATAGAAATCTGTGTTTCAGTCCTATTCCAGACTATTCAGTATCTTGGTTTTACGTCCCCTGGTCATTGGTAACATAATGGAAGCTAATCTTCTGGCGTGCAGGAATGTCAGGAACGATTTGGAGAAAATGGATATTGACAGATACTGCGGCAGACCTGATTTTGGAATCCCTGGCGACCTGCAACTTGGGTGTATATTATATGTATATTCAATTTCATTCATCTGCTCTAACCCCCTAATGGGTTGCTTAGGGGCACTGAAGTGATGATCGTGTGCACCATGTTGGCTCCATTTATGGCGGTTGTGGGCAAGTGCCTGGTTGTAGAGGGAGCTATTTCCTGGTCCTTTCATTGCAGTTGTCTGCCCATTTCGTACTTCAGCCTGCCTTTCCTTTCTCTTCCCCTGTAACTGTTCCTGGCAGTAGGGTTTTGGACAACCCATCTGTCGTGTCACATGCCATTCCATACTGAGCTGCATTTCTTGACTGTTATCAGCAGTGTCTTTCGTACTGTTATTATTGTTGGTGATGGTTTGTCAGACTTTTTTGTTGGTAATGTGGTCTGGGTATGAAATGCCAAGGAGTCTTCTGAGGCATCTCATCTCCAAAGCCTGGAATCTCCTTTGTAGATCTGCATTCAATGTCCAAGATTCGCATGTATACAGCTATGTAGAGATGACCAGTGCATGTAGTAGCTTGACCTTGGTCCTGAGAGGAATGTTTTGGTCTTTCCAGATGGTCTTGAGCATTGCCATTGCTGCTATTGTTTGTGCAGCTCTGCGAGGATTTCGGTCTCTTCAACCATCTTCACTTTTTAATAGCTCAAGGTATTGAGGTGTATTTACAAACCTCAAGTTCTTTCCATGGGACAGCGATCTTGGGACGTGATTGGTGGGCACTGTTGTCATGAGTTTTGTTTTTTATCAGCCACTGATCTCCATACCGTATTTGGAGTTGTTTCATCCAGTGTGTTACCCCTTGGTGTGGCTAGATCTTGTTCGATTTCCTGACGTCTATCGATGTCATTGTTAACATGAGAGTGAGAGTGTCACCATTCCTATACTGTCTGTGCCAATGTGATTTTCTAAGGCATCTGTCTTTATGCTCTCAACGGAGGACATTGACAGTGTGGTGTAGGAGTACAGCCTTGATAGACTCCAATGAGGTATGAAACCATTCTGCAACATATCGTTGGAAAGCACTGCACTGGTTGGCTTTTGTGTATTTGATGGTTCTGATGATCTTTTGGCCTATGTTGTACTTCTTTTATGGTGGCCCATAACGCATCATGCCATACCGGGCGGACCGCTTTATGAAGTCTATGAAGAGATGGTACAGTTTGTTGTTAGTGCTAGCAGTATTTATCACACATAACTAACAGGTTGAAGATTTGTTTTGTAGGGTACTTCTGTTTTGGGCAAAAGCTGCCTGTTCTTTGGTGATGATCTCTTCAGCTCATGGGGGGGGGGGGGACTATAGTGTGTTTAAGATGATTTTAAAATTACTGGTATGGCTTTTGAGGCTGTTCGTTTGTTAGTTCTGGCATTTCTGTAGATTGCCATTCTTGGTGAGTACCTTGATAGGTAATTGGGTCCAAGGTCCACTCTTGATCTGCCAGATCTTTGTCGCAATGTTCTAGTGTGGATATCTATTAATGTTGTACCCCGGTTTGTTCTGCTTGCTGGGATGTTGGGCAGCTATTTCCCATTTTCAGCAATTTGATTGCCGCCTCAACTTCTTCTGTATGATGGGAAGTCATCATCTTGATGAGTCCTGACTTGTAAGTACACTAGCGTCACATTGTGTCTGATTGTTGGTAGAGCTTATGAACAGTGTTCTGTCCATCAGGTTCTGTTAATGATTTCTTTTTCTTCTGTGAGGTAGGTCCTTGCCTTTGTCTTCACTCTTGTTGACTCTTGCCATTGTTCTGCATGTGTGAGCTCTTTCACCAATTTGAAAGCTCCTCTGCTGTTATTCGTGACAAATTTTCAATTCAGTATCGAGCATTGTTTCTCTAGTCCATTTTCTTGTCATTTTTCATGTCTTCCTTGGACTTTTTGCTGATTCTCGTCTTCCTGTTCACTGTTTATGTACTTTACACTCTTCAGTTCACTATGTTTATTGAGCATGTTCTGGATTTTATGTGATCAATGGTATTTTTTTATGGTGGTGCTTGCCCAAGTATGTTTGCTGTTTTTGTCATCACTGCATTGATGCTGTTGGTTATTGTGCTCTGGCATCATTAATGAGTGCTAGCAGTGCAGCTGTTTTTCAGGTGTTTTTGTTTGGATGACTACGCAATGGTAGCGTCCTTCAATTTTTCTAGGTTAAATTTTAGCTGATGTTATTTTACATTGGTAATCTTTTTCAGCCAGATTAGAATTCAGGAGACCAGGTCACTTGCCCACATATGCGCCTGGAAATGTTCTTTTCTTGTTCGTTCTTGATGGCAGATCTGAACCAGTTTTGTGCAGATTCAGTCAATTCTGGTTTTGATGGGTTCCATTGGTTGCATGTCACATCCAGCATTCGGAATGCCTTTGTGCATTCCAAGGGTGTTTGCAATCACAATGTTGTAGTAGCTGGCTTTTTCCAGTAGTGGGTGTACTCTCCTTTGGTAGCCTTCATTACTTACAGGAGGGTCAACAGTCTTTAGTGCGTCAGTGCCCACTTTTGATTCCCAGTTATCCCTGAAAGATCAGGAAGTCTTTGTTGTTAGCTTTGTTGATTGCCTGGAGTTGCATGTAAAATTCCTTTACTACTTCATCATTCATGATCTGGTGTCGGTGCATAATCTTGTGTACCACCGTAATGTTGAATGGGGTGCTATGAGGCTTATGATAAGAAGTGGGAAAAAACTTTGCCCAACAACAATTGTTCTGATGAGTCTTCACCTAACCCTGGAAACATAGAATTTCATTGCCCTTACTGTGCTACTTTGAGCAGGGTATAGTGCCCGTGAATAGTGCAAGAAGTCCTTTGAGTGCATTCCTTTTTCTCCAGATGGTACCAGTAGTAATCAATAGGTTTCCAATCTGAATTTTGTAGAGTGTTAAAGGAGTGTTTGAGTAATTGCCCAGCACTACCAATAGTACCAAGACATGGAATGCAGATATATGTTTTGGAACATTTGATAGAGTGGCCAGCAGAAATACTTGGGTACACAGTCAGACAGTTACTTTGAGACTGTGATGTTTTTGTCCCTCTTAATGGGGCAAAGGTGGCCATGCTTTACATGTACTGAAAGGGCATAACATTAAATTTTATTCAATCAGACTGATTTTTTTCTCTCTGTGAAACAGAAGCATACAAAGCCAGGCGTCCACCACAGTGCCAGCAAATATCTTGTCTTCTCCAGAACAATGATAAACTGTGCTTGAGTAAAACATTCCATAGTATCTAGAGGCACACGAGAGCTCTGGAAAGGTTCAGAACTGTTTGATCAGCTTTCATTCAAGATTATAAACCTATTTCCTGGGTAATGTTTTCCCTGTGGCTGAAAATGATGCTGAAGATGGCGGGAAAAAGATACTCAAAATATGGAAGCCACAGTACACATGCTCTGCCAGTTACCAGTGCAGCTGCCAGTCATGGGCATGGAAGGGGCAGGGATGGGAAGTAGACAGAACACTTTGTAAATATTATAACAACGTTCTTCTGGACATCTCCATAAAACCAATTCAAGTATCATACCTGATTGGTTTTTAGGTTTGGTTGTACATGGGAGGTTTCACTGGTCAATGTTTCTTCAGTTTGTTTGAGGCCTGCTTTTCATGGGTTGAGGTTATGTTGGATGTGTATTGATTTCTGTGTGTACACCAGGTTGGTAATGTCTGCCTGATTTCTCTGCTCGAG
>CM054163.1:41900606-41968561 GCA_028751875.1 Rapana venosa
GTTACATAGTCAGTTAATTATCAAGTCTCTTTTTGCACACAAAATTTTATTGAAGTCTTAATAATTATCATTACTTTGTATACAGCAGACATGGGCAAGAAACAGCCATGAAAATCATTGTGTGGAACTGTAGATTGATCAGTACAAACCTGTCCTATCTGATTCAACATCTTGCTTCAGATAGCTGCAAGGCACTCATCTTGCAGTCCTTAAATGTGACCAGAGGCAAGCTACCTAAACTTTCCAAATATTTCTATCCTCCTATTACTGAGAATATAGGACAAAAAGAAAAAGTCAAAACAGCTATTTATATACACAAAAGTTTGGACTATAATGTGCATACTTAACCTGTACCAAGCAATACATCAAACTTACATTACTGTGCTGCTTGGATAAGGCTTTGTAAAGAGCAAGTGCTTAATATTGTGTCTGTTTTCTTGCAGAAAGGCCCAAGAAAAGAGAATACAGAATGACTTCTTTACAAATGTTAGATGACAAGTTGTTGGTTGCTGGTGATTTTAATGCCCACTCCCCTTTCTGGGACAACGACAGTATAACTATCACCAGTAGGCGATTTGTAGAAAATATTATTGATTTATCTCCCTGTCTACTTAACTCAATGGAGTCGCAGTGAAATCCATCCCGCCATTTTGTGGTGACGCGTGATTTTGGCTAAGGAAAGGAAAAGGGTTAAGGAGTCCCATAACCTATAAGGTCGTAGGGGAGCGAGGTGTCAGAGACCTCACTTCTCTAGGGCTAGCATATTGATGGCGGCGCCCATCTCCTCTCCCTCGTTGCTTTACCTTCCTTGACCCTAAAGAGGGCAGGTACCCATTTACAGCTGGGTGAACTGGGGGAACTGTACTGAAGCCAAGGTGCGCAAACGGTCACCCATTCAACTGGTAACCATGCTCTACGCTGCTTAACTTGGCTGGGGGAAAGCGAGAGTTCTGACCACTGAGCTATCCCGTCCCCATGGCTATATTTGAAAAATTCAGCAGACTTACCCAACATAATAATGACATACACATTATACATCATTGAAAAGCTTATAATGTCTACTTTTGAAATTATTTGACAGTTTTTTAATAGATGACTGTATTTATTTTTTACAAATTTTCAAAATATGTCACTGAATGGTGAAAAATAAAAAGTTTTGAAAATTAGGGCTGGTCTCTTACATGGCTTGAACTGTTCATTAACTAGCCCCCTTGAAGCAATGTGATGATTTTTCACCAAAGTAAAGTTCCCTGAAGCTGGCTGAATCCATCTAATGTCATTTTTCGTACAACAGATTTTTTTAAAAAGAATCATAACACTGGAGAGCCTGAAATCCCAAAGATATCACTTGTTGACATGTCAAACAAAATTAGCCAACAGATAAAAACAAGGCAAGCTTATGGTCAAAGAAAGCAACTGTGTTTAGAAAAATAATTGCCCTATAGGCCAGAGTACTTTCCCTTGAGTTAAACATCACTTTGTGTATTAAAAAAATTCGTAAGTCTGCCGATTCTTAAGCTTTGGCACGTCACAGTAAAGGAAAAGAGTGCCGAAGCTTAAGCTTTGGCACAACCTCAATTTAATCCAGATATTTCGAATCAAAGGGCTAGTGCCATTGATCTCTCCTTCATTTCTCCCATTCTTGTTCCTTATTGTGCCTGGGAACTGTTGAACAATACATTAGGAAGTAACCAAGTGCAAATTGTATATAATCAATCAGTGTAAACTGACAAAGTTACGGACATCATTCCCAAATATTATAATAATAATGCTGACTGGATCAAGTTTCAATCCCTTTTAGGAGGGGTAGACACTAGATCTCTACTAGATGAGGATATTAACGGTTTTTCTACCAGCCGTGGGCTGTGGAAGATCCTCCTAAAGTGTGGTTACCCAAAGAGCCTAATACAGCTGATTGTGTCACTCCACGATGGCATGCAGGCGGGAGTACAGGAAAATACTGACATGTCGGATCCATTTCCTGTGGTAAATGGAGTGAAGCAGGGCTGCATCCTGGCACCCACACTGTTCTCTATTCTCTTCTCTGCCACGCTGATTGACGCCTTCCAAGACTGTGACAGGGGCATCTGCATTCAGTTTCGCACTGATGGCAAACTTTTCAACTTGCGGCGACTCCATGCTAGATCCAGGGTGTCTGAGGCACTGTTGAGAGAGTTCCTCTTCGCTGATGATTGCGCGCTTGCCTCACACACCCATGAGGACATACGGTTCATTATGGACTGGTTCTCTACCTCCTGCAGGCGCTTTGGACTCACCATCAGCCTCAGCAAGACCGAGTTCATGCACCAACCAGCTATTTCACAGAACGCTAGTGCCTTCCCCCCACCTGAAGTTAAGATTGATGACACAGAGATCAGTTCAGTCGACAAGTTTTGCTACCTGGGCAGCTCCCTCTGCAGCAATGGAACCCTTGATGCAGAAGTTACAGTGCGCACCGCCAAGGCCAGTTCTGCCTTCGGAAGACTCAACAACAGGCTGTGGAACAACAAAGGCATCAGGCTCAGCACCAAAATCAAAACTTACAGAGCTGTCGTGCTGACCACCTTGTTGTACTGCTGTGAAACATGGACGACGTACTGCCGTCACATTCAACAGCTTGAGCAGTTTCACCAGAGATGCCTAGGAAAGATCCTCGGAATAAAGTGGCAAGACAGGGTCTCCAACCTCCAGGTTCTAGAGGAGAGCAGCCTGCCCAGTATCGAAAGCCTACTGATCAAGTACCAGCTAGGTTGGACAGGACACGTTGTCCGAATGACAGACAGCAGGATCCCAAGGATGCTATTGTATGGCCAGCTGAAGGAAGGCTCCAAAACTTGGAAGACCTACAAGCGCTTCAGGACACCTTGAAGACAAACCTTAAAGCTGTGACTTAGATAATCGTACCTGGAAACTGATCCCTTGATCGTTCCCGCTAGAATGCTGTGCTCCAGTGGCATAAAGACTTTGAAAACAAGAGAACGCTGGCCATTAAGGAGAAACTTGAGCGAAGGAAGCAGGGCTCAACTTCTGGAGACGTTTTCCCTTGCAACACCTGTGGGAAGTGCTGTGCATCCAGAATCGGCCTCTTCTCCCATATGAGGATACATTCTGACAGATAAGCCTGCCTGCCTACTCATCCGTCGATCCGACGGGAGACTCCATCATCATTAGCACTAACATGGCTACCCTGTAGGACTTGAATACCAGTACACATGATAGCGGGAAATGCAGGCAAGACTTATCTCACTGGAAGCCTAGAGAAACCAGATGTTGTTATCTGTTGTAAAAGGCTGACACGTCATTAGCCCAGAAACATGGTTGTGCAAAGGTAAACAGATAAAGCATTCTCAATGGATTTAAGGAATACAGGATAGGCTAAGAGTCCACTGAATAAACAGCGTGAGACAAGTCAAAAGTTAGTCAAATATTAAAGAGATGTGTTAAAAACGGCACTTGATGTAATGAAAATGTATAATGTGTGTATGTGTGTATGTATGTATGTATGTATGTATGTATGTATGTATGTATGTATGTATGTATGTATGTATGTATGTATGTATGTATGTATGATGTATGTATGTATGTATGCATGTTGTCTGTCTCTATACCGTTATGTCTGTCGTAATGTGTGTGGTGTGTGTGTGTGTGTGTGTGTGTGTGTGTGTGTGTGTTGTTGTGTGTGTGTGTGTGTGTTGTGTGTGTGAATCTGTCTGTCTGTCTATCTATCTATCTATCTATCTATCTAACTATCTATCTATCTATCTATTTTCAACCTGTCTATCAGAGAGACAGACATACCAGAAAAACAGACAGATAGACATACACACACACAGACACACTTTTGTAATCCATAAATGCCATGTGTGCGTATGTACTTGTGTTTATGTATGCGTGTGTGCCTGCAAACATGCATACATGTGTGTGTGTGCGCGCGCGCGTGCTAAGATGATTTATAACCATTCGTAATTTCTCTCTTTAAGTATACATATATATATATATATATATATATATATATGTATGTGTGTCTCTCTTTGTCTATCTATCTATCTATCTATCTATCTATCTATCTATCTATCTACCTATCTATCTATCGTGTGTACATGTTTGTGTGAATGCACACGAGCTCGCACGTGTGCGTATGTGTGTGCATGTATGTGTGTGCGTCTGTGTCTGCAAGCTTAAATGATTTATAACCGTTTGTAATTTCTCTTTCACTCAGTAATTATGTATGTATGTATGTATGTGTGTGAGAGACAGAGAGACAGAGAGAGAGACAGAGAGACAGGGAGAAAGAGAGACACAGAGAGAAAGAGAGACAGAGAGAGAGAGAGAGAGAGAGAGAGAGAGGAGAGAGAGAGAGAGAGAGAGAGAGAGAGAGAGAGAGAGAGATCTGCTGGTAAAAAAAGCTATAAATTTCAAGCCTTGGTACTACTGTAGAAAATGTCATGAACCTGACACCCACAGCTCCTCACTTCTTCCTCCACGCTGAGAAAGCATTGGTTGTCGTCAGCCACTGGAGATTTAGTGCACTGCACTACCGTTAGACGCCTGACAAGTCAGGCCCAGCGCATTCAACTTCGGTGTGGTTGAGAATTGTTATCTTTTTGTCTTTCTGGAAAAAAAAGGCAGGAGAATGGCACAAAAGAGACACGAAGGAAGTGACAGGAAGAGAAGGAGCATATCAGAAACAAAGAGAGGGATAGAAAACAGGAAATTTCAAGCACAAAGTTTGCAGAAGGTGGGGATGCTGTTTGTACTGACCCCCCCCCCCCCCCCCAGCATCCACACAGGAGGAGCACGCACAGAGGAAGGCAGGAAGGAAGGAAGGAAGAGAGCGCTTGTCTGTGATGACGGTGACCTAGAGAAGGGCGCTGCTGCAGGTTAGTAAGTAGCCAAGTGGTGACAGCATCCTGCACGTGGCTGTTCTCGGTAGCTAGGGGTAGGGGTTCAAGTCTTCATCGTAGTGTGTATTTGAGGAAGGCTTTCCTCAAGAGCTACCATGGGCTCTTGACTTCAGTCCTCGACACGACTTTTGGGTGAGCTGATAACCCCAAGCCCCAAGAGCCATGCACGCATACAAGAAAAAAAACCACCACCACCAAAACTTGTCTGTTGTGATAGAGAGAACACCAGCCAAGGCTGTGCACATGAAGCGTGGTCTAGAGGTAACGCACTGGCTTAGAAAGCGAAAAGTGTGGGTTGAAAGTGTGTGGTTGTTCAATCCCTGGTTGTGGCCAAAACGTTTCCCACATCTACTAGACTGTGAGTGGTGGTCTGGGTGCTAGTTTTCATATGAAACGATAAACCGAGGTTCCCTGTGCAACACGCACAGTAAAAGAGCCTATGGCAACAAGAGTTGGCCTGGCAACCCTGGTTGTCTATGGAAAAGAGCCACCCTGATATACTTCTATAGGAAAAAGCCACTTTGATAGTGAAACGAATACACTCACAGACAGGAAAAGACAAAAAAGAAAATAGTGGGTGGCACTGCTCTTTTGGTAACGCGCTCTCCCAAGGGAGAGCAGCCTAACAGAGAAATCTGCCGTGACATCAAGTGGTATACAATATACAACAGATGATAAGAGTTTTCCCAGTAGGCAAACAGTAATCTGGAGACAGGCTGGACTCACAAAATCAATCAGGCTGTTCAATGAAGACACACTGCCTAAACAAAAATCAGGAAACCACCTAAAAACAATCTGCCCATGATTTAAGGGAGAAGTCATGTTACCAGTGTTGGAGGTCAGGGGATGCACGATGTTAGTTTTGGATTACGTCATAATTATGATAAAGTGTCATAATTATGATAAAGTGTACTGCTGGCAGGCTACAGTTATGTGTTAGATCTGTGGAAATCTTTGACTTCTGACCATGAGATTCTTCAGTTAATCAATAGGGCAAGAATAGAACTTAACTGTGATCTGGATGGTTTGATATAACGTTCTCCCCTTCAACCAAGCCATTGAAAAGGAGATTGAAATATTAGATCAAACAAGTGTCATCTCCAAATATGTGTTTGAGGAAGGCTAATATTTATCATCTCTCTTTTCTCCCCTTAAGAAAGATGACACACAGATTAATCTTGAATTTAAAACAGTGGAATTAGGAAAACACCTACCACATTTTCACGATGGATACTTTACAGTCATGCTCAAGCTTATTACAAAAGATTGTTTAATGGCATCAATAGATTTAAAGAATGTTTACTATTCTAATCCCATGAAGTCCAGAGCAAAGAATGCTGCTCAGGTTTAGCTGGAAAAATGTATTGTGAGAATTCATTTTTTGGCTGAATGGTACAGCTATGGCGCAAAGAAAATTCACAAAAATGTTGAAACCCGTTTTTGCTTTAATTTATTTATTTAATCATTTATGTATTTATTTTATTCTTTTTTAATCGAGGATGATGGAATAAGCACTAATGTGCTTTTTACATCCAGTCCCCGTGTATATGCGGTTTTGTAAATTCTGTTGTCTCTTCCCACTGGCACACAATGGCCTACTCTTCCAAAAAGCGGAACAAGATTTAACGTTGCTTGGTTGAGGGAGAAAGGTCATGTTTCATCTTCCTGTCTTGATGACTTTCTGTTGACAGGAAGACATGAGGAGGACAGCCTGTGTAATGTTCTGGAGACCGTCAGATTGTTTTGTTCATTAGGATTTAAAGTATACCCATAGAAATCTGTGTTCAGTCCTTTCCAGACTTTTCAGTATCTTGGTATTACGTCCCCTGGTGACAAAAGGGAAGCCTACATCTTCTGGCGTGCAGAATGTCAGGAAACGATTTGGAGAAAAATGATTGACAGATACTGCGGCAGACCTGATTTTGGAATCCTGGCGACCAGTAACTTGTGGTGTATGTAAATGCTATATTCTCATCTCATCTCATCTGCTCCCATAACTCCCTACAGGGTTGTAGGGGGACTGCAGTGATGAACGTTGCATCAGTTGGCTCCATTTGTGGCGGTTGTGGGCAAGTGCCTGGGTTGTAGAGAAGCTCTTCCTGGTCCATTCAGTGATGTTGTCTGCCCATTTCTTCTTCAGGCTGCCTTGCCTTATCTTCCCCTGCACTGTTCCTTGCAGTAAGGTTTTGGACAACCCATCTGATCTTGTCACATGCTCATACCATCTGAGCTTCCATTTCTTGACTGTGGTCAGCAGGTCTTCGTGCTGTTTTACGTGTTGGTGATGGTTTGTCAGACTTTTTTTGTTGGTAATGTGGTCTGAGTATGATATGCCAAGGAGTCTTCTGAGGCATCTCATCTCCAAAACCTGGAATCTTCTTTGTAGATCTGCATTAAATGTCCAAGATTCGCATGTATATAGCTATGTAGAGATGACCAGTGCATGCAGTTGCTGGACCTTGGTCCTGAGAGAAATGTTTTAGTCTTTCCAGATGGTCTTGAGCTTTGCCATTGCTGCTATTGTTTGTGCAGCTCTTGCGAGGATTTCGGTCTCTCAACCATCTTCACTAATAATACCTCCAAGGTACTTGAGGTGATTTACAACCTCAAGTTCTTTTCCACTGACAGCGATCTTGGTAGTGATTGGCTGGGCACTGTTTGTCATGAGTTTTGTTTTCTCAGCACTGATCTCCATACCGTATTTGGAGGATGTTTCATCCATGTAGTACCCTAAGTTACATAGTTCTTGTTCGTTTCCTGCCGGTCTCTCGATGTCATCAGCAAACCTGAGAGTAGAGATTGTCCACCCTCCAATAATGGAAGTCCAAGTAAGGCGGCGAAAGTGGCGTTGGGTCAGCCACACCCTACGGAAGGAGCCTTGCAACATCACCAGACAAGCGCTCGAGTGGAACCCGCAGGGGAAAAGGAAGAGAGGGCGCCCCAAACAGACCTGGAGGAGAAGCCTGCATAGTAAGCTGAGAGACTGCAGCCTGACATGGGAAGAGGCCAAGATCCTTGCCAGAGACAGGAGAAGGTGGAGGGATGCTGTTGAGGCCCTATGCTCCGCTAGGAGCTATAAGGAATAATAAGAAGAAGAATACTGACTGTGCCAATGTGATTGTCTAAGGCATCTGTCATTATGCACTCAAGGAACACATTGAACAGTGTTGGTGCTAGGAGACAGCCCTGATAGACTCCCACTGAGGTATGAAACCCATTCTGCAACCATATCTTGGACAAGCATTGCGCTGGTGGCTTTTGTGTACAGCTCTTTGATGGTCTGGATTATCTTTTGCCCTATGTTGTACTTCTTCATTGTGGCCCATAACGAATCATGCCATACACGGTGGAACACTTTTTTGAAGTCTATGAAGACATGATACAGTTTTTGTTAGTGCTGGCAGTATTTCTCACACATAACTCACAGGTTGAATATTTGTTTTGTGGTAATTCTGTTTTGGGCAAAAGCCTGCCTGTTCTTTGGTGATGATCTCTTCAGCCCATGGCTATAGTGTGTTTAAGATGACTTTTATAATTACTGGCATGGCTTATGAGGCTGATCGTTTGATAGTTCTGGCATTTCTGTAGATTGCCTTTCTTGGAGAGTACATTGATAGGTAATTGGGTCCAAGGTCCACTCTCTGATCTGCCAGATCTTGTCGCAATGTTCTGTGAGGATATCTATCACTGTTGTCCCCCGTGTTTGATCAGCTCTGCTGGGATGTTGGGCAGCTTTCCATTTTTCAGCAATTTGATTGCTGCCTCAACTTCTTCACGATGGATAGGGAAGTCATCATCCTCTGATGAGTCCTGACTTGTAAGTACACTAGCGTCACCTTGTGTCTGTTGTGTCTGATGTTGTTCTGAACAGTGTTCTATCCATCAGGTTCTGATAATGATATCTTTTTCTTCTGTGAGGTAGTTCCTGCCTTTATCTTTACTCTTGTTGACTCTTGCCTGCTTCTGCTGTGTGAGCTCTTTCTCAATTTGAAAGGCTCCTCAAATTTTCTTCAGTATCTGAGCATTGTTTCTCAATCCATTCTTCTTTGTCCTTTTTCATGTCTTCCTTGGTCTTTTTGCTGATCTCTGTCTTCCCTGTTCCGGTTGTGTACTTTACACTCTTCAGTTCACTATGTTTATTTAACATGTTCAGGATTTTATCTGTGATCCATGGTTATTTGTTCTGGTGGTGCTTGCCAAGTAGTTTGCTGTTTTTGTCATCACTGCATTGAAGCTGTTGGTTATTGTCTCTGCATCCTTAATGAGTGCAAGCAGTGCAGCAGTTTTTCCAGGTGTTTTTGTTTGGAAGAATTATGCAATGGTAGGGTCTTTCAATTTTTCTAGGTTGAACTTTAGCTCGATGTTCTTTACCTTGGTAATCTTTTTCAGCCAGATTAGGAAGTTCAGGAGCACCAGGTCACTGCCCACATCTGCACCTGGAAATGTTCTTATCTTGTCTCTCTTGATGCCAGATCTGAACCAGTTGCGAGGTTTTATATGAAAACTAGGTAAGTTGAAGAGTAGTTGAGCTTAAATGCCTGTTTTCCCTATCTCTTGAGCTTGAATGCCTGTTTTCCTTATCTCTTTGCCCGCTGCTTTGAAGATATTCAAAACTGGATGACACAGAACAAATTACAGCTAAATGCAGATAAAACCAAAGACATGCTTGTAGGGACCAAACACAAACTCTCTTCCATTACAACAGCTTCAATAGAACTCGGCAATACATCAGTCCCTCTATCCACTGCTGTGAAGTATCTAGGTGTCGTTATGGACAACACACTCTCTATGAAAAAAATAATCACCCAGACTTGTCAGTCGTGCTACTATCAATTACAGCGTATTAGTGCAATTCGAAAGTACCTGTCCATAGATGCAACAGCCAAACTTGTTACTTCTCTCATTCTTTCACGTCTGGACTATTGCAATTCTCTTTTGTCTGGTCTGCCAACATCATCTAACCACTCCCTTCAACGTATACAAAGCTTTGCAGCTCGACAAGTTCTCAGAAAGAACAAATCTGAGCACATTATCCCTCTCTTGCGATCTCTCCACTGGCTGCCTGTGCCACAGAGAGTAAATTATAAGATCAGTACCCTTTGTTATAAATGTCTCCACAAAACTGCACCCTCCTACCTCTGTGAATGTCTTTACTTGTACACTCCTTCACGTTCCCTCCGCTCTACTGCAGATACCTTGTGCCTAGGAATACCTAGATTTAACCAATCCACTGTTGGCCACCGCTCTTTCTCTAATTCGGGTCCATCGACCTGGAATCAGCTCCCTCTCTCTCTTCGCCAGAAACCTAGTTATGACACTTTTAAATCCAGCCTCAAGAGATTTATTTCAAACCTATGATTTCCCTCTCCTGTTTCATATCAAACTATCCCACCTTCACTAACCCAGTCTTTTCACCCTGCAAAAGTAATACTGTGTGAGTTTTGTTGTTTTGCTTTTGAAAAACATTTGACTTTTGACATTTTATTCAATAGATTTTGTCGCGCGAACCATGTTTGTAAATATCTGTTTGCTTAAACTATTGATTATTTTCTTTGATTGCTTACGTTAAGATTGGGTTTGAATGCTGCGCTTTGATTTGTCTTTGAAAAGATACGGGACAAATTTAAGTTCAATTTACTATTAATTTTTTTTAGTTTACCCTCTTTTACAATGTCTCTACAAAAAACACCCCCTCCCTCTTGAATGTTTCCCCTGTAACTCCTTCACGTTCCTCGCTCTCTGCGATCCTTGTGCCAAAATCCCAGATTCAAAAAATCCACTTTTTGCCACCGCCTTTTTCTCATTCAGGCCCATCGACTGGAATGACCTCCCTCTCTTCTTCCCCAAAAAAAACCTAGTTATGATACTTTTAAATCCAGCCTAAAAAATATTTTTTAAAACCTAAGATTCCCCCCCCCTCCTGTTCATATCAGAGCTACCCCACCTTCACTAACCCATGCCTATCCCCCTGCTAAAGTAAACGACCTTGTGAGTGTATGTGTTTTTGAAAAACTTTGACTATTTACTTTTTTTTTTCATTTTTTTGTCTGCAGTGCAATTTTGTAAATATCGTTTAAATTTTTTGATTATTTATATTGATTAAATGCCTGTGTGAGATTGGGTTGAAGCATGCGCTTTGTTTTGTCTTTGCAAGCAGTGTTAAAAAGTTCCATTTTATGTTATTTTTTTTAAATATATCATTTCTAGGCTTTAAAAAGGGTTTTTCCGTGTATGGCCGACGCATTATGGGGCCAATGAAGAAATACAAAAATGGGGCAAAATATCATTCTAACCCTAAAGAGATACACCACACCGGGCAGGTTGTCCCAAAGGGATAGTTGGAGAGTGGTTTCATACCCCAGGGGGTTCATCAAGGCTGTCTCCTATCGCCAACACTGTTTTGCTTCCCCCGAGCGATAATGACGATGCCAGTCATATTGGGGGGCGGATTTTCCCAAAATCAGGGTTTTTTGATGACATCAATGGACTTTCAGGGAAAGAACAGAACTAGCCAACCCAGTGTACCCCCTGGAAAAACATCCTCAAAATATGGCATGGAGTAGTGCCGAGAAAAAAAACCATGACAAACAGTGCCCGCCAATCACTACCAAGCGCTGTCAGTGGAAAAAAACTTGAATTGTAATCCTTCAACTACCTTGGAGCTATTATTCGTGAAGAAAGGTTCAAAACGAAATCCTCGCAAGACCTGCACAACAATAACAGCAATAACAAAGTCAAGCTATCTGGAAAGACCCAAAAAAACCCCTCAGGACCAAGGTCAAACTACTGGCTACTAACTTACATTCTGTATTCGGCGAATCCTGGAATTGAAAGCGATCTTCAAAGGGGGACCGGCTTAAAATGAGATTCAGAAGGGCTCCTTGGGATTTCTCATGGACCCATACCAACAAAACGAAGTTTACAAAAACCCTTTCCCAACAAGTAAGCCTACGAAAAAACCGTGACCCCAAATGAAGAAGAACCAGAGGGAGGAATGGCAGATCAGATGGGCTGTCCAAAAAAACCCTACTGAGGGAACGTGCAGGGAAAGAGAAGGTGAGGAAGCAGGGAAGAAAAGGGGAAGAATAGTAAAAAGTTCCTTTAAGCTCAAGGGGTCAAAATCCACTTTTGTCAAAAATCTTTACCTGTGATCACGCGCCCCCCACGTTTTACAGCTGCACCAATCATTTGAGTGTATTTAGATATGATGCAACATTGGGCCAATGGTTGCAAAGAATTCTTTCCAGGTTTTGCTGGAGACCAGCCGGCTGACACACCGCTGACAGAAGCCCTGAAACTGCCTTGGACTAAAGATGGATTCAATGTGGCCGTCTGCTGAAAGCTTTGATACAACTAGAGAAAGTCAGTCCAGTGAAACGGAGTCAAATCTTTTAGAATCAAGTGTTGAGACTGCTGGGGGGCCACAAACTGGTTCAGGTTCTCAAAGTCAGTTTACCAATGAACAAAAAAATGTGATTCGCGATCATAAACGTTACTGTGAAGGCATCCAGCTTATTTGGCCACGAAAAAGCCTAGCATTTTTGGAAGGTGAAAAAAAGAAAGGACATTGGCTGAGACACATGAGAATTTAAAGCTACACCTTCACATTGAAGATATAAATCTGATAACTACAGAAGAAGAAAAAATATGTTGTGCCTTAAGAACTGTTGATGAAATGACGCCATTGCTTGCTAAAGCCAGTTGGAGGGGTTAGTGCAGTCAAACCTCTCCTGTATTGATCGACATCTAGCACACCAATACCACTGGCTGGCTGGAAGCTGCATTGATTTTACCAAACACCCGGATGTATGTCAGCGTTCGCAGAACCCGCCGTGACATACATTTAGCCTCTCTTGCCTCTGGGATCCAGGTCTCCGCGCATTCTGCAAACGCTGACATATATCTGACGTCACAAGCCAAGGGAACTTACTCCTGCCTCAAGCTCCCTCTTTTGGGGGCGACAAAAAATTCAAAAATTAAAAACCTTCACCCTCCCCCCCATCTTTTCTTTTACTTTTTTTGACCGATACCTGTGCACTCTCTGGGGGGCTGGCTGATTTTTATATGCAAACATAGCAAGTAGGATTGTCTGTCTTTAATATCAATTTACAGAACTTCTGAAGCTTTAATTGTTGTTTAATTCTATTTTTTTCTTCTGTGGATTCAACTACATCGTTCTCATCCAAACATTCATCAAAACTGTTTCTATCCTTTGTATAAAACAACACAACCGTTTTAACACTGAATTATATTTTTGCAACTTATTAAGCTCTTTTTAAGAACTGCAAGGAGTTAATGCCAATCTACTTTTAAGAACTTATAAAGTCATTTTCAAGAACTTCAACTAGTCAGTAATAAGTACTTAATAAGTATCTAAACAAGTTCTACAATCAAGAACTTCAACTAGTCAGTAATAAGTACTTACTAAGTATCTAAACAAGTTCTACAATAACTATTTACCTCAGTACCTAATCAAAATATTATTGCATTAAAAATGGATCATTCGGAAGTTTCATGCATGTTGATGGTTTTACTTCTTCTTTTACTTCTGCCTTTGTTTCTCTTTTACGTAGTTGTTCTGGCTTTGCTGGCTTTGATGGCTTATGTTCTTTATACAAATTGTAAGCCAAATAACCGCCAATACCAACCATAATTAATCCCATTCCCTTATAAGACATTTGACTATCTTCTTTTTTGTTTTCTTTTTGAAGTATTGGCTCTGTATTTAAAACTGATTCATTATTCAACAGTTTTTGTTTTGTTTGTTCATTTATTTTTTTAGTCTATTCCACTTAGCTAATCTTTTAACCGCCTCAATTCGCCCAGGATGTTTAGTTACAGTGGAAACTTGGGGGGTCGGGGTTGCTTGCTGGGTCACTTGTGGAGTCACTTGTGGAGTCACTTGACTCTCCGGTTTTAGCTAACTCTCTGCACTCTTCTCTTGGTTGCTCATTTTTAAAACAGCTAAAATCTATATGATTGAAAGTAATTAGTCCCATAGATAATGGTGCTAAGAATGTTCCAAATCTATAGTACAGATCACACCCAATAGATTCTAAAGTCTTTGTTAAAATGGGGTCCTGTGTCAAATCATATGTGAAGTCTTGTTCTGAATCAACAGGGGCAAATCGGCTTACTAGTTTTACATATAAGCTTAGAATTGTTTGACCAACGCTTTTTACCATTCTTGATCCTAACTGTGCTTCGTATCTGTTGTAATATTTGTTAATGTCTTGTGCTGACATTTGTTGAATCTGATCCCAGTTAAACTCTGTTCCTAAGTACTGTTTTGTTTTTCCACAGGCAGCGAGAGAATATAATCTTTCTTTTTTAGTAAGCAGTGCTTGCTCATCAGTAACTGTAATCTCAGGATCATTTGCGCATTGTAGCAGATCATCACAATTCATTTTTGTTTATTATTTTATTTACTTTTTTAAAAAAGAAATCTAAATGAGTGCCGAAAAAAACTTTGTAAATCTTATTTACCATTCTGCTGTGATTGGGGGATTAAGTGTTGGGTACACAATGCTTGGTAAAAGTTTATTCAGAATTAAAGCAGCAGACCTAGGAAAATTAGATTTTGAAGACTCTGCAAAACTGGTTGCCATAATAACGGCTTCAATTGCAACAAAAGACTTTTTAGTCAAACAGGGAATTATTCCAGAAAATATTAATATGTAAAAAAATGGCCTCTCTCGTTATGATGGTTGGTGGCGCTGTGGTTAATGCATTAGCATTTTCAGGCAGCAATTACATGTTTAGTAAACTGCAAAATAATGAAGAGAGACAAAGACATAACAAAGCAATGGAACAACTGGCAGCAGCACAAGATGACTATGAAAAACAAAGACTGGCACAGTTAGACTTTATTAACGAAAGACTTAAACAGCAAGGACATGCTGCATATACATTCAAGAACGTTGACAATGCTATTAAAGAATACTATTTAGTGACTGGTAAAAAACTGCAACAATCTGCCCCCCCAAAGTTATCAGACTTTTACCAAATAACAGAAAAACAAAAAGGGGGAGAAATAGCCTTTATGGTGATTGGCATGACTGTTGTGTATTTTATAGCTCAAAAGATTGGTTAGTATTAAAAAAATGAACACTAAGCTAGCTAAAATATATTATTCTCCCAAAGGTTATTGGAAAGGCCTAGCAGCTATTAAAAAGCTTAGTGAAGCTGCGGGTGTTAGTGAACCCATAGCAAAAGCATGGCTGTCCAAACAAGCAGTATGGCAAATATACTTACCTGCCCCCCCAACAAATAAAACGGCCTCACTTTGTTAACACAATGCCAAATGACACCCCATCAAATGGACCTCCTATATTTGCCACATGACACAATACGAAGAAAGAGATTTAAATATGCACTTACAGTTATTGATCTGGCATCAAGATACAAAGATGCAGAACCATTAACACAGAAGAGTGCTATTGCTGTTGCTGTTGCTCTACAAGAAATTTACAGACGTGGTCCATTGACTTATCCTCGCATGGTTCAAGTTGATGATGGAAAGGAATTTAAAGGCCAGGTTAGTCAACTGCTGTTAAAGCACAGAGTTGTTATTAAAAGAGGCATTCCAGGTGTTCACAGATCGCAGGCTTTAGTGGAAAACTTCAACAAACAGTTGTCTGAACGGTTGTTTTCATACCAGTACCACAGAGAAATCCTAGACAATGCTCGTAACACTGACTGGGTAAGAAGACTGCCATTAGTACTGCGTGCTATGAACAATGAAGAATCAAAGGCCACAGGATTAAAACCAGTTAAAGCAATTGAACAAAAATTGATTAATAATATTAACCATTCAACAACTGACAAACTAATACCATTTGGATTGAAAGTAAGGCACCTGTACTCGCCAGGTGAGGCAGAAGATGACAGCCGAAGAAGGGCAACTGACCCTATTTGGAGCATCGATACCTATGAAATCAAAACAGTTATAAGAATGAATCCCCCTGTGTATTATTTAAGAAAAACACCCGCATCAAAACGACCAGCACCAAAAAGAGCATTTGTAAAGGAAGAACTCCAAATAATTCCGCCAGACACAGTTCCAGTTAATTAATTTACATGTGTTGTGTGTGTTTAAAATGGAAGCTCAGACTCAAACAACAGCTTACGTTTTCATTACTGGTGATGAGCGCATGCGCATTGTTTTTCCAGAATGGCAAAAAAATAAATTTGTTGATCTTTACATAGAACCCTCTGACTTGAAATCATTATTAAAAGAAAAAGAGCATGACAGTAATAAGTCAGCCGAATTACTAATGTTTGTTCAACAGTTTATGCTTTATGAATTAAACGGGATGACTGCAATAAAACCGCTTATGCCAAGGCAACCTAAGGATCTAGATAAGCATGAAGACAGGATGTTAGAATATTGGTTTTCTGATAACAAAGAAGAATTCTGCTGTTTTCACATTTAAGACCAAAAAAAAAAGATACATTAAACTATTTTTTTGTTCTCCAATGACCAATTGCATATGACCACTCTGGACGCACAAACACACGCTTTGTGTTGTTAGGATCTAATGACTTCTTTGTCACAACAGTTGTGTTGACCTGATGTAAGTCAGATCTTAGTTTTATATTTGTCATGATGAAACACTTTAGAATCAAACAGAGCTTCTTTATAGTTGTCATGCGATATAGTCATCTTTACTACTGGTTTGCTGATCCCTTTTGCTTTTTTAATAACACTAGTTTCACTGGCAACGCTATACATTTTTGATCTTAACCCAACATATTCTTTTATTCTATTTTCCATTCATTTCATCTTTCATCTTGCCAATAACCTTTTTATTTACAACTGAATGTAAAGGACTGTCTTTAGGGTAATCACAGGTGTCATACCAACTGCCTGCCCCCTTAAAACTACTTCTGTCTCCATGTCTTTATAAAAGTCTTCAGTTGGAATGTCCAGAATAAACGAGTCAGTGTCTGTGTACAGCACTCTAGACTGTGGATACAATGGTTTTAAAGTAGTCATAGAGGAATTCTAACATTAACAGCTTAGACAGCTCTAACACAGTAAACCCAATAAACACTGGCTTGTCTAAATTTACCCGAAGCTTCTTCATCATAATGCCATACAAATAATCATGAAATTTTTTAAAGTCCTGGTACTGTGGTTTTGATGTCAACTTAATTGCTTGGTTCTCTTCAGTTACTAGTCTGACATCTTTACGTTTATGGGGGTTCTCCATTGTCTTTCCGAAACAACTGTTGTTCATTAACTTAAAGAAGTCTTTCTCTGAAGCATCAGTTGCCTTTGTTCTAAGCTCTGTGTTCTTCATGATGTACGGTTTCATGAACTGCTCTTGATCAAACGTAATAATGCGGTGAACAGCTGTAAGGCATAGTCCATGTCTAAGGTAAAACTGAAGTAATCTGTAATGACACACATACTTCGTTTTATTTAACAGGTTTGGCACAAGCTTAGGTGGTTCTGTTCCTATCTTCTTTTTTTCTGCTGCTAAAGGATAATCGTTATGGAGGTCATGAAGTTTACTTGGATATTCTAAGTCTACTTCTGCAATCAAACCAAATGGCTGATCAGGAGTCATTGTCCATAACGTATTCAAAAATTTATTTACATCAAATGGTCCTGGCAACATTTTGAAATTGCGCAAAGGAAGTGACTGACACATAGCCCACCCATACAGGTTGTTAGCATCTAAATACATAATGTAGTTGGATGGTTTACTGGGGTCATAGTCATCAAGATATTTGTTGTTAGCTTTACAGTAACTATGTGATGCCATGCTGATTCCACCACGCAGTCCATCTTCAATCATCTGGAGCATAGGTAGATTAGACAGTAGATCAATCTTTACTCCTGTAAACTTTAAGAATGCATCCCAGCTCATGCCAGGAGCAGAAATGTAATGAGATGGATCCAGACTGTAATGTTTTTTGCATGTTTTTCTGTAGTTCTCAAAGACATCTGCTAACAAACAAACGTCGGCCTTAAGTAGTAGTCGTGGTAGTCTCCATGCTCTTACACTCTAACTTTTCCCCATGCTGTCTTGGCGTGTTGGTAGTCAGAGTCAGTAATGTCTTTACCTTTTAGACTACTGAAGAATGCACCTTTAGGCGGTAGGGCGTCTTCATCAAACCTACTCCAACTGTTCATATACTCATAAGGATAAACGCCTTTACACACTAGAGATGGATCAAAGTATTTTTCTGTAATAGGGCAACTGCTCAGTGATGCGGCCAAAGATTCTAATGCACCCATCATGTGTTGATATGAATCATAGAAGGATAATTGATTGAGAGTAAAGGTCATGTACTTTTCTGAAGACTGGGCGATGCAACTGACCTTTCGAAACTCATCAGTTACAGCTTGCAAAATAAGGTGGGAATCATACCCTCGTAAGTTATGGAAGAAGATAGGTAATTTCCAAGTCTTTGGATCAAACTTAAGCTGTAGATTACAGTTAGAATGTGCTGCTCCCCTAAACGTACCACTGATATGATCATGATCTCTTACAGTGGGATTGTCTTCTGTATTTTCTAATGTATGGCCACAGATCCAACAACATGTTGCTGAATTATACTGTTCTTGATCTTCAGGAGTCATAATAATTTCAGAAAGGTTGAGCTGATTAGATAATTCATTACGGACTTGTTTCATTTGTTCTAAGAAGCGTTTTGCTGCATCAGGCCCTCTATAATGGCATGGCATTGTGTGTTCACCATCAGACCTAACAATAATAAATGCGTATGAACAGATTTGATGATTATTAACTACAACAGTTTTAGGCAATGTTTTTGGCTTAGGTCCTTCGTATGGGACTATAATAGATTCAAAGTCGGCATAAACAACATAAGGATTGGTCTGTAATTTTTTCCAGTTCTTAAAGCTTACTGTGCTACCAGGTTTTGGAGTAATAAGTTTTGTAATGCAGTCAGTAGAGCTCTTACAATGTTCTCTGTGTTTAAGTGCAGCTTCAACAGACGGAATCCTTACTAAACATCTTCTACAGAAATCTTGTTTTTTTTATTTGCTGTTGTGTAATGTATTAGTCTACTCATTGTGCGAATTAAAGTGTAATGCTGTTTTGTGCCATCTGTCACTAAAAGTAAGTCGATGTGTTTGGCATCTGGCTCTCCTATAGTTGGTGACTGACTGGATATTCTAAGCGGTTGGAGATTGTCTTCTTCAGACCATGTATATACGTTTACAGTGATTGGTTTGTTCTGGAAATCAAAATGTCCGATTTTGTCTATTCCAACTGGAAAGTCAATCCCATTAAAGTCAAGTTCAGACTTGTATGGTTCATAGTTGGAGACTCTCTCAGCATTTTTTTTAACATGATATAACTTTGCTAGAATACACCACATAAAACATTTATCATCTGAATTCTTAATGTTTAAGACTGCTCGTTTTAAAACCAGTTCTCTGGGCAAAGGAATGTAAGACTTACCAACAAATGGAGAAAACTTAGTCTGATTTAATTTGATCTGCAATAGTTTGCCTTCTGACCAGCCAGAACCTCTTAGTTTTGCTTCTTCTGAAGCCGTGTTAAACTGGTCAACCATTTCATCAGCCCAGCTAGCAGTAAGATCATTGTAAGAATAAACAGCTTGCTGCTTAGTTGACACCCAGACTTGTATGGTTTCCCCTGACACAGTAGTATATTCGATGTACACAGCTATTTGCACTTTAACTGGAGGCTGTATTGTTAGCTTGTCAGGTATTTGAGTAATAGCATGTTGAATGCTTGCACGAGCGTTAGTGTCATCAACTATTTCTAAGTCAGTCTCTTGAAATACACTGGCAACTGCCATGATGAGTTTCTTTTTCTAACTCAAAATATTTTTTTAAATTAATAATTCATTTGGTTTGTTTTAATCATAATCCACAGTGTTTTTACGTTTAGAATTATAACTTACTGTAAATACACGATTATTCCATGTTACTGTTAGGTCTTTAGAACAGTGTTTAATTTTTCGCTCATTTCTTTTAGGCATTCCTTTTTTATTGACTCCAAGTCTGGTTGTTGAGAAAAAGTGGCTCGAGACTTTTTTTGCATCTCAAACTTTTGCCGTTTATAATCATCATAGTCTGCTTGCAAACGATTGAATTCTTCATCTGTAATCTTAGAGTCTGCTAAGGCCTTGCTTATTATTAATCTGAATGAACTAAGTTTAGCAGTTGCTAACTGAACCATAGCTGTGTGCTTTTGTAGCTTCGGCTTTACTTTTTTGTTGGCAAACTCAAAGCTAATGAACATAATCCAAAGCTACTGAAACAGCGCCAAGCACAACAGCTGCTGGACTTCCAATGCCTGTTGCTAAAAGTCCTACACTTGTTCCTGATGTCAGTGTAGCAGCAGTGGCTGTTGTGCTGTTAATGTATGTTAATGCATTAAATACAGAAGAGTATGTTCGTTTGGTTTTGTTGTATTTTGCTAGGTCTTGCTCCAGTTCACGCTGTATTTGTGTAATGTTGGACAACCTGAAGGACTGTGCACTGTCGGGCAGCTCTTCTTTTGGCAGTTTTGGATACACTGTAATATTGGACATTTTTTAAACAATTTTTATTTTAATTTAATGTGGTTATTTCAGTTAGAATGCCTTCAGCAAGAATTACTTCAGTAAAGTAGAATCCAATAAGATCTAAATGTGTAAGGTTGATATATGTTAATTCAGTTAAAAGATTCTGTTGAATGTTTAGGATTACCTTATCACTGGAAGAGATGGCCTTTATTTCTTCACCGTTGTTTTGAATAGCTACAACCATTCTTAATGAATCAACACCTAAATTTTGCCAAGCAATTCTAATTCCTTTTATTAGATTATCACTAACACCTACAACTCCATCATCATCAACAACATCACGTAGTATAGAAATGTCAAATATCATAGTGAACTTGTTTGGTAAAGGCATTTCAGGCATGAACTGCAATTTAGTGGTGGCGTTTTTAGTCACAGAGTCTTTTCTGTGTAGAAGGTACTGCCTCTTTTCAAAGTGAACGATTTCGATTTCACGCCTGCTGTTGTTTTCGGGCATAAGACTAATATGCAGTGGCCCAGCATTAAACGCCTTCCTAAAATGTCTTTTATTGTCAAAGAAAGTGTATGGACTTATAAATTCAAATTTGATTTCCCAGCCGATGAACGGGATAAGGTGCCATTTGTTTTCTTTTCGAATAAGTTTATATTCCAAATTATCAATGTTTTCTACTTCTACATTACGCAGATGCTCTAGCTTAGGGTTCTTTTTGCCTTCACCTATCTCTCTGCGTTTATAGTAACCATCATCAGTGTATTCAAATCCATAAACTTCACCAATCTCTCCATTTAGATCAAAGTCTTGTGTGTCTGCTAGATCTTTAAGTTCAAAAGTAATACATCTAATAGGCGCACGCATAACTGGTTGCTCTGGTCCACGCGACATTGTTTTTTTACATGGTTGATTTTATTTAATTTCTAAAACAACATAAAAGTCATCACATATCACATCTTTACCTTTTTTATCTGTGATTCTGAGGCTTAGTTTTTCATGATGACCATAAACTAATGGTTTAAATTGTAAGTTAGAAAATGTCTGAATCTTATGATCACAGTATGCAGTGTTACCTGCTGGAATAACTCTCAGAACAGTTGAAGGTTGACCATTTAACAAGTTTTCATTAGTGCTTAGTTGGTCTAGGCATACATACAACAATGAGTTTATTGCAAGGTCAATGGGATTATCTCCTTTAAAAGTGCTATTGTTTGGAGCAGCTACAAGTGCATATATTGCTTTATTAGTCTTAAACCCCAACATTTTAGCCAGGGCTCCTGCAAAGTGAAAGGTTTCCATTTGATGATCTGGTTTTAATGTTAGGGTTACTTTTAGATTTGCATCATTAATTTTAAGATCGACTCCATAGTCACTTAGTATTTCTTTAAGCGTGCAAAATCCATAGTAACCATCTGGTATGGTCAAAAGATTTAATACATTTCCATGGCGATCTAATCTTTGAACCCAATTGTTTTTGTTTGCCTCACTTATATTGAACCATTTAACTTTGTAAACAATTTCGTTCAGAGCTACTTTTAAATTTCCGCAGGTGTTATCGATCGGATAATCTAAAGCAACAGGTTTGTCTTGGTTTCTTATAGTTACAAACATTTTTAAATGCTGTATAAAAAATGAATGTGTTCAAATACAACAAGGACGCTAAATATGCAGTGGGTGCTGTAAGTAATCTTAAAAACCTAACAATTGATAGTTTAGTTGTTGCAGTGACTCAGTCAGAAAGTTTTGAAGTAAAAGTAAGTAGTCCGCTAAATACATACTTAAATCCCCCTATCAAAAATGATGGTACAGCAATGATGTGGCTTAGTCATCCTATGCAGTTTTATCAAAATCAGTTAAACTTTGCTGTGTATTGTGCAACAACTGGATGTGGTGTGTCTTATGCAAACCACTTAAATCACAATAACCTGTTGGTTAGGTCAGTGTATAGGTTTCATTTTTATTTTCAGTTCAGACGTGTGTTGTCTGAACTCCAAGTACCATCGCCGCATGACAAGTCTTTTAATCCATTTAATAACAGAATGGACATGAAGGCTTTTGAACGTATTTGTAATGAGTTTGACATTGCGTTTAAAGCAGACTTTAGACAAAAGTTAGATAGTAATCATGGTATGGGCACTTTGTACTTATGGGGGGTGCACAGAACTTATAACTTTGCCTATTGGCCAGGACATACTTCCTTTAGTTCAGGCACAGCTGTTCATCTGGGGTCAATAGCACAAGAACATAAAAACGCATGGACCACATTTATTTTAAATGAGAGCAAAGGATTTACTAAGGCTGGCATAGAACGAATAAACGATTCTATCCGTACTTATGTATGGTGTTTGCTGGGTTCACAAGCACAAACGAGGTCAAACATAATGGATCCAAGCACTGGGTTCGATTCTCAAAAACAGTATTTAGCCAACTTAGAAGATGCAATAAATTCAACGGTTGATTTACCATCCAGCATTAACAGATACCAAGATGTTTTGAGATATGCAAGATCAAAAGTGGACTTTGCTGTTGGCGTTGGTTTATATATGCTGCCTTCTGATCTTGAGCTTCAAATTGGAACAATAATAAAACTATAATAATGAAATCCTTGTTGCAGGTAATGACCAAAAACTTGGTCAAAACAAAGATATAAATTCTGAACCAGCTGCAGTACAGAGTACAGTACGAAGTATACCAAAAACCTCTGGTACAAAGCAGAGATTATAATAATCTAAACCCATAAAAAAATTGATGATGATGCTCATGGATCTGAAAAAGGTGCGCTTGTTGTTGCACTAACTATTATTGGATTAGCTGCCCTTTATTTTACTAAGAAGTAATCCGGCAACTAAAACAGCTAATGTCATAAGTGGTCAGCCATAAAACCAACCACTTTGCTTGCAGAAGAAAGAATCCAACTTACAATTGAGCAAGTATGCCTGGTAGAGCATCAATTGCTTTAGCTGCTAATTTTTTTAACAGATTTTTAGATGTTCTAGTTGTTTTTTAATCCATTTGTCTGGCGGTGTTGGGGGTGTTGGTAACGTGTGTGAACTGCCAGTTAAGGCATACACTAAAGTACTTAAAGCAAAACCCATTGCTGTTAAAATGCTTGCTATTGTGATTCCTTGTTCTCTAAATAATGTTCTTATTCGTTCAGCTAGGGTTGTGTTTTCATATAAGATTCTATGAATGGTTTCTCTTATTCTGTTCACTTGGGTCCGTAACTGTTCACGATTTGCAGACAGTACTTCTGATCTTGCGGCTCTCTCTTGTTCAAGATCTATTAGTCTCTGTTGTATTCTGTTTTTGGTGTCTTGATCTAAGTTGAGGTCGTCTGCATCAGCAAGCTTTTGTTTTTCTCTGTTTATGTGTTCGTCTAGCTCGCCTAGTTTAGCAAGATTGTTTGTTAATTCTCCTCTGATGGTTTGTAGAGATTCATTAAGGGCTGCTATTTCTCTCATTGGCAGTTGCAGGTCATGCACTGTTTTCAATGCTGTTTCTTCTATGTATTCATTAAAACTTGTTTCTATTTCTTGAATTAATTCGTCTGCCGTTCTACTGAGCTCTTCAAGAGGAATGGTCTGAACTTCTGTTGGCAGTTCCTGTAATGTACTTTGAAGAGCAGTAATGGCACCTTCTCTTAATTCTGAAGGTGTAATAATGTTATATCGCCTTTGATCACTAGTACTCAGCCTGGTCCTAATTGTACTCTTTTTTAAAAACTTTGAGGGGTCTGGTTTAGTAGTTAGCTGCACAAAATTTCCTTCATCATTTCTTACAAACAAGTGATTGTCTGCTTCTAATTTAAAGTCATTAGGATCAAATACTTCAGGCTGGTCTTGTCCTATACTGTTATAAAATGATCTTACTTTAGATTCTGTCAGTTCATGTCGCATTGACTGTGTACTATGTAAAGGAACAGATTCGCTCATATCATCACCAGGGTCAAAAACATCATAATCTTCATCTATGCCTCCTGCCGCCATGTATTCTCAATAATTAATTTTAAATCTTAGATATAAAAAAAGATGGCACAATCATATGGAACACTACTTGATCCCCACAGGAGATTAAAAGAGCCTCTAGGTGTAAAAGGTATTAGACAGTCTATCGTCATAAGCAATAAACCCCTCAACAATAGACCAAGATCAAATTTTAACTATTAGATTTCCTAATCTTGGCGCAAATGATGTGATTGTACCAGGCACGGCAAGGGTTGCATTTAAAATAGACCTAGACTCAACAGGCGATCCCAACATAACTGTAGTTAATAACTTGGGTAGGGCAATTGTTAAAAAAATTACTATTAAACTAGAAGGTAGAGAAGTGTTATCTTTAAACAATGCAGATGTCTTTTTAATCTACTGCGATCTCTGGTTAACTGCAAGTGAAAGAAAAGATCGTATATACCAAGGAATACAGGACAACAACGGTATTAAACATAGAATAGGTGCTGGAGACGCTGCAGAAAACAATAAAGATCAGACTGTTGCTGCAGTATATGGTAATAGATTTTGTATACCACTAGACTTTGAACTGCTTAACACACATTTGCCTTATTATCAAGGGGCTCTAAAAGACAGGTTGTCATATGAATTAACATTTAATAATTATAGCCGGGTAATGAAATCAACAGATACAACAGCAAAGTATACAATTTCTGACATCTCATTAGAGTTTGATATTGTTCATCATGCTGAACTAGCAAGGCTGATTGCACAGCAGTATCAATTAAGGTTAGCAATTTATTATGAGAGAGTACTACATCACAGCACATTGCAAAAAAGTAGGGCAGAAACTATTTGGAATTTAAACTTAAACACACCTGCTAGATCAATGAAAGGTATTTTGATGTTGTTTGAAGATGTAAGAAAGCCATACCAAAGATCAAGTGAACGTTTCTACAATCCTAAAATATTGAAGTTAACATGCACGATTGAAGGCCAACCAAACCAGGTGTATGCAAGCGGGCTTTTACCATATCAACATTTTCATGAAGCACGAAAATTTTTTGCTGGCGGACGACTTAAAGACCCAACAGCTGATATAGTTAGTAAAGACCTTCATCTTCATGATGTTAGACTTGATGAATACTTAGCATTTAAATATGCTTTGTGGTTAGACCTTAGAACGACTGAAGACAACAAATTGCATGGCAGCGGCAGAAGAATTGAAAATGGATCTGAAGGAATAACAATTCAGATCTATAAAGAAGAAGAAGATGACAAGCCAGTTAATATCCATTTGTATGTGGTATCTGATGCTCAGTTAAATATAGAAGACAATAGATTAAAAGATGCTGTTTATTAAAATGGAGGGTTTGAAGTTTTTAACAAAAGATCCCCACTGTTCCTTAATTTGTGGGCAGACAGGGTGTGGAAAAACAATATTTGTTCTTGATCTTTTACAAACAGTATATCATAAACACTTTGAACATGATAGTCATATTCTGTACAACGTTAAAGTATAATAAAACATACAAAGAAAGGAAGTTTGTGTGGTCAGATAATGAAGTTTATTTGGTTGATCCAAGCAGCAGATTAAGTGATTACTTAGAACACTTTTACAAAGTATTTGAGGGAACACAAACATTGTTTATAATAGATGATTGTTCAGCCGAACAAGACATGATTAAAAAAAGAAAGACTCTGTCTAAGCTAGCTTTTAGCGGAAGACATGCTGGAATAAGTGTATGGGTGTTAACTCAAAAATATAATTCAGTGTTAAAAGACTTTAGAGAGCAGCTTAAAACGGTTGTGTTGTTTTATACAAAGGATAGAAACAGTTTTGATGAATGTTTAGATGAGAACGACGTAGTTGAATCCACAGAAGAAAAAAATAGAATTAAACAACAATTAAAGCTTCAGAAGTTCTGTAAATTGATATTAAAGACAGACAATCCTACTTGCTATGTTTGCATGTAAAAATCAGCCAGCCCCCCAGAGAGTGCCCAGGTATCGGTAAAAAAAAAGTAAAAGAAAAGATGGGGGGGAGGGTGAAGGTTTTTATTTTTTGAATTTTTTGTCGCCCCCAAAAGAGGGAGCTTGAGGCAGGAGTAAGTTCCCTTGGCTTGTGACGTCAGATATATGTCAGGTTCGCAGAAAGCGCCGAGACCTGGATCCCAGAGGCAAAAGAGGCTAAATGTATGTCACGGTGGGTTCTGCGAACGCTGACATACATCCGGGTGTTTGGTAAAATCAATGCAGCTTCCAGCCAGCCAGTGGTATTGGTGTGCTAGATGTCGATCAATACAGGAGAGGTTTGACTGCACTAACCCTCCAACTGGCTTTAGCAAGCAATGGCGTCATTTCATCAACAGTTCTTAAGGCACAACATATTTTTTCTTCTTCTGTAGCTATCAGATTTATATCTTCAATGTGAAGGTGTAGCTTTAAATTCTCATGTGTCTCAGCCAATGTCCTTTCTTTTTTTTCACCTTCCAAAAATGCTAGGCTTTTTCATGGCCAAATAAGCTGGATGCCTTCACAGTAACGTTTATGATCGCGAATCACATTTTTTGTTCATTGGTAAACTGACTTTGAGAACCTGAACCAGTTTGTGGCCCCCCAGCAGTCTCAACACTTGATTCTAAAAGATTTGACTCCGTTTCACTGGACTGACTTTCTCTAGTTGTATCAAAGCTTTCAGCAGACGGCCACACTGAATCCATCTTTAGTCCAAGGCAGTTTCAGGGCTTCTGTCAGCGGTGTGTCAGCCGGCTGGTCTCCAGCAAAACCTGGAAAGAATTCTTTGCAACCATTGGCCCAATGTTGCATCATATCTAAATACACTCAAATGATTGGTGCAGCTGTAGAACGTGCGTGGCGCGTGATCACAGGTCACTGATATTGATCAAAAGTGGACTTTGACCCCTTGAGCTTGAAGGAACATTTTACTATTCTCTTGGGCAGACAAAATCACTGAATGGACAGGGAAAAGCTTCTCCACAACCCAGGCACTTGCACACAACCGCCGCATATAGAGCGAGCTGGTGCAACGTTTGTCAATGCAGTACCCCTACGACCCCAGAGGGGGTTATGGGAGCAGAAGATGATGATGAGATGATGCAGATCCCAAGCTGAAGGTTGTCATTAACAAGACTGCTCCAGTGAAGGATCCCCAACAGAACAGGAGAAAAAGGGTTTTTAATGCACTGACAACAACATATCTCTTCCAAATGAAAAACGTGTCCTTGATTAGTCACGAACATTTACAAAGAATTGAACACTTCAGGATAATCTTCACCCTACTGCAAAATGGGCCAGTGTCTTAGCTGGAAACATCGGAAGACCTCTGAGGGGACTCTTCTAGAAAAAAACAATGAAGACCTCAAGAAAGATCCTGACATACCTATCCAGAGGTCCCCAGAGTTTTCAGGGACATCTTTGCTATCTTGAAGATTACCCAGGATCGTGGGGAAATATCTACTCTTTTCTGGGTGACTGGTGCTAAATACCAAGTCATCTATCAGTAAAATAGCAGGCTCACTATGATACTTGAAGTTATCTTATGTCACTGGTCAGTCATTATAACAGTTATTGTTCTTACATGTTTCCACCAAAATTTTTGATTTGGTGCAAGTTGATTTTTTCTTATTTTTTGGTTTTTGTTTTTGTTCTTTTTAATAAAATATTTCAATGTTTTTTGTGTATTAATATTTTTTTATAAAAAATATTTCATTTTTTTTGTGTATTAATATATTTTTTTTTATTAAGCTAGTTACATAGTCAATTAATTATCAAGTCTCTTTTTGCACACAAAATTATATTCAAGTCTTAATAATTGTCATCACGTTGTATACAGCAGCCATGGGCCAGAAACAGCCATGAAGATCATTGTATGGAACTGTAGATTGATCTGTACAAACCTGTCCTATCTGATTCAACATCTTGCTTCAGATAGCTGCAAGGCACTCACTCATCTTGCCGTCCTTAAATGTGACCAGAGGCAAGCTACCTAAACTTTCCAAATATTTATATCCTCCTATTACTGAGAATATAGGACAAAAAGAAAAAGTCAAAACATCTATTTATATACACAAAAGTTTGGACTATAATGTGCATACTTCACCTGTACCTAGCAATACATCAAACTTACATTACTGTGCTGCTTGGATAAGGCTTGGTAAAATGCAAGTGCTTAATATTGTGTCTGTTTTCTTGCAGAAAGGCCCGAGAAAAGAGAATACAGAATGGCTTCTTTACAAATGTCAGATGACAAGTTGTTGGTTGCTGGTGATTTTAATGCCCAGTCCCCTTTCTGGGACAACAACAGTATAACTATCACCAGTAGGCGATTTGTAGAAAAATATTGTTGATTTATCTCCCTGCCTACTTAATCCAGATATTTCGAATCAAAGGGCTAGTGCCATTAATCTTTCCTTCATTTCTCCATTCTTAATCCTTATGTGCCTGGGAACTGTTGAACATTACATTAGGAAGTAACCAGTGCAAATTGTATATAATCAATCAGTGTAAACTGACAAAGTTAGGGACATCATTCCAAAATATTATAATAATAATAATGCTGATGGATCAAGTTTCAATCCCTCTTAGGAGGGGTAGACACTAGATCTTTACTAGATGGATATTAACTGTTTTTATACCAAATTTACAGACACCATCTTAAGGCTGCAGACAAGTCCATCCCCAAAAACCCTGTGTTAAAAACTTTATAAAAACCGGGGGGGAACATAAATTATGATTGGGGGAGATATTTTGGGGCCAAAAAAGTTGTAGATTTAAAGAATTTTGGGGTGTTTTTAAAAATTACAATTTAAAAAGATTGTGGGGAAAACCCTTTGGGAGTTAAAAAAAATTCTTTAAAAAAGAGGGTTTAAAAGGGCATAGCAAGGTTTTTAAAAAAATTTGTGGGGTTTTTTAAATTTTTTTGCAAAAAGGTTTGTATTCCCTAAAGATTAAAGAAGGGTTTGGAAAAAAATTTTTTTGAATGAAAAGTCAAAAATACCCCAGCGCCATGGGGCCAGTGGTTTGCGTTGGGGGAAAGGGATGGAAGGTCGGGGTTTCGAAACCTTTAAAAGTCAAAAGGGAAATTTTTCGGGGGCCTCCCGGGCCCCCTTTCCCACCCGAGTGTTTTGTGTGTGGGCTCAATGGGGAAGGGTGGGGGGGAACCAGTCCAGCTTATCCCCCTTAACGGGTGGCCCTTTGGGGAGTGTTGTCAAAATTTTGGGCCCAAAATGCAGGTGTTTTGATTCTCGGGGCCGGTTGGGCACCCGGGGATATTTTGATATTTAAAGGGAGGGTTGAACCGTCAAGTAGTCTCAGCTTTTGCATTTAACAGCAGATAATTTGTCATCCTCCCTTTTTTCATTTATCATCTTAAAAAAATTTCCCTTGGGTTGGGGGTCCCCGTTTCTTGGTTCATGGTGACCTCAGAATTTGGTTTGCCCCTAATTTGTGGCCCGTGGGTGAGTTTGTGTCAAAACCTTTGGGGTTGGAGGTTTTACGGGGGGACAGTCGTTGGAGGGACGTTGTGGTGGTTGCCACCTCGGGTGGGCAACTCACTCAGTCTGGCTCCGCCACTGAGCTAATACTGTCGTTAGTAGGGGGCTTAGTAGGTGGTGTCCTGCGTATGTTAGCTCAGAACAGGCCCCACTGAACACCGCCAAAGTGACCCGCAGCAGTGCAGGGCCCCTCTGGCTGGTGGCCCCGCGGCGGCCTGATAGTGATTGGCTCCCTGTGGACCTCCGACTCTGAGGATGAGACATAACAAATCTGGGGATGGTTGTGGCGGGGAGATTGGAATGAGCGGCGTGGGAACAGCAGGACGGGGGACGTCACAGAAGATGAGGCAGCAAAAAAAACCAAAAGAAATGTCAATATACCTCTTTATCAAGTCAGGGCTAGTGACAAAGATTTCCCAACTAATTCAGAGAAAGGAGCTTTTGTTGACATGTTTGTCAACACAATCAGTGACAAGGGGGGGCGGGATAGCCCAGTGGTTAGAACATTGCGCTGACAATCTGACGACCCGGTTTGATTCCCGTTTAAGGGGATATTTTCCCCTTGATTTAACATCAGTGCAGACTCCGCTCTCCCCAACAGTCCTTCGGATGAGACTATAAACCAAGGCCCCGTGTGTGAACGCATGCAGACCATCTTGTGCACACGTTAAATCCTGTTATGCTTTTCGGAAGAGTAGGCCATTGTGTGCCAGTGGGAACGGATGAGGGAATTTACAAAACCGCATATACACGGGGACTGGATGTAAAAAAGCATATAATTGCTTAATCCATTACCCACGATAGAAAAGAATCACTGTTCACTGTTCACTGGTCCCGTAACCCGCCAGGGTCGTGGGGGCGCTGCATGGTGGACGAACGGTGGACCAGCTGGATCCACTTAGCGCGGTCGTGGGCAAGTGCCTGGGTGACACTGAAGTCCTCCCCTGTCCAATCACGGATGTCGTCGGCCCACTTTCTCCTCTGTCTGCCCCGTCTTCTCTTCCCTGGACTTTTCCTTGCAGGATGGTCTTTGCAAGTCCTTCTGAGCGTGTTACGTGCCCATACCATCTGAGTTTCCTCTTTTTCGCCGTGGTCAGTAGGTCTTTCTAACCCGCACCTGTTGAGTGATCATTCTGCGGACTTCATTGTTGGTGACATGGTCCTTGTATGAGATGCCAAGGAGCCTTCTGAGGCATCTCATTTCTACTGCTTGGATCCTCCTTTGTAGGTCTGCGTTTAGTGTCCATGCCTCACATGCGTAAAGCATGATTGAGGTGACTAGCGCGTTTAGTAACTTTACCTTGGTTCCGAGAGGGATGTTTCTGTCTCTCCATATGGTCTTCAGTCTTGCCATTGCTGCTGCTGTTTGTGCCGCTCTTGCTAGGATTTCGGTCTTCGATCCCTCTTCACTTATGATGGCTCCAAGGTACTTGAAATGGTCAACTGTCTCCAGTTCTTTTCCGCTGAGAGTGATCTTGGTGGTGATTGGCTGGGCACTGTTTGTCATGAGCTTGGTTTTCTCGGCACTGATTTCCATGCGTTATCGGGAGGATATTTCGTCCAGTTTCTTCACTAGGATGGCCAGTTCCTCTTCATTTCCTGCCAGACCGTCAATGTCATCGGCAAACCTGAGGTTGGTGATTGTTCGCCCTCCATATGCTGACTGTGCCTGTGTGGTCTTCCAAGGCGTCACCCATGATGCGTTCGAGGAAAATTTTAATAGTGTCGGCGACAGCAGACATCCCTGTCGGACCCCAACTGAGGTACGGAACCATTCCCCTACCGTGCCCTGTACGAGTACTGCACTGGTGGCCTTTGAGTAGAGTTCTTTGATGGTGTGGATCAGCTTCTGGCCCATGTTGAATTTGTTCATGGTGGCCACAGAGCGTCATGCCATACTCTATCGAAGGCCTTCTTAAAATCAATGAAGACGTGGAAGATGTCTTGTTGATGCTGGCTGTATTTCTCACACAGAACCCTCAGGTTGAATATCAGTTCTGTGGTGCTTCTATTTGGGCGGAAACCGGCCTGCTCTTCGGCGATGATCTCTTCTGCCTGTGGTTTCAGCCTGTTCAGGATCACTTTCAGCATGACTTTACTGGCATGACTTATGAGGCTGATTGTCCTGTAGTTTTGGCACTGCTGGAGGTTTCCTTTCTTGGGGAGAGTTATGATGAGTGATTGGGTCCATGGTGTAGGCCACTCTCCGGTCTGCCAGATCTTGTTGCAGATACTTGTAAGGATGTCTGTCACTGCTTCTCCCCCGTGTTGGATCAGCTCTGGGATGTTGTCGATTCCTGCTGATTTTCCTTTCTCAGCGATCTAATTGCTACTTCTACTTCCTCGCGTAGAATTGGGAGTTGTCTTTATTCGATGAGGCTTGGCTTGCAAGAACGCTGGGGTCAACTAGCGTCTGATGATTGTAGAGTTCGGAACAGTATTCCGTCCATCTGCCAACGATTTCCTTCTTTTTTTGGGACAATTCCCTTTCTTTGTCCGGGATGTTATGCCTTCCTGTTTTTTTTGGTGATCTTTCACAATCTGGTATGCTTCTTCTATTTCTTTGTCGGTTCTTCGATTTCTGTACATTGTTTCTCTTCCATTCTCCTTGGTCTTCTTCATGTCTCTCCGATCTTTTGTTTTCTTCCTTTTACTCAAACCCCTTTCCCCCTTGTATGTTTTTGCTCTTCTTTAGGTTGTCTTTGTCACCAATTCAGTTTCATCTGTGACCCTGGGTTTTGTTTTTCGGCATGTTTGCCAAAAAGTATGTTGCTGTCTCAGTCATCATGTGTTAAAAATGGTGGTCACGTTTTTGGCTCTTCTTTAAATGCCGCAGTGGTTCGAAAATTTTTCCCCCTATTGTTCTTGGAGGACTCGGGATGGGGGGGGTCCCTTTGTTTGTCCAGGTTGAACTTGAGTCTGGTGTTTTTTGTCTTATTGGTCTTTTTCAATCGGACTCTAAAGTTTTAAGACAGGGGCATATCGCTGCCCTGTCTGCCCTGGGAATGTCCTGTCTTGGCTCTGTTGATGCCGTCGAAAACCCCGGTTTTCACCGGATGTAGTCAATTGGTTTTGGGGTCCCCTTGGGGGATGCTATGTCCGGTCGGGGTGCCTTTGTTCTCCAAGGGGGATTGGCAGCACCGTGTCTTGTAGCGGCAAATTCAGTAGTCGGAAATCCTCGCTATTTGGGTTTTTTATTTCAGGAGGGACCCCCAGAATTTGTCAGTCTTTCATGCGTCTCCGCCCACCCTTAGCGTTCCCTCTCCTGGATGATCAAGATGTTTTCTTGTTCTCTTTTCGATGATGCCCGAGTTGGTTTTAGAATTCCTCTACGACTTCGTCATCGTGGACCCGGGTTTTGGGTTTTGGTTAGGCTTAAATCATGTGATTTTGAATGGGGCGCCCGAGGGGATGGCCTAACCCGGGTTTAGGGGGAGTTTTCCTTTTTAGAGTTCTTGTTTTCCCTTTTTTGACAGAATGTTTACGCCATTGAAGTTTTCCGCCCCCAGCTAATGTAGGAAAATGGCCTTTGGGTATGGTGTTTACCGGTTTTCCCATTGCCCCACAGAGATACCGAGGGGTGTATGTCAGTGAAAAATCAGTTTTGGATTTCCCTTTTTTGGGGCCAACTTTGAGTTCCACTTGCGATGGAGATGTGCCCTTTCCCTCTGATTTTTTTTGTGGGGGTTCCCCCAGTCAATTGGCGTTCCCCCCGGGGGCGGACGGAAGGGCGGCCCTTGTTGAGGGGGCCCGGGGGAGACCCGGTTTTTTCTTTTTTTTGCCCGTTCCATTTAGCGTTTTTTGGGGAAAAATTTGGCCTGGGGCCCCCAGCTCTTTGGGCGTTTTTTTTGGGGTTTGGGGTTTGACCCCCCACATTTTCACAGGGGGTACCGGGGTTACTTGGTTCCCGGGTAGCAGGGGAACATTGAGGCCCCTAAGAAAAAAATTTTAAACAAAAAAATTTAATTAAATTTAAACGGGGGATTTTTTCCAAAAAAAATTGTTTTAAAATTTTAAAAAGAAAGCAAAAAGATTTTTTAAGAAGACCCCTTTTTTTAAATAAAAATTTTTTACATGTTCATCTATCAGGGGTCAAAGATGCCATTCAGCCCCCTTTAGTAAGAAAGGGACATATTTGGGAAAAGGGGATGCGTTAAAACAAATGTTAAAGAAATTGCTAAAAAAGGGTTTTTTGGTTGCAAAAGGGAGTTTTTTCTGAAATGGGGGGGCCCGGGGGAAAAACCCTTTTAATCGGGAAAAGAAAATTTTAAATTGTCCAATCCCAAAAAAAGGGAAAAACCCCAAAACAAGACTAAAAGTTTTGGGCCAAATGAAAGACTTCACATAAAAAAACCCCTTAGGGAAAAAAATTAAATTAAAGTAGACTAGTACATAACTGAAATAATAAAAAAAAATGTACCAAAAAATGGGCATCTTGGGAAAAAGGGTTAGGGGGGTTTTAATTAAATTATCGGGTTAAGGTAACAACAAAACTTTTTAAAAACCAATTTACCAAAGAAAAACATTTTTGTATTTTTTTTTTTGACTACATAAAGGTATAAATTTTTTAATTTGGGCGTGCTAGAGGGGGGGGGAAAAAAAACCGGGTTCTAACCCTTTTTTCTGGTCACTTTTTACTGAACTTTAAACCAGTTTTTAGTGAAGGAGTTTTTCCCAGTAAAAATTTGGGAAAATACTTATTTAGAGATATTTCCAAAATTTGGGTATACCACAAGGCTCTTTCTTTGGTCCTTCCCTTCTTTAGCTTTTTTTTGTTCGTCTTAGGCAGGTTTGAAAAAACCGTTACCCTTGTTAAAAAACAGCAAAATTTAAAACCGTCGGGGAAACAAAGAAAAAGGGCAAAAACCAAAGGGAGAAAAAAAAACTAATTAGAAAACTTTATCAATGCAAACCCAAATAATTTTGAGCAAGGGAAATGAAAGATAATAAAATTTAATGTTGTCACCCAAAAAAAACCTAAAATTTCCCCTCTTTAATAAAGTTTGATCCCCCGGGGCCTACCTATTTTTTTAAAATTAATAAAACCCTGTTTTGAATGCAAGTTTTCCAAAATTTTGTTTGGGTTTATATTTACATAAAAAATTAATTTTGGATCGCCAGGTTAATTATTGTTGAAAAAAGAAAGGGAAAGAAAAATTTTTCACAAAAAATTTCAGAAGAGCTTTGGGACAAAATACAGCATTTTTAAAAAACAGTTTTTACGCTGATTTCCTCTATTTTTGGAACTTTATGGGCAAGAAGTTTTTTTCAGTCCCCAAAAATTGTTTATTGAAAAAAATTTAAATGTTAAGGGGTGAATTTCTCCTCCTTCCCGGGGGTGTCCCTTCCCAAAAAGGTTCTTTTGGGTACATATGCAGAAACGGAAATTTTTTTTACCATTGGATAAAATTTCTTTTGAAAAATTGTGCAAAGTTGTCAAAGAAACTCGGGCAATCAAAAAAAATATATTCAAATGAGATTAGGGGAAAGATTAGGGAACATTTCCCAAACCCAAAAGTAAATCTTTTCTCTTCTTTTACAAATAATCGAAATTTTTTAAAAGGTCTGATTTTAAAACCTAAATGGATAGGGGGGCCAAGGGCCTAATTCATCTTGCCCTTTCATGAGAATTTAAAAAGGGGCCTAACTTTTGATTTATGATTCCATTGAAAAAGCAAAAAAGGATTAAAATTGGTAAACCCCTATTTTGAAAGAACATAATTATGATTTCCCTTAAATTTAAAAATTTATACTAATTTTGCCCCTTCTTAAGGCAAAAATTTCAGGAACGTTTTCATCATTCCTTTTTCTTAAATTTGGGAAAAGGGTTGAAACCAAACTTTGGGAAAAATCTTTCCTTTTTTTACTGAGAGCTGACTTTGTTTAAATTTTACTTGATTTTCCCAGAAAATACCAAGTTTTTTTTTGCTTTATTAAAAGGGCAGTTACAAACTTTTAAAATTTCTTGGTTGCAATTAAACAAAAATCTTTTTAAATGAAAATAAATCATTTTAAAACTTTTTTTAATTTTTAAAGGGTTACAAGTATCAGTTTTATTTTAAGCCCATTCCCCGGGGCAAATAATTTAAATGAAAAAGTTGAAAAAGGGGGCCCCCCCAAAACTGAAGCAAAGATTCACTTGGGGCTTGTAACTAAAATCCCTTTTTCTACACATGAAAGATACAGCATGGGAACGTGCCTGCGGAAAATTTGGGGAAAAATCAAGGAAGATGTTTATATCCAATTGTTCCCACCCACCGTTTTTGGGGGTTAAATAAATCCTCCCCCCCTTTTATGGTTTTTGAAAAAATTCCTCAGGGAAATTATTTTTTTTCCCCAAAAAGACTTAAAGTTAAAGGCATTCGGGACAAAATTTTTTGAAAAAAATATTATTTTGTGTATTGGGGGAACCAAATATCAAACCTCAAATTTTTTTTAAAATTGTCAGTTGTTAAAAAAATTTTTTGGGGGCCACCCGGGAACATTTTTCCTTGTAAAAATTTTTTTTAGCAAATGTAGTTTTTTTTTCGCAATTTGATCGTGATGTTTTTGGGTTTTTTCATCTCCATTGATTATTGTTAATTAAACATCAAATCTTTTTATGTGGGTTGGCTTTGTGGGGTTGTTACTTCCCCCAATTCCTTTTTTGGTTGAAACAAAGTAGTTTTTTCTTTTTACCATTTATAAAATTTTAAAAACCCCACCCCTTTCCCCCTTCCCCCACATGATTTATCCCACACCCAGGGGTAAAGGGAGGGGGAGGGGGACAACACTTCAAAAAACCCAACATGAACAAAACCCCAAAACGACAAAACACGAAAGCCCCACTCAGCCCCCGCATACCGCGCACGGCATAGCAGGCAGTGCTCGTGCCCCAAAACACACCCTTTTGTTAATTTTATATCAGAAGTAATTTGGTTTTTTTTCCCATGAGGGGTTTGGGTTGTTTTTCCTTGTTTATTTTTTCCTTTTTTGGGGTATTTTTAAAGAATTTGGAAATTTTGTTACCCATTTCACTGCAACTCAAATAAACTTTGTTTTACGCCCCCCCCCCCCCCCCCTTTCCGTGGTCTAAAATTTATTTGAGGGGAACAGACCTAAAACCAAAAGAAACAAGTTTTGCTACTTTCATGAATGCGGCCTTTGATACCCATGATTCCTTCAGCTTTTTTTTGACAAAAATGTAAAAAGGGCTTTTCAAAACGATTTGTTTTTAAATTTTCCCTTATTTTTGGGTAAAACCAACGGGGAGTATAAAGGGGGAATCAAAACTTGATCTGTCAGCACTAAAAAGGAGGTGGACAAGGGCACTTGCTTTCCCCTCACCTTTTCAACATGTAAAAGGAAAGGTGTTAGAGAGGGGTTATCAAAAGCTATGGGCCTCAACTTGGGTGGCAGAAATAAACAAAACGGGCTAGGGTGACGGGACAGCACTACTAGCCGACATCACCAGTGAAGAGAGGGATTACATTGAGCAGATGCCCCAAAGGAAGAGGAGGCCGTCTCCAGTCAATCCAAAATTTGAAAAATTAAGAAAAACTTTACCTTGGGCCTTAAATCTGTAAAAAAAGATTAAAAACCCCCAAGTTAGGGGGGGTTTAATTTAAAACCCCATCGTTATCCTTTTTTGGGGTTTTAAAGAACCAACCCCCACGTTTTATTATTGGGGATGTGGGGACTAACATGGCTACGTATTGAAAATACCAGTACCCCTGATAGGGGGGGAAATTTAGGCAAGAAAAATTCCTGGGGAAACCCAGAACATAGATGTTTTTGTTTTATTTTGTTGTTAAAAAGGGTTTACCCTTATTAAAACCGAGAAACATGGGTTTTGAAAGGTAAAAGGAAAAAAGGTTTCAAAGGATTTTAAAGGGGTAAAGGATTGGTTAAGATCCATGAATAAAAAGCTTGAGACAAGTCAAAAAATTAGTCAAATATAAAAAAAGATATGTTTTAAAAAGGCACTTGATGTAATAAAAATGTTATAATTTTTTTTTTTTGGGTATGCTGCAAAGTGTGCATGTTTGTATGTATGTAAAGTATTTTAGTTGGGATGTATGTATGAAAGTATTATGTATGTATGGAAATTTTATTAAAGTATGTGGGGTATGTATTATGGGATGTTTTTTTTCTGTTGTCTCTATATTAGGGCTGTATGTTAAAATGTGTGGGTGAAAACTATCTATCTTTCATTTTTCTAAACTATTTTATTATTTATTATCTATCTTTCTATTATTTTTATTTTTTCCCATCATCTTTCTATCTATCTTCAACCTTTCCTATCCCCCTTTCAGGGGCAGACAAAAGGGGCAGATAGGGCAAAGCAAAACACACAAACACAACACTTTTTAAACCGAATGTCTGTGTGGTATGTACGGGGTTTTTTTTTTGGTGGGTGCCCGCAAACATGTATACAAAGGGGGGGGGGGGGGGGGGGGGGGGAAAGGGGCGCTGGAGATGAAATTTAAAAACCATTTTTTAATTTTTTTTCTAATTTAAAAAAAAATTTAAAAAAAATTTTACATATTTGTTGTGTGTTGATTGTTTGGGGGTTTTTTCTTCACATCTATTACTTAAACTATCTATTATCTAACTTTCTTTTCTATCTAATTTTTATTATCTTTTCTACTATCTTTTTTCGTGGGGGGCATGTTTTTCGGAATTTAACCCAAAGGGGCCCGGGGGGAATTTTCGGGGGTGGGAAGTATGTGGGTGTGCTCTGTGTCGGAAACTTAAAAGATTTATAAAACCGGGTTTTTTTTCCTTTCATCAGTTTTTAAAATATATATTAAATTTTAAATTTTTATTTTTAATTTTTAAAATTTTTTATTAATTTTGGTTTTTGGGTTGAGAGACAAAAGAACAGAAGAGAGAGAGAGAGAGAAAAAGGGGAAAAGAGAGAGAGAGAGAGAAGGAGAAAGGGGATCCGCCGGAAAAAAAAACTATTAAAATTCAAGTTGGTAGTAGGCGAGAAAAAGTATTTAAAAAAGACCCCCCACAGCTCCCATTTTTCCCCCCACGTGAGAAAAACTTTTGGGTTTTGTCAGTCACGGGATTTAAATGACTGCACTACCGTTAACGCCGACAAGTAGGCCCCCGGGATTTTAATTCGGGGGGTTGAAAAATTTTTATCTTTTTTTTTTTTTGGAAAAAAAGGAGGAGAATGGCCCAAAAGGGCACAAAGGGGTGCGGGAAAAAAAAGGAGCATACAAAACAAAGAGGGGATAAAAAACAGGGAATTTCAAGCACAGAGTTTGCAGAAGGGGGAAAACGTTTGTATGCACCCCCCCCCGAGCACCCAAAAGGGAGGAGCACCCCAAAAGGAGGAAGGGAAGGAAAGAGGCTTGTCTGTGAGAGGTGATAAAAAGGGCGTGCGGGTAGTAAGCCAAAGGGGTGACAGATCCTCCCGGGGGTTTTGGGCAGCTAGGGGTAGGGTTAAAGTCTTATGTAGGGTACTGGGGGAGGGCTTTTAGGCCCCGGGGGCTCTTGATTCCCCTCGAAGATTTTGGGTAGCTGATCCCCCAACCCCCAAGACCCATGCAGAACAAGAAAAAAACCCACCACCAAAAATTGTTGTTGTGATAGAGAGAACACCACCCAAAGGCTTGCCATAAGCGTGGTCAAGGTAAGCACTGTTAAAACAAAAAGGTGGGTTAAAGTTGGGGTTTGTCAACCCCTGGTTGGGGCCAAAAGTTCCCCCCAAATTAAGCTGTGAGTGGTTTGGGTTTTGATTTACAAAAAAAAAACCCCCGGGGCCCCCCTGTAAAAGCTTTGGCACACGTCAAGAGCCCAGGCACCAATAGTTGCCCCTGGAAAGTCTATAGAAAAAGCCCCCCTATATCCCTTTTATAGGAAAAGAACTTTGATAGTGAAACAAATACACTCAAAAAGGATAAAACAAAAAAAAAAAAAAAAATATGGGTGGACGCTATTTGGTACGCGTCTCCCCCTCTCCCCCGCCCCCCCGGGGACATTGCAAGGGGAAAAACTGCCCCTGGGTTAAAGTGATACAACATACAAAGATGATAAAGTTTTTCCCGTAGGCAAACAGTAACTGGGACAGGCGAACCACAAATCAATCAGGCTGTTCAATAAAACACACGGGCCCAAAAAAAATCGGAAAACCCCCTAAAACAATTTCCATGATTTTAAGGGGGGGTCATTTTCCAGTGTTGGAGGTAGGGGGTCACGATTATTTTGGGTTACATATAATTTTGATAAAGTTCATAATTAGATAAAGTGTACTGGGCAGGTAAGTTATGTGTTAGATCAAAAGGAAATCTTTTACTTCTGCCATGAGTCTTACTTATCATAGGGCAAGAATAGAACTTTAAATTTATTTGGGTGGTTTTGATACAACGTTTCCCCCTTTAAAAAAGCCTTAAAAGGAGATTGAAAAATTTAATCAAACAAATGTCATCACCAAATATGTGTTTGAGGAAGGCTAACTTTTAAATCATCTCTTTTACCCCGTGTGTTATCTGAGCTGCAGTTCCCACTGCCCACTGATAGCAGCTTCAATCCCTTTAATAGTAGGTTTAACATAAAGGCGAAATGAGGGGCTGTGCAATGATTTAATATTGATTCAAAGACTGCATTCAGACAAACACAGACAAAAATCATGGCATGGGGACCTGTATTTGTGGGGTGTGCACAGGCGGTAGAACTATGACTGATGGCCTCCAAAAACATCTTTCCACGTGGTGCAAGAGTTGTTCTTGGTTTAATAAGCAAATGCTCATGTATGCATGAAAGACTTTTCTTGATAAGAGTGAAAGGGGTTTAAAAGACCAGGATTAGAGAGGATTTAAAGACTCTGTTCGTACTATGTGTGGTGCTTGCTTGGTGCACAGGCACAGACAAGGTCGAGCATCATAGGTGGCACTGGTTTGATACACAGAAGCAGTTTTCTAGCAAATCTTGAAGACAGTATTAACTCGGCTGTTGCCTACCATCAAGCATCAAGCATTATCAAGATGTTCTTCACTATGCACGTCTAAGGTAGACTTTTCTATAAGACATGGTTTATATATGCTGCCTTCCAACATGCGTTACAAATGGAACAATTACAAACTACAACAAAAATATTATATAGCTGAAGATGATTGCAGCTTGGAAAAAATGAAAGTGTAAAAAAATACACCAGCACAGTAGTAAACATTTGCATCAAAGCAAAAAGTGTAGTAACATCGCCGACAGAAGCAACAACAGGGGAAAAACTAAATACCACCACCTCAGAGCAAAGAAAAACAATAATTATTCCTTTGTAAGAGCAGTCATATGATGAAATAACTGCTTTTTAAAAAGTATATTGTTTTAAGTGGCCTGCTTATCTTTATTTAGAAGAAAAACCAACAACTAAAACCAGTAAGGCCATAAATGTTCAGCAAAATCCAAAAACTTTTCCTGCCCGTTGATACAGCACTAATCACGACCAATTTACCAGGAAGTGCGTTGCCAACTTTGTAGGCTAATTTTTTTTTTTTTTAAAAGATCATGCTAAGTGGGGGAGTTGTTTCTTAACCCAGCCGTGCCCGTGGGTGCGAAGGTGGGGTGGTGGTGGTGGCGGTAGTGTGCTTCCTGTCAGCCCTACACAAATGTGCTAATAGAGAAACCCAATGCTGTAATTAATAGACAAGTGTTATGCCTTGCTTGCGAAACAGTGTACGAATTCTTTCTATTAGTGTTGTGTTTCAAAAAGAATGAGGTGGATTGTTTCTTTTATTCTGCTAACCTGAGATTGTAGTTGTTGTCGGGTTATTGTTTAAGACCTCTAATCTTGCTTGGCGTTCATCTTGCAGTTTTTTTAGACGCTGGGATTCTTTCTTTTACTTCTGCTTCAAGATTTGCATCGCCCTGCTTCTGCTAGCTTTCTCTTTCCTAGTTCTATGCTGAGTCTAAATCGCCTAGCTTTGCTAAATTATTTATCATTCGCCTCAATACTCTGTATTGCTTGATTGAGCCCCATTATTTCTCACATGGGTAGGGGTTTGATCATTTATTGTTTTCAGTGCTGTGTCTTCGCTGCTTGTGTGAAGCTAGTTTCCAACTCTAGAATAGTTTCAGTTGTTGTTTTTTGCCGACTGTGCTAGGTCTTCAAGTGGAGACTTTCAATGTTTGTTGGTATGTTTTGTTCAGCATTTTGTAAGGTTGTGCAACAGTTTGCGTAGGCAGTCTGTTGTAGTAGTACTAGTGCATCACTAATACCAATTTTTCTCTGCATGGAAAACACTTAGTCTCTGCTTGAGTGTATTTTTGCTAAAAACTGAGGGGGGTTAATTTTTCTTTGTTATAAAACCTTTTGTACTGTGTCAGTTACAGCATACAGCTTGTCTTTGTTGTCCATATCATAGTCAGTATAGTCTAGTACTTCTGGTGTTGGTTGTCCCAAACTTGTGTGAAAATCTTTAACCCTGCTTTCTAATAATTCTCTTCTGACTGAATGCAAGGGTGCTACAGATACTGCCGCTTCACCCATATCATCAGCTGGTGTAAACACATCATCCATATCTATATCATAGTCTTCCATTATTCTATTATTGTTTTTTTTATTTTGCTACTTATAGAAAAAAGATGGCGCAACAAACATTTGGAGCAATCCTTGATCCATACAGACGTTTAAAAGACCCCCTTGGGCATTAAAGGAAACAGACAGACAATCGTTATTACAAACCCAACCCCTCCACTATTGATGAAAAATCAGATTCTGACTGTTAGGTTTCCTAATTTGGGAAAAGATGATGTCATTGTTCCAGCACAACTAGCCTTGCTTTCAGATTGAATTAGAGTCTGAAATGATCCAAACAGAAGTGGGTAGCAAACTTAGGTAGGGCTATTATAAAAAAAAATTAGTGTCAAGCTAGAAGGCAAGAAGTGGCTGACATTAAACAACGCAGCCCATATTCTTGATCTATACTGATTTATGGATGACAAAAGAAAAAGAGATGATTTATTTTCAAGGCATACAGGATGATGAGGGACTAAAACACAGAGTAGTTCTCCTGATAAGGAAACGGGGAAAAAGATGCTGCCAAAAACAAAAGCCTAAGGTAACAGGTTTTGTATTCCTCTTGACTTTGAACTGCTCAGCTCACACTCCTTACTATCAGGGCGCACTCAAGACAGACTGTCGTATGAGCTGACCTTTAATGACATGCTCGTTTTATTACATCCACTGACGCTGACGCAAAGTACAAAATACTAGTATATCTTTAGAGTATGATGTTGTAAATCACCCAGAGCTTGCACGCTTGATTGCACAGCAATATCGTCAAGGCTTGCCATCTATTATGAAAGAGTGCTCAACCATAGCACATTAATGAAAGTAACACAGATACTGTGTGGAACATAAATCTGAACATCCGGCAAGATCTTTAAAAGGAATTTTAATGCTGTTTGAAGAAGCAGCTGGCCCCTTTTCCAATCAAGTGAGAGGTTTATTAATCCTGGTATTAAACATTTATCATGTACTATAGAGGGACAGCCAAATCAAGTCTACCCCTCAGGCTATTTACCATATCAACACTTTGATGAGGTAAGAAAATACTTTGGTTTTGGGTCAACTAAATTTGATACCACTACTGGGTTACAAGCAAATCTTTACATCTACATGATGTTAGGCTTCATGAATACCTAACATCTAAATATGCATTGTGGGTTGACTTAAGATCTACAGATGAGGGATAGCTGCATGGTTCAGGAAGACGCATTGAAAACGGTTCAAAAGGGAATAACTACTCAAATAGGGGAAAGAGCAAGAAAATGATGACCCATAAAAATATATCTATTTGTAGTGATGGATGCAGAGAATAGTAAAACCTTCCTTCAACCCAAAAGGGGGTCAAAGTCCACTGTTGATCTTGGCATATCTCAAACATTTTGGTATCAGAATAGTAAACCTTCCTTCAAGCTCAAGGGGTCAAAGTCCACTGTTGATCTTGCATATCTCAAACTGGTATCAGAATAGTAAAACCTTCCTTCAGCTCAAGGGGTCAAAGTCCACTGTTGATCTTGCATATCTCAACATCTTGGTATCAAATAGTAAAACCTTCCTTCAAGCTCAAGGGGTCAAAGTCCACTGTTGATCTTCATATCTCAAACATTTTGGTATCAGAATAGTAAAACCTTCCTTCAAGCTCAAGGGGTCAAAGTCCACTGTTGATCTTGCATATCTAAAACCCATTTTGGTATCAGAATAGAAAAACCTTCCTTCAAGCTCAAGGGGTCAAAGTCCACTGTGATCTTGCATATCCTCAAACATCTTGGTATCAAATAGTAAAACCTTCCTTCAAGCTCAAGGGTCAAAACCTGTATTTTTGCCCTTAATCACGAATAAAACTACTTTTCTCTCGTGCTCCAGATAAACAAAAAAATAACAAACTATTACAGACCAGTGGATCAATACAAAGGGGGAGTGCTAAGCCTGACGCTGCCTCGATACTGCGCTGTGTGTGCGCGAATCAATCAATAACCAAGCCAGAGCTAGCAGGTTAGCTGAGTTATTTTTAGCCAAAAATCAAGCAAGCGAGCATTTTTATTTTGAGATTTTTTTGTTTTAATTGATTGGGATTAACTTTTTAACTTTTAGTTTTTTAAGAAAATATTCATTGTGATGTTCTTGACATGATTCTTGCAATAATTTAATTTTTTAAAAACCTTCATGTGTGAAATAATATAAATTTTATATTTAAATACTTTTAAAAAACCCAAATGCATTACTTTGTTTGTCTTTGCAGAGTATAATAGCAATATTTTTATCATAACAGAGGGGAACCCTTGTACCCCAGTGTTTTGTCACTTGCAAGCATTTTACGGGCCATTGTAGACGAGTTGGCGCACTCAAACCCGTTAACTCTGTTTTGCAATGGTCTGGGCTAGTGTTCGAAGCACCCTGGGCGTCTCTGCACTTTCGTTTCGACGGGCGACGCAAAGAGAAGCTCCAAAGGGGTGTGACGACAATGCAAGTGGCAGCCACACCACATTGCTTCCCTCAGGGAGGGTGTGCACACAAAGAGGGAAGCAAAGTGGAAAAGGTGGGACAAGGGGTCTTTTGCTCCACTAGCTCACAAAGGTCAAGGTCAAAGGACAAGGCTGTCAAGGTCAAAGGACAAGGATGTAGGTCAGGGGTCAACTATTTAAAGGTCAAGATTTTTAAAGGTCAAGGCCAAGGTCAAGATTTTAAAGGTAAAGGGCCCAAAGGGTCAACTAGTTTTTTTTAAAAGGGGGCTTTTTTTTAACTGTTACAAAAAAAGTAAGTGGGTTATCTGTTTTTAATACTAATTTACAAAACTTCTTATTCCTTAGCTGCTTTTTAAATTTCAAATTTTTTTTCTCTGTGGATTACTCGTTCTCATCAAAACATTCATCAAAACTGTTTCAAATCCTTTGTATAAAACAACACAACCGTTTTAAGCTGCTCTCTAAAGTCTTTTAAACACTAAATTTAAATTTTTTTGAGTTAACACCCATACACTTATTACAGCATGTCTTCCGCTAAAAGCTAGCTTAGACAGGTCTTTCTTTTTTTAATCATGTCTAAGGTCTAACCACAAAGCATATTTAAATGCTAAGTATTCATCAAGTCTAACATATGAAGAGGAAGGTCTTTACTAACTATATCAGCTGTTGGGTCTTTAAGTCGTCCGCCAGCAAAATTTTTTCGTGCTTCATCAAAATGTTATATGGTAAAAGCCCACTTGCATACACCTGGTTTGGTTGGCCTTCAATCGTGCAGTTAACTTCAATATTTTAGGATTGTAGAAACGTTCACTTGATCTTTGGTATGGCTTTCTTACATCTTCAAACAACATCAAATACCTTTCATTGATCTAGCAGGTGTTTAAGTTTAAATTCCAAATGTTTCTTCGCCCTACTTTTTTGAAATGTGCTGTGATGTAGTACTCTCTCATAATAAATTGCTAACCTTGACTGAATACTGCTGTGCAATCACCTTGCTAGTTCAGCGTGATGAACAAAACAAACTCAAAAGAGATGTCAGAAATTGTATACTTTGCTGTAGTATCTGTTGATTAAATTACCGGCTATAATTATTAAATGTTAATTCATATGACAACGGGTGATGAATGAGCGAATCTTTTCCCTTTTACATCGTACACAGTCAATGCGACATGAACTGACAGAATCTAAAGTAAATCATTTTATAACAGTATAGAGCAAAACCCACCTGAATATTTGATCCTAATGACTTTGAATAGAAGCAAACAATCACTTGTTTGTAAGAATGATAGGGAAATTTTGTGCAGCTAACTACTAAACCAGACCCCTCAAAGTTTTTAAAAAAGAGTACAATTAGGACCAGGCTGAGTACTAGTGATCAAAGGCAATATAACATTATTACACCTTCAGAATTAAGAGAAGGTGCCATTACTGCTCTTCAAAGTACATTACAGGAACTGCCAACAGAAGTTCAGACCATTCCTCTTGAAGAGCTCAGTAGAATGGCAGACGAATTAATTCAAGAAATAGAAACAAGTTTTAATGAAGAAACAGCATTGAAAACAATGCATGACCCGCCACTGCCTATGAGAGAAATAGCAGCCCTTAATGAATCTCTACAAACCATCAGAGGAGAAATAACAAACAATCTTGCTAAACTAGGCAAGCTAAACGAACACATAAACAGAGAAAAACAAATGCTTGCTGATGCAGACGACCTCAACTTAGATCAAGACACCAAAAACTCAATACAACAGAGACTAATAGATCTTGAACAAGAGAGAGCCGCAAGATTAGAAGTACTGTCTGCAAATCGTGAACAGTTACGGACCCAAGTGAACAGAATAAGAGAAACCATTCATAGAATCTTATATGAAAACACAACCCTAGCTGAACGCATAAGAACATTATTTAAGAAACAAGGAATCACAATAGCAAGCATTTTAAACACAATGGGTTTTGCTTTAAGTACTTAGTGTATGCCTTAACTGGCAGTTTCACACCGTTACCAACACCCCCAAACCCCCAGACAAATCATGGATTAAAAACACTAGAACATCTAAAAAACTTGTTAAAAAAATTAGCAGCTAAAGCAATTGATGCTCTACCAGGCATACTTGGCTCAATTGTAAGTTGGATTCTTCTTCTGCTACAAGTGGTTGGTTTTATGGCTGACCACTTATGGACATTAGCTGTTTTAGTTGCCGGATTACTTCTTAGTAAAATAAAGGGCAGCTAATCCAATAATAGTTAGTGCAACAACAAGCGCACCTTTTTCAGATTCATGAGCATCATCATCAATTTTTTATGGTTTTAGATTATTATAATCTCTGCTTTGTACCAAGGTGTTGGTAAAACTTCGTACTGTACTCTGTACTGCAGCTGGTTCAGAATTTATATATTTTTTTTGGCCAAGTTTTTGGTCATTACCTGCAACAAGGAATTCATTATTATAGTTTATTATTGTTCCAATTTGAAGCTCAAGATCAAAAAGGCAGCATATATAAACCAACGCCAACAGCAAAGTCCACTTTTGATCTTGCATATTTTCAAAACATCTTGGTATCTGTAATGCTGGATGGTAAATCAACCGTTGAATTTATTGCATCTTCTAAGTTGGCTAAATACTGTTTTTGAGAATCGAACTCAGTGCTTGGATCCATTATTTGACCTCGTTTGTGCTTGTGAACCCAGCAAACACCATACAAAGTACGGATAGAATCGTTTATTCGTTCTATTGCCAGCCTTAGTAAATCCTTGCTCTCATCAAAAATAAATGTGGTCCATGCGTTTTTATGTTCTTGTGCTATTGACCCCAACAACAGCTGTGCCTGAATAAAGGAATTTATGTCCTGGCCAATAGTCAAAGTTATAATTTCTGTGCACCCCCATAAGTACAAAGTGCCCATACCATGATTTCTATCTAACTTTTGTCTAAAGTCTGCTTTAAACGCAATGTCAAACTCATTACAAATACGTTAAAAAAGCCTTCATGTCCATTCTGTTATTAAATGGTTTAAAAGACTTGTCATGCGGCAATGGTACTTGGAGCTCAGACAACACACGTCTGAACTGAAAATAAAAATGAAACCTATACACTGACCTAACCAACAGTTATTGTGATTAAGTGGTTTGCATAAGACACCCCAAACAATCCATTGTTGCACAATACACAGCAAAGTTTAACTGATTTTGATAAAACTGCATAGGATGACTAAGCCACATTCATTGCTGAAACCATCATTTTTGATAGGGGGATTTAAATAGGTATTTAGCGGACTACTTACTTTTACTTCAAAACTTTCTGACTGAGTCACTGCAACAACTAAACTATCAATTGTTAGGTTTTTAAGATTACTTATAGCACCCACTGCATATTTAGCGTCCTTGTTGTATTTGAACACATTCATTTTTTATACAACATTTAAAAATGTTTGTAACTATAACAAATCAAGGCAAACCTGTTGCTTTAGATTATCCACTTGATAATGCCTGTGGAAATTTAAAAGTAGCTCTGCACGAAATTGTTTACAAAGTTAAATGGTTGAATATAAGTGAGGCAAACAAAAACAATTGGGTTCAAAGATTAGATCGCCATGGAAATGTACTAAATCTTTTGACCATACCAGATGGTTACTATGGATTTTGCACGCTTAAAGAAATACTAAGCGACTATGGAGTCGATTTTAAAATTTTTAATGATGCAATCTAAAAGTAACCCTAACATTAAAACCAGATCATCAAAGGGAAAACCCTTTTCACTTTGCAGAGCCCTGGCTAAAATGTTGGGGTTTAAGACTAATAAAGCAATATATGCACTTGTAGCTGCTCCAAACAATAGAAACTTTTAAAGAGATAACCCATTGACCTTGCAATAAACTCATTTTTGATGTATCCTAGACCAACTAAGCACTAATGAAAACTTGTTAAATGGTCAACCTTCAACTGTTCTGAGAGTTATTCCAGCAGGAAACACTGCATACTGTGATAAATAAGTTTCAGACATTTTCTAACTTACAATTTAAACCATTAGTTTATGGTCATGAAAAACTAAGCCTCAAAATCACAGAACAAAAAGGTAAAGATGTGATATGTGATGACTTTATGTTTTTTTTAAAAATTTAAATAAAATCAACCATGTAAAAAAGCAATGTTGCGTGGACCAGAGCAACCAGTTATGCTGGCCTATTAGATGTATTTCTTTTGAACTTAAAGATCTAGCAGACCCCACAAGACTTTGATCTAAATGGAGAGATTGGAAGTTTATGGATTTGAATAAAACTGATGATGGTTACTATAAACGCAGAGAGATAGGTGAAGGCAAAAAAGAATCCTAAGCTAGACATCTAGCGTAATGTAGAAGTAAAAACATTTATAATTTGGAATATAAACTTATTCAAAAGAAAACAAATGGCACCTTATCCCGTTCTCGACTGGGGAAAACAAATTTGAATTTATAAGTCCATACACTTTCTTTGACAAAGGAAACATTTTAGGAAGGCGTTTTAAAGCTGGGCCACTGCATATTAGTCTTATGCCCGAAAACAACAGCAGGCGTGAAATCGAATCATTCACTTTGAAAAGAGGCAGTACCTTCTGCACAGAAAAGACTCTGTGACTAAAAATGCCACCACTAAATTGCAGTTCATGCTGAAATGCCTTTACCAAAAAAAGTTTACTATGATATTTGACATTTCTATACTACTGATGTTGTTGATGATGATGGAGTTGTAGGTGTTAGTGGGTAACTAATAAAAGGAAATTTGAATGCTTGCAAAATTTAGGTGTTGATTCATTAAGAAAGGTTGTAGCTATTCAAAACAACGGTGAAAAAATAAAGGGCCCTCTCTTCCAGTGATAAGGTAATCCTAAACATTCACAAATCTTCTAACTGAATTAACCCTATATCAACCTTACACATTTAGATCTTATTGGATTCTACTATACTGAAAGTATTTTTGCTGAAGGCATTCTAACTGAAATAACCACATTAAATTAAAATAAAAATTGTTAAAAAAATGTCCAATGTTACAGTGTATCCAAAACTGCCAAAAGAAGAGCCGCCCGACAGTGCACAGTCCTTCAGGCTGTCCAACATTACACAAATACAACGTGAACTGGTGCAAGACCTACAAAATACAAAAAAAACCAAAAGAACATACTCTTCTGTATTTAATGCTTAACATACATTAACAGCACAACACCACTGCTGCTACACTGACATCAGAACAAGTGTAGGGCTTTTAGCAACAGGCATTGAAGTCCCCGCACTGTTGTGCTTGGCGCTGTTTCAGTAGGCTTTGGATTATGTTTTATTAGCTTTGAGTGTTGCCAACAAAAAAGTAAAGCCGAAGCTACAAAAGCCACAGCTATGGTTCAGTTAGCAACTGCTAAACTTAGTTCATTCGAATAATAATAAGCAAGCCTTAGCAGACTCTAAGATTACAGATGAAGAATTCAATCGTTTGCAAGCAGACTATGATGATTATAAACGGCAAAAGTTTGAGATGCAAAAAAAGTCTCGAGCCACTTTTTCTCAACAACCAGACTTGGAGTCAATAAAAAAGGAATGCCTAAAAGAAATGAGCGAAAAATTAAACACTGTTCTAAAGACCTAACAGTAACAGGAATAATCTTGTATTTACAGTAAGTTATAATTCTAAAAGTAAAAACACTGTGGATTATGATTAAAACAAACCAAATTAATTATTAAATTTTAAAAAAATATTTTGAGTTAGAAAAAGAAACTCATCATGGCAGTTGCCAGTGTATTTCAAGAGACTGCCTAAAATAGTTGATGACACTAACGCTCATGCAAAACATTCAACATGCTATTGCTCAAATACCTGACAAGCTAACAATACAGCCTCCAGTTAAAGTGCAAATACTGTGTACATCGAATATACTACTGTGTCAGGGGGAAAACCATACAAGTCTGGGTGTCAACAAGCAGCAAGCTGTTTATTCTTACAATGATCTTACTGCTAGCTGGGCTGATGAAATGGTTGACCAGTTTAACACAGCTTCAGAAGAAGCAAAACTAAGAGGTTCTGGCTGGTCCCAAAAAGGGAAACTATTGCAGATCAAATTAAACAGACTAAGTTTTCTCCATTTTTGGTAGTCTTACATTCCTTTGCCCAGAGAACTGGTTTTAAAACGAGCAGTCTTAAATATTTAGAATTCAGATGATAAATGTTTTATGTGGTGTATTCTAGCAAAGTTATATCATGTTAAAAAAAATGCTGAGAGTCTCCAACTATGAACCATACAAGTCTGAACTTGACTTTAATGGGATTGACTTTCAAGTTGGAATAGACAAAATCGGACATTTTGAATTCCAGAAAAAAACCAACACTGTAAACGTAAATACATGGTCTGAAGAAGACAATCTCCAACCGCTTAGAATATCCAGTCAGTCACCAACATAGGGGAGCCAGATGCCAAACACGTCGACTTACTTTAGTGACAGATGGCACAAAACCGCATTACACTTTAATTCGCACAATGAGTAGACTGCTAAAACACACAACAACAGATAAAAAAACCCAAGATTTCTGTAGAAGATGTTTAGTAAGGATTCCGTCTATTGAAGCTGCACTTAAACACAGAGAACATTGTAAGAGCTCTACTGACTGCATTACAAAACTTATTATTTCAAAACCTGGTAGCACAGTAAGCTTTTAAAAAACTGGAAAAAATTACAGACCAATCCTTTTGTTGTTTATGCCCACTTTTAATCTATTATAGTCCCCCTACGAAGGGCCTAAGCCAAAAACATGCCCCAAAACTGTTGTAGTTAATAATCATCAAATCTGTTCATACGCATTTATTAAATTTTTAGGTCTGATGGTGAACACAAATGCCATGTCATTATAGAGGGCCTGATGCAGCAAAACGCTTCTTAGAACAAATGAAACAAGTCCGTTCTGAGCTCTCTAATAAGCTCAACCTTTCTAACTTATTATGACTCCTGAAGATCAAGAACAGTAAATTAGCAACATGTTGTTGGATCTGCGGCCATACATTAGAAAATACAGAAGACAATCCCACTGTAAGAGATCATTTATCATATCAGTGGTACTTTGGGGAGCAGCACATTCTAACTGTAATCTACACTTAAGTTTGATCCAAAGACTGGAAAATTTCCTATCTTCTCCCTAACTTACGAGGGTAATGATCCCACCTTATTTTGCAAGCTGTAACTGATGAGTTTCGAAAGGTCAGTTGCATCGCCTAGTCTTCAGAAAGTACATGACCTTTACTCTCAATCAAAATTTTCCTTCTATGATTCATATCAACACAAGATGGGGTGCATTAGAATCTTTGGCCGCATCACTGTCAGTTTTCCTATTACAGAAAAATACTTTGATCCCTCTCTATGTGTAAAGGCGTTTATCCTTATGAGTATATGAACAGTTGGAGTAGGTTTTTATGAAGACGCCCTACCGCCCTAAAGGGCATTCTTTAGTATCTAAAAGGAAAAGACATTACTGACTCTGACTACCAAACCGCGAAGACAGCATAGAAAAGTTAGAGTGTAAGACCCTGGGAGACTACCACGACTACTACTTAAGGGCCGACGTTTTGTTTGTTAGCAGATGTCTTTGAGAACTACAGAAAAACATGCAAAAACATTACAGTCTGGAAACCATCTCATTACAATTTCTGCTCCTGGCATGAGCTGGGAAAGCATTCTTAAAGTTTACAGGAGTAAAGATTGATCTACTGTCTAATCTACCTATGCTCCAAATGATTGAAGATGGACTGCGTGGTGGAATCAGCATGGCATCACATAGTTACTGTAAAGCTAACAACAAATATCTTGACGACTATGACCCCAGTAAACCATCCAACTACATATGTATTAGATGCTAACAACCTGTATGGGGGCCCATGTGCAGTCACTTTCCCTTTTTTGCAATTTCAAAATGTTGCCAGGACCATTTGATGTAAATAAATTTTTTGAATACGTTATGGACAAGACTCCTGATCAGCCATTTGGTTTGATTGCAGAAGTAGACTTAGAATATCCAAGTGAACTTCATGACCTCCATAACGATTATCCTTTAGCAGCAGAAAAAAAGAAGATAGGAAACAGAACCACCTAAGCTTGTGCCAAACCTGTTAAGTGAAACAAGTATGTGTGTCATTACAGATTACTTCAGTTTTACCTTAAAACATGGACTATGCCTTACAGCTGTTCACCACATTATTACGTTTGATCAAGAGCAGTTCATGAAAACCCTACATCATGAAGAACACAGAGCTTGGAAAAAAGGCAACTGATGCTTCAGAGAAAGACTTCTTTAAGTTAATGAACAACAGTTGTTTCGGAAAGACTAAAGGAGAACCCCCATAAACGTAAAGATGTCAACTAGTAACTGAAGAGAACCAAGCAATTAAGTTGACATCAAAACCACAGTACCAGACTTTAAAAAATTTCATGATTATTTGTATGGGATTATGATGAAGAAGCTTCGGGTAAATTTAGACAAGCCAGTGTTTATTGGTTTTTCTGTGTTGAGCTGTCTAAAGCTGTTAATGTTAGAATTCCTCTATGAACTACTTTAAACCATTGTATCCAGAGTCTAGAGTGCCCGTAAAACAGACACTGACACGTTTATTCTGGACATCCAACTGAAGACTTTTATAAAAAACATGGAAAACAGAAGTAGTTAAGGGTCAGACAGTTGGTATGAACACATGTGATTTCCCTAAAAAACAGTCCCTTTACATTCAGTTGTAAATAAAAAGGTTATTGGTAAGATGAAAGATGAAAGAATGGAACTAGAATAAAAGAATATGTTGGATTAAAATCAAAAATGTATAGCGTTTCCAGTGAAACTAGTGTTATTAAAAAACAAAAGGGATCAGCAAACCCTAGTAAAGATGACTAAAATCGCATGACAAATATAAAGAAGCTCTGTTTGATTCTAAAGTGTTTCATCATGACAATATAAAACTAAGATCTGACTTACAACAGGTCAACACAACTGTTGTGACAAAGAAGTCATTAGATCCTAACAACACAAAGCGTGGGGTTTGTGCGTCCAGAGTGGGGCCCCTATGCAAATTTGGTCATTGAGAACAAAAAAATAAACAGAACAAAATAAGTTTAAAGTATCTTTTTTGTGTCTTTAAATGTGGAAAAACAAAAGAATTCTTCTTTGTTATCAGAAAACCAATATTCTAACATCCTGTCTTCATGCTTATCTAGATCCTTAGGGTGGCTTGGCATAAGCGGTTTTATTGCAGGCATCCCGTTTAATTCATAAAGCATAAACGTTAACAAACATTAGTAATTCGGCTGACTTATCACTGTCATGCTCTTTTTCTTTAATAATGATTTCATGTCAGAGCGTTTTTAGGTAAAGATCAACAAATTTATTTTTTTGCCATTCTGGAAAAACAATGCGCATGCGCTCATCACCAGTAATGAAAACTAAGCTGTTGTTTGAGTTGAGCTTCCATTTTAAACACACACAACACATGTAAAAATTTAAATTAACTGGAACTGTCTCTGGCGGAATTATTTGGAGTTCTTCCTTTACGAAAGATCTTTTGGTGCTGGTCGTTTTGATGTGGGGTTTTTTCTTAAATAATACACAGGGGGATTCATTCTTATAACTGTTTTGATTTTATAGGTATCGATGCTCCAAATAGGGTCATTGCCCTTTCCGCTGTCATCTTCTGCCTCACCTGGGAGTACAGGTGCCCTTACTTTCAATCCAAATGGTATTAGTTGTCAGTTGTTGAATGGTTAAATTAAATTTAAACAATTTTTTTTCAATTGCTTTAACTGGTTTTAATCCTGTGGCCTTTGATTCTTCATTGTTCATAGCACGCAGTACTAATGCAGTCTTCTTAACCCAGTCATGTTACGACATTGTCTAGGAATTTTTCTGTGGTACTGGTAGAAAAACAGCCGTTCAGACAACTGTTTGTTGTAGTTTTCCACTAAAGCCGCGATCTGTGAACACCTGGAATGCCTCTTTTAATAACAACTCTGGTTTTAACAGCAATTGACTACCTGGCCTTTAAATTCCTTTCCATCATCAACTTGAACCATGCGAGGATAAGTCAATGGACCACGTCTGTAAATTTCTTGTAGAGCAACAGCAACAGCAATAGCACCTTCTGTTTAAGGTTCTGCATCTTTGTATCTTGATGCCCGATCAATAACTGTAAGTGCATATTTAAATCTCTTTCTTCTTATTGTGTCGTGTGGCAAATATAGGAGGTCCATTTGATGTGTGTCATTTGGCATTGTGTTAACAAAGTGAGGCGTTTTATTTGTTGAGGGGCAGGTAAGTATATTTGCCATACTGCTTGTTTGGGCAGCCATGCTTTTGCTGTGGGTTCACTAACACCTGCAGCTTCACTAAGCTTTTTAATAGCTGCTAGGCCCTTTCAATAAACCCTTTGGAGAATAATATAATTTTAGGCTAGCTTAGTGTTCATTTTTTTAATACTAACCAATCTTTGAGCTATAAAATACACAACAGTCATGCCAATCACAATAAAGGCTATTTCTCCTCCTTTTTGTTTTTCTGTTAGTTGGTAAAAGTCTGATAACTTTGGAGGGGCAGATTGTTGCAGTTTTTCACCAGTCACTAAATAGTATTCTTTAATAGCATTGTCAACGTTCTTAAATGTATATGCAGCATGTCCTTGCTGTTTCAGTCTTTGGTTAATAAAGTCCAACTGTGCCAGCCTTTGTTTTTCATAGTCATCTTGTGCTGCTGCCAGTTGTTCCATTGCTTTGTTATGTCTTTGTCTCTCTTCATTATTTTGCAGTTTACTAAACATGTAATTGCTGCCTGAAAATGCTAATGCATTAACCACAGCGCCACCAACCATCATAACGAGAGAGGCCATCTTTTTACATATTAATATTTTCTGGAATAATTCCCCTTTTGACTAAAAAAAGTCTTTTGTTGCAATTAAAGCCGTTATTATGGCAACCAGTTTTGCAGAGTCTTCAAAATCTAATTTTCCTAGGTCGGGTGCTTTAATTCTGAATAAACTTTACCAAGCATTGTGTACCCAACACTTAATCCCCCACACAGCAGAATGGTAAATAAATTTACAAGAGTTTTTTCGGGAACTCATTTTAGATTTCTTTTTTAAAAAGTAAATAAAATAATAAACAAAAATGAATTGTGATGATCTGCTACAATGCGCAAATGATCCTAGATTACAGTTACTGATGAGCAAGCACTGCTTACTAAAAAAGAAAGATTATATTCTCTCGCTGCCTGTGGAAAAACAAAACAGTACTTAGGAACAGAGTTTAACTGGGGTCAGATTCAAAAAATGTCAGCACAAGACATTAACAAGTATTACAACAGATACGAAGCACAGTTAGGATCAAGAATGGTAAAAAGCGTTGGTCAAACAATTCTAAGCTTATATGTAAAACAGTAAGCCGATTTGCCTCTGTTGATTCAGAACAAGACTTACATATGATTTGACATAGGACCCCATTTTAACAAAGACTTTAGAATCTATTGTGTGATCTGTACTATAGATTTGGAACATTCTTAGCACCATTATCTATGGGAACTAATTACTTTCAATCATATAGATTTTAAACTGTTTTAAAAATGAGCAACCAAGAGAAAGTGCAGAGAGTCAGCTAAAACTGGGGATCAAGTGGCAAGTGACCCCACAAGTGACCCCCCAAGTGACCCAGCAAGCAACCTGACCCCCAAGTTCCACTGTACTAAACATCCTGGCGAATTGAGGCGGGTAAAAGATTAACTAAGTGGAATAGGCTAAAAAAAATAAATGAACAAACAAAACAAAAACTGTTGAATAATGAATCAGTTTTAAATACAGAGCCATTACTTCAAAAAGAAGATAGTCAAATGTCTTATAAGGGAATGGGATTAATTATGGTTGGTATTGGCGGTTATTTGGCTTACAATTTGTATAAAGAACATAAGCCATCAAAGCCAGCAAAGCCAGAACAACTACGTAAAAGAGAAACAAAGGCAGAAGTAAAAGAAGAAGTAAAACCATCAACATGCATGAAACTTCCGAATGATCCATTTTAAATAATAGTTATTGTAGAACTTGTTTAGATACTTAGTAAGTACTTATTACTGACTAGTTGAAGTTCTTGAAAATGATTTTAAGTTCTTAAAAGTAGTTTTGGCATTAACTCTTGCAGTTCTAAAAAAAATGACTTATAAGTTCTTAAATTAGATTGGCATTAACTCCTGCAGTCTTAACAAGAACTTAATATTTGCAAAAAAATATAATTAAGTGTTAAAAAAACTTTAGAGAGCACTTAAAACATTTTGGTGTTGTTTTATAAAAAGATAGAAACAGTTTTTGATGAGTTTAGATGAGAACGACGTAGTTGAATCCACAGAAAAAAAAATAGAATTAAACAGCAGCTAAGGAATAATAAGTTTTGTAAATTAGTATTAAAAACAGATAATCCCACTTACTATGTTTGTAACAGTTAAAAAAAAAGCCCCCTTTATAAACACTAGTTGACCTTGGCCTTGACCTTTAAAATCTTGACCTTGGCCTTGACCTTTAAAAATCTTGACCTTTACTAGTTGACCCCTGACCTACATCCTTTGACCCCTGACCTACATCCTTGTCCTTTGACTTTGACCTTGACAGCCTTGTCATTTGACCTTGACCTTGACCTTTGTGAGCTAGCAAAAGACCCCTTGTCCGACCCTTTTCCACTTTGCTTCCCTCTTTGTGTGCACACCCTCCCTGAGGGAAGCAATGTGGTGTGGCTGCCACTTGCATTGTCGTCACACCCCCTTTGGAGCCTCTCTTTGCTTCGCCAGTCGAAACGAAAGTTCAGAGACGCCCCAGAGGTACTTCGAACACTAGCCACAGACCATTGCAAACAGAGTTAACCCGGGTTTGAGTGCGCACAACTCTGTCTACAATGGCCCGTAAAATGGCTTGCAAGTGACAAAACCACTGGGGTACAAGGGTTCCCATCTGTTATGATAAAAATATTGCTATATATACTCTGCAAAGACAAACAAAGTAATGCATTGGTTATTTAAAAGTATTTAAATATAAAAATTATATTATTTCACACATGAAGGTTTAAGAAATAAATTATTGCAAGAATCATGTCAAGAACATCACAATGAATATTTTCTTAAAAGCTAAAAGTTAAAAATTTAATCTCAATCAATTAAAACAAAATAATCTCAAAATCTCGCTTGCTTGCATTTTTGGCTAAAAATAACTCAGCTAACCTGCTAGCTCTGGCTCTGGCTCTGGTTATTGATTGATTCGCGCACACACAGCAGCAGTAATCGAGGCAGCGTCAGGCTTAGCACTCCCCCTTATGTATTGATCCACTGGTCTGTAATAGTTTGTTATTTTTTTGTTTATCTGGAGCACGAGAGAATAGTAGTTTTATTCGTGATTAAGGGCAAAAATACAGGTTTTGACCCTTGAGCTTGAAGGAAGGTTTTACTATTCTGATACCAAGATGTTTTGAGATATGTAGATCAAAAGTGGACTTTGACCCCTTGAGCTTGAAGGAAGGTTTTACTATTTTCTGATGCACAGCTCAACATAGAAGGAAATAGACTAAAAGAAGTTGTTTACTAATGGACCAGCTAAGTTTTCTACCAAAAGAAGCACATTGCTCTCTAATATGCGGGCAGACTGGCTGTGGCAAGTTTGTATTTGTTTTAGATTTATTACAAACAGTGTACAAAAATCATTTTGAGTTCATTGTTATATTCTGTCCAATACTGCACAACAATAAAACATACAGAGAGAGAAAATTTATTTGGACAGATGAGAATATAATTATTGTTAATCCCTCTGACAGGCTAAGCGAGTGTTTAGAATACTATTACAGGCTGTTTGAAAATAGGCAGACCCTTTTCTTAATAGACGACTGCTCAGCAGAGCGTGACATTGTTAAGAAAAGGAATAGTTTGTCTAAGCTTGCTTTCAGTGGGGAGACATGCATAGATATCTGTTTGGTTGCTGACACAAAAATATAATAGCATATTAAAAGATAACTGTGAACAAATAAAAGTGGTTGTAATTTTTCACATGAAAGACAGAGATGGGTTTAATAATTGCCTTCAGGAGAATGATGTTATTACAGACGGACAAAGAAAGAGAAAGAATAAAACTAAAACTGAGAAGCTCAAAGCATAGTAAACTAATACTCAAAACAGACCAGCCGACTAAATACTGTGTAGTGTAAAACCCAATAGCTTATTTTTTAAACACACACAAGAACATGCAGACAGACACAAAACATACACACATACACTCTCACACACAAACACACATAATACATATATCAATGTCCTGTGCTATGAGCTGTAGGCCTACTGCAGTGTTGTATTGGCAACATGCCAAAATCTTTATCTGACACACACATGCGCAAAAGGGGCGTGGCTAAGTATTGCACCATCAGATAGGAAGGTTTATATTTATTAATTTTCACTCTTTCTATCGCCCTTCGGGGCAGCTCAGTGGGCAAGTCCGAATGCGTTAGACAGGGCAGGCAGGGTAGGCAGGCAGAGCTGGCAGGCATGGGATTGAACCCCCGTAGGGAATGGCAGTAGCTACAGGTCTTACGTGTTGTGTGAATGCGTGTGGTGTGTGAATGCGTGTGTCGGCATTCCAACAGTAGTGAATGCCGGAAATCTTCTCCGCTACCCAAAGCTCCGTTGCAGTGCCCTCCAATTTTCTCCTTCTGTAACGGAGCCTGGATAGCGGAGAAGGTTTTGCACTTTTTTTTTTTTTAATAAAAAATTCAGCATAAATCAAATAATAAAGAAGAAGTATTAGTTTATATTTTTTATAGTATTTTTGTATTAGTTCTTGACTAGATATTGTTTAGCAAAAATTCCCATAATTTTATATTACCCATCAAAAATAAAATAGGAACATTTTCATTTTTAGTAGAGAGATAAGATGTTAATAAGTTCTTGACAAAATATATTATTAGTTATTAATAAGTTGTTGATAAAGTTCTTGACAAGTTCTTGATAAGATATTGTTTTAGCATAAATTCCCTTAATTTTATAGTTTTACCCATCAAAAATAAATTAGTATTACTTTCAGTTTTAATAGAGAGATAGGGTAAAAGCTGAGTCAAGGTAAACTGCTTAGTTTTTATATAAAACTATGCAAGTTCTTCGCCTCATCGGACCAAAAGTTGCCTGGTTTTGGATAAACAGTAAGTGGTTGAGCTTGACTCGGCTTTTACCCTATCTCTAACAAACCATTACCCAACAAGTAAAGCACTATGAACACCTGCTGACCACAGTCAAGAAAAGAAAGCTCAGATGGTACGGACATGTGACTAGATCAGATGGGCTGTCCAAAACCATACTGCAGGGAACAGTGCAGGGAAAGAGAAGGTGAGGCAGACAGAGGAAGAAATGGGCAGACAAAATCACTGAATAGACAGGGAAGAGCTTCTCCACAACCCAGGCACTTGCCCACAACCGCCGCATATAGAGCGAGCTGGTGCAACGTTCGTCAATGCAGTACCCCTACGACCCCAGAGGGGGTTATGGGAGCAGAAGATGATGATGAGATGATGCAGATCCCAAGCTGAAAGTTGTCATTAACAAGACTGCTCCAGTGAAGGATCCCCGACAGAACAGGAGAAGAAGGGTTTTTAATGCACTGACAACAACATATCTCTTCCAAATGAAAAACGTGTCCTGGATTAGTCACGAGAAATTACAAAGAATTGAACACTTCAGGATAATCTTCACCTTACTGCAAAATGGGCCAGTGTCTTAGCTGGAAACATCAGAAGACTTCTGAGGGTACTCTTCTGGAAAAAAACAATGAAGACCTCAAGAAAGATCCTGTCATACCTATCCAGAGGTCCCCAGAGTTTTCAGGGACATCTTTGCTATCTTGAAGATTACCCAGGATCGTGGGGAAATATCTACTCTTTTCTGGGTCACTGGTGCTAGATACCAAGTCATCTATCAGTAAAATAGCAGGCTCACTATGATACTTGAAGTTATCTTATGTCACTGGTCAGTCATTATAACAGTTATTGTTCTTACATGTTTCCACCAAAATTTTTGATCTGGTGCAAGTTGATTTTTTCTTATTTTTTGGTTTTTGTTTTTGTTCTTTTTAATAAAATATTTCAATGGTTTTTTTTGTGTATTAATATTTTTTTAGAAAAAATATTTCATTGGTTTTTTGTGTATTAATATATTTTTCTATTAAGCTAGTTACATAGTCAATTAATTATCAAGTCTCTTTTTGCACACAAAATTATATTCAAGTCTTAATAATTGTCATCACCTTGTATACAGCAGCCATGGACCAGAAACAGCCATGAAGATCATTATGTGGAACTGTAGATTGATCTGTACAAACCTGTCCTATCTGATTCAACATCTTGCTTCAGATAGCTGCAAGGCACTAATCTTGCCGTCCTTAAATGTGACCAGAGGCAAGCTACCTAAACTTTCCAAATATTTATATCCTCCTATTACTGAGAATATAGGACAAAAAGAAAAAGTCAAAACATCTATTTATATACACAAAAGTTTGGACTATAATGTGCATACTTCACCTGTACCAAGCAATACATCAAACTTACATTACTGTGCTGCTTGGATAAGGCTTGGTAAAGAGCAAGTGCTTAATATTGTGTCTGTTTTCTTGCAGAAAGGCCCGAGAAAAGAGAATACAGAATGGCTTCTTTACAAATGTCAGATGACAAGTTGTTGGTTGCTGGTGATTTTAATGCCCAGTCCCCTTTCTTGGACAACAACAGTATAACTATCACCAGTAGGCGATTTGTAGAAAATATTGTTGATTTATCTCCCTGCCTACTTAATCCAGATATTTCGAATCAAAGGGCTAGTGCAATTGATCTTTCCTTCATTTCTCCCATTCTTGTTCCTTATTGTGCCTGGGAACTGTTGAACAATACATTAGGAAGTAACCAAGTGCAAATTGTATATAATCAATCAGTGTAAACTGACAAAGTTAGGGACATCATTCCAAAATATTATAATACTAATAATGCTGACTGGATCAAGTTTCAATCCCTCTTAGGAGGGGTAGACACTAGATCTCTACTAGATGAGGATATTAACTGTTTTTATACCAAATTTACAGACACCATCTTAAAGGCTGCAGACAAGTCCATCCCCAAACTACCATGTGTAAAATCTGATAAACACAGGGGTAACATATGATGGAGAGATATGTGTCAGAAAGTTGTAGATTAAAAGAATCACTCACTCACTCATCCCTTGGTCGGGACGACCGTTGGGGTACCCGCATGGACACTGCAAGTGGACCGCCAAATGGTTCTGTCCTGGGCTGCTTTCAGGAGGTTTGGTACAGTGAGGCCGGTCCACTCCTTGATGTTGGATATCCAGCTTTTGCGTGGTCGTCCCTGCCTCTTTGCTCCTTCCACCATTCCCTGCAGGACTGTCTTTGACAGGCTGTTATGCCTTGTTGTGTGGCCAAACCATTTCAGTTTCCTCCGTTTGACTGTATCTAGCAATGGTTCTTGTTTGCCAGCCAGTGCCTCGATCTGCTGCCAGACGTAGTCATTGGTTTTACGGTCTCTGTAGGTGATGTTCAGGATCCGCCTGAGGCACTTCATCTCAAAAGCTTGAATTCGACGTTCTAGATCGGCAGTAAGTGTTCATGCTTCACAGCTGTACAAGGCAATGGATGTGACGAGTGCCTTGTAGAGTCTGACCTTAGTGTGGGTTCTGATGTTATGGTTTCTCCACACTTTCGCCAGCTTAGTCATGGAGGAGAGTGCCACAGCAAGTCTGATCTTCACCTCTGGTGTGCTCGTACCTTCTTTGGTGATGACTGCTCCAAGGTACTTGAAAGTTTCTACCTCCTCTAGTGTCTCGCCACTCAACTTGATGCTGGTGGGAGTGGTTGGTGTAGTACTATTCACTAGGATCTTGCTCTTTTCCGTGCTGATCTCCATACCGGGGGCATTGGCTGATGTTTCCAGTCTGGTGGTGAGATCCTGGAGTTCTTCTTCACTGCGGCCCATGAGATCAATATCGTCTGCAAATCGAAGATTGCAGACTGGCCTTTCTCCTATTGTGATTGTGGTCTTGAAGTCAAGGAGGGCCTCCTGCATGATGTTCTCCCGGAACACGTTGAAAAGAACGGGGGATAGCGGGCAGCCTTGTCGAACTCCAACTGAAGTCCGAAAGAACTCCCCAATTTCTCCACCCATGAGGACTGCACTGTGGGAGCTATCATACAGCGCCTGGATGACTTGAATCAGGTCCTCGTCGAAGTTGTAGTCTCTCATGACTTGCCACAGAGCTTATTGCCACACTCGGTCAAAGGCCTTCTTGAAGTCAATGAAGTTGTAGAGCTGTAGTTGATGTTGGAGATGCTTCTCTATGAGCATTCTGATGTTGAAGATCTGCTCGACAGTGCTTCGACCTGGTCTGAATCCTGCCTGTTCTTCTGATAAGATTTCTTCTGCTTGTGGTTTCAGTCTGTTCAAGGCAATGCGTAGCATAACTTTGCTTGGATGGCTTATCAGACTGATTGTTCTGTAATTTTGGCACTTCTTCAGGTCTCCCTTCTTTGGAAGTGGAACTATGATGGATTGGGTCCACTGTTCAGGCCACTCTTTGCTGGTCCAGATGCGTTGGCAGATGATTGTTAATGCCTTGATCATCCATGGGCCTCTTTTCTTGATGAGCTCAGCCGGGATGTTGTCAATCCCTGGTGACTTGCCTCCTTTCAAGGATCTTACTGCTTCTTCTACCTCTTCCTCCAGCACCTGTGTGCTTTCGGGATCTGATGGTCTGGGATCTTGCTCGTGAAGTTTGTTCGGATCAGCCTTCAGCTTGTAGTTGTACAGGTCTCTGCAATATTCTGTCCATCTCTTCATGATAGTGGCACTCTCTGTAAGGACTGACCCCTCTTTGTCTTCAATAACGGAGGTCTTTGGCTGCTGGGACTTGGTTAGTACCTTGATGGTCTGGTACGCCTCCTTGCTGTCTCCTTTCGCCATTGCCTTCTCAACCTTGGAGCATTGTTCTCACATCCAGTTCCCCATGGCCTCGGTCATCTTCTTCTTGATTGACCTGTTGACTGTTCTATACTCTTTGGCCGTTTCTCGGTTTTTGTTTTTCTCTGGCTTTAGCTCCCTACGTTGATCGCACAGGTCCAGGATATCGTTGGTAACCCACGGTTAGTTCTTTTTCCTTTCTTTCCCAAGGATCTCCAGCGCTGTCTCCTGAATGGTCTTGCTGAAGGTCTCAGTGAGGTTGTTGATGTCATCTTGGAGGAAAATCAATGCTGCAAATCTGCCCCCTATCTCAGCTTTAAAGATTTCAGCGACTTCGGGGTCCTTCAGCTTTTCCATGTTGAACCACAAACGGGGATTTCTCTTCTGGTTCTTGGTCTTCAGCTTGATCTGTAGGGTCATGAGTACCATGTTGTGGTCACTGCCAATATCAGCGCCAGGGAAAGTTCTTGTCTGGGCTTTGTTGATGCTCGACTTAAATCGTTTGGGGGCCAAGATGTAGTCAATCTTGTTATGTATCTTTCCATTTGGTGAGTGCCACGTCGTTCTTCTTGAATGTCTTGTGGGGTATAGGTGTTGGCGACAGTAAGATTGTGGCTGCTTGCGAATTCCAAAAGTCTGAGACCTCTATCATTGGTTTCGTCCACGCCAAAACGGCCTATTGTCCCTGGCCATTGGTCATAAGCGTCACGTCCAATCTTGGCATTCCAGTCGCCCTGGATCATGAGAAAGTCCTTCTTTGGAGTTGATTTGATGGCGCTCTCCAAATCCTCGTAGAAACACTCGATTGCTTCATCATCGTAGTCTGATGTTGGTGCATAGACTTGTATGATGGTCATGTTGTGTGGTTTTGCTGCGACATACATGGAGATCAGTCTACTTGAGATTGGGGTACAGCTGATGACACTGTTAGTCTTCTTCTTGCTGAAAAGAAATCCTACTCCGTGTTGGTGTTTGGAGTCGTCGCAACTATACCATAGTTTGTGATCTTCTTCTGTGGTTGTTTCGCCGAATCCGACCCAACGGACTTCGGCCAGTCCAAGTATGTCCCATTCGTACCTTCGTAATTCGTGGGTCAGTTCTTGGAGCTTCCCACATGCGTGCAAGGTACGGATGTTCCATGTACAAATGATGGTCCTTTCAGCCTGGAGTTTGATCGCTAATGTTTGTGTCCCAGTCGCATATTTTTCACCTCTATCCTGGAACGCTCCAATGGAAGGCGCGGTTGTTGGTATTCCGGGCCTCAACCGATCCAGCATGTCTTTTCTTGCAGTGCTGTCCATGTTGGTATTTCTGTGGGCGTGGATTGTTTGGCGGCGCCAATCTCCTCTCCAAGCTGCTATTTGCCCATAGCTGGGGATTTTTGGGTCGGGTTATCTCCCCACTGAGACAGGTAGTACTGGGCTACAGGTTACCAGTAGCAGAGGAACACCTCTGACTCTGACTTAACTTTGACTTACATTAAAATAGATCTGTGGGGAACCTTGGTATGTTAAAAAAGTTCTAATAAAGAGGCTGACAAGGTCATAGCACAGGTGAAAAGGGATTTCTGGTCCAATTTTTGTAACAAAAAGGTTAGTACTCATAAAGATCTAAAGAAGCTTTGGAAAAGGTTTAATGACATGAAATGTCACTATACCACCAGCCGCCATGGCGCAGTGGTTAGCGCCTTGGGTTACGGACTGGAAGGTCGCGGGTTCGAATCCCATAAGAGTCATAGGGATTTTTCGGACTCCGGCCGGCTCCTACCCAGAGTGTGTGTGCTGTGGGCTCAGTGGGAAGACTGGGACCACACAGTCAAGCTTCATCCACTTAACGGATGCGCGTTTGAGAGTGTTGCTCAAATTACCTGACCAACACTGCAGGTGTCTGTATCTCTCGGCCCCGGTTGACACCGGGGTATATTATGATAGTAAGCATAGAGTACAACCCTGTCAAGAAGTCTCAAAGCATATGCACTTCCACAGCAGCATAATTACGTCATCCTCATTGTCATTGATCATCATCATCATCATCATCAGACCCGTGACCTTGGCGGTCGTGGGGGAGACATGAAAGACGATGCCGTGGTAAGCCTCCTCCATCCATCTCGGTCCTCGGCTCTGCGCAGTAGTGCCGAGTCATTCATCCTGGTCCATTCTCTGATGTTGTCCATCCATGACTTGTTCTGTCTTCCCCTCCTTCTGCCCCTTCGAGTGTTCCCTGCAGTACTGTTTGGGCAGAGTGTTGTGGCGGGTGACGTGGCCGAACCATGTCAGCTTTTCTTCTTGACGATGGTGAGAAGGGGTTCCTGTGGACCTGCCAGCCGTGTTATTTGACTCTTGACAAATTGTTGGTCTTTCGTTCTCTCCAGGATATCCCCATTTAGTTTTCTATGGCATTTTGTTTCGAATGACTGGATTCGCTTTGCTGTTTCAGCAGTCAATGTCCGTTTCACTTCCGTACAGCAGGATATCTGAATTAGGGCTTTGTAGAGCTTTAGTTTGTTTGGGGAAACTGATCTCTTTACTTTTCCATTTGGTGGTGAGTTTTGTCATAGAAGATGTTGCCATGGCTATTCTGACTTTGATTTCTGTCGTCGATTCGCCCGTCCTTTGTGAGTGTAGCGCTGAGGTATTTAAAAGCGTTTTACCCCCTCCAGTTGTTGGCCGTTTCATGTAAATTTTAGCGGTGGCATTGCTCGTGCTGTTCACAAGTACTTTACTTTTCTCCGAGCTCACCCCCCCCAAATTATGCTCCAGCTCTGTTCTCAAGTCTGGTCGTAAGATCTTGCAGCTCTGTGTTACTTCCGCCCAGGGAGGTCAATGTCATCGGCAAACCGAAGTTGTTGAGGGGTCTGCCACCAATGGAGATGGTAGGGTGGAAGTCATGGAGGGCTCTCTCTCATGATGTTTTCCAAGAACAGATTGAAAGGGCGGAAATAACAGGCATCCTTGTCGGACCCCAACTGTGGTTTTGAAGTAGTCTCCGACCTGATTGTTCAGAAGGACTGCACTGCTTTCGGGGTGTATAGTGCTTGATGGTTTGCACTAGCCTTCTTCAATGCCAAACATTCTGAGGACCTGCCACAGGCCTTCGTGCCATACTCTGTCAAAACCTTTTTGGGAAATCGATGAAGTTGTGGAAACAGGGGCTCTCTGATGTTTTAAGAGTTTTCCATCATGATGTGGCAGTTAAAATCTGTTCCCATTTTGCTCCTGCCTGCCCTGAACCCGCTTGTTCCTCTGCAAGGTGTTCTTCTGCCTCCTTCTTGAGTCGATTCAAAATAACTTTGAGCATGATCTGCGGCGTGGCTGATGAGGCTGATTTTTTCTATAGTTTTTGCATTGGCGGGAAATTCCCTTTCTTGGCAGGGGGATGATGAGTGATTGTGTCCCCGTCTGTTGGCCACTGTTTTTTTCTCCCAAATCTCTGACAGATAGCTGTAAAAAATATGTGATGACTGTTTCGCCACCAGCTTAGCAGCTCTGCTGGGATATTGTCTGCTCCTGGGGACTTTCCTACTGGTAAGCTGCGGATGGCTTCTTCCACTTTTTCCCTCAGTATAGGTAATGGCGAGGTGCTCTTGATGTTGCTGCTTTCTCTTCTATTATGCTCTTGTCAGGTTTTTTATTTGGGGAGTTGTACAGTTCTTGGACAATATTCAGACCACCTGTTCAATGCAGCTGAGCTTTCTGTGAGGAGGTTTCCGGAGCTGTCTTCAATGACTGAGATTTGGTTTTAAGTGGTTTTGTGAGTTTCTTCAGGGTGTCGTATGCCTTTTTACTGTTGCCCACTTTCATGTTTTTTTTCGATCTCATCACAAATTGATCACTGATCCACTTCTCTCTGGCCTTTAACATTGACTTCTTCACGAGATTGTTGGCCTCCCGGTATTCTTTAGGGGTTTGGAAGACCTGGTTGGTTTCAGTGCTCTTCTTGTATCACAGAGGTCCAAGATGTCATTGGGAGTCCATGGGTGGTGGGTTTTTCCTCTGACGACCCAGTACCTCCTCTGCTGTTTTTCGGACTGCCTCATTGAAGTTTGTTGTGAGGTCATTGATGTCATTGTCCAGGAGGGTTAATGCCCCAAAACGTCCG
>CM054163.1:41969061-41988453 GCA_028751875.1 Rapana venosa
AAAAAAAAAAACCCCGGGCCCAAAACCCAAACGCCCCCCCAGACAAATAAGTGAACAAAATTTTAAAAAACCCATTTAAAAGAAAAAAAAAAATTTTTTTTATAAAAAAATAAAAAAATCGTGTGTTAAACCCCCCAATAAAAACACACCCCCAAAAAAATTTCTTTTTTAAAATTATAAAAACAAAAGATTTTCACAAAACCCCCCCCCCACCCACACCACTACCAACAATTATGATATCCCCAACAAGACAATCACAGAAAATTTCAAAAATTTAAAAAAAAGGTAAAAATTTTTTAAACAAATTCGAATTTTAGGGCAAAAAAAATTTTTTTTTATTTTTTTGGGGCCCCAAAAGCTTCCAACAATTTTAAATTTCGGGAAACAAACTAAAAACAAAAAAATTTTCACAGCCATTCAACAACATGAAACTTTTTTTTTTAAATATTTTAACAACACAAAACCAAAAAACCATTTTTTAACCCTAATTATTGAAAAAAATGGGGTAAAAACTAGAATATTCCCCATGTAATAATTGTAAAAAAAGGTTTTGCTCAAAAAGATTACCTAGAAAAAAAAAGGTTGCTTTAAAAAAACTCAGTGAAGAAAAAAATTTCAAAAAGTTCAAAAACATTTTACAAAAGTTTAATCTTATAATAAAAAACTTAAATCTCTTGAAAGAACAGATCTTATTAAAAACAACCGGGAAACCTGTCACTTCCAGTCAAACCCGTTGAGTGACAGTTAGATTGTGGGATAAAAGGGGAACGAGCACAAATTCCCCAACTACCAAAAAAAACTCCAAATTTCCCCCTTTAAGACAGGGGAGAAAAAAAGGGATTGAACCATTAAAAAAAAATGAAGGATTTTAAATGCTAACGCTGCAAGAAAGAAATTGGGTTTTTCAAAATTTTGAATTTTTTTTGAGTGTTTTCTTTGTTAAAATAAATACAACCCCCGAAAAAGTTATGTTGTTTGAAATTAATTTTTTTTCAAAGTAACTTTTTTTTGAACTGAAAAAAGCAGACTTTCCAGTTTTGGTTTAAGTGCTTACACTTGAAAAAATGAAATTTGTTTAAACCCCTTCTTTTGGCCTGTAGCAAATCATTCCCCAGCTTGTAGCGAAGTTTTGGGTTTTTTAATTCCTTTTATCGTTTAAATACAAGAATTAAACCACCCTTAAATCTTATTTAAAATGATTGGTTTTTGAAAGTTATTCTTAAAGAAATCAAACCGATTAAACTTTTCCCATTGGCCTGAACATGTTGGAAAAACCAAAAACCAGAATTTCTGTTTTCCCTTCCCTGCCAATTTGAATATTAATTCCTTAATTTTCATAATTTCTTTTCCCTCCTTTCCCAAGAAAAAGGGTTGCTTCAGATTCATTTAATTATCAAAAAAACTCTTTCCAAGGTAAAAAGGTTTGGGGCGAATTTGTTATACCCCCCTTGGAAAACTACACCAGGCCACCTCCATTTTTTGGCCTTTTTTGTAAGCCATCCCAAAAATTTAAACCAAAATTGCTTCTCTCTTATTTTTAATCGTCTTCGGAATAGAAGTTACTTAGGGCCTTTTTCCTTTTTTTGGTTTTCCGAAAAAAACCCTTTTTCTGAAAACACTTTAATCCTTTTGAAAATTGGGTATTTAAAGGTTTTTAAATTTAAAAATTTAAAGGTTTTGAAACTTATAAAAAAAACCCACAAATGAATTAAAACTTTAAATGTGGGTAATTAGTTCAAATATAAACTTCCATCAAAAATCAAACGCCTGAAACACATCTAATAAAGAATTTTTTTTTGGGTGAATCCAAAACCGTTTTGTTCTTTTAAAAAAACAATTTTAGTTTAATTTTAAACAACAAACACCCATAGGCGCTGACATCCTAGCACAAGTTAACTTTTTCTTGTTGGGCACATCCTTCAAGTTATCATGTTTAAAAGGAACAAAATTGAATCCCGGGATAAACTTGGGGCATAGGGTAATAAATTTTAGCCAAGAAGGTATTAATTTGCATTGGTAGCCCTCTTGCGGGGGTTAACAAAATAAAAAAGTAGCAAAGTTAATTAAAAGGGCCCAACCAATAAGAGAGCAAGCCCCAGATAGCGGGATTCTAATTTTAAAACCACAACCTGTTATAAGAAGAAATAACCTTGTTGGTGAGCCCTTGTCAGGCCATTTACCACCGTTTGTGAGTCCAGTTAAACCAAAAAAAACCAAAGTTGGGAAAGGTTTTTCCCTTTTTATATTTTAGGAATTTACAAGCTGTCGGTTTAACGAGGACGACTTCCCTTTTTTTGGAGCGGTTTTCCATAAAAATTTTTACTTTCCCAAAACCACTCCCCCATTCTTGATTTCAATTTTATTATTTATTCTGAATAAAAATAACATAAAATTGTATTCCTGCTACACGCTGATTCCCTACTAATAAAATTCTAGTTGGGCCCGGGAAATTCAAAGGGTCCACACATTCAGTAAAGCAGATAAACCCCAAAGAGGGAAAAACACTCCCGCTTTCCGTTTCAACAACAGACAAAATTGCAGAACTTTCTGATATCAAAAATTAAGAGGGGAAAAAAAAAAAAGAAAATATCACCCGCAGTTGCCCATAAAAAGATAGGCAATCCGAAAGTACCTGTTCACTTGCAACATCAAACTTGTCACATTCTTATTCTTTCAGTCTGGACTTTTGTAATTCTCTTTTGGCTGATCTGCCAGCATCATCTATCCACCCCCTTTTAAATCATACAAAACTCTGCCCAATTAGTCCTAAAAAAAAAAAAATCTGACATATTACTCCTCCTGCAACCTCTCCACGGGTTGCCTGTGCCACAGAGAGTAAAGAAAGATCAGTACCCTCTTTAAATAATAATAAAATATATATGGAATTTATATAGCGCTGATCTTGTAAAAAAACAAACAAATCGAAGGCTTGCACTCAATCATTTACAGGCATGCAGCTCTCCTTAAACATGAGCAACAGATTCAAATCCATGCCGCGCACTCCGCACCCACACGCACACCACCACACACAACACCCCAACACAAACGGAAAACCTTAGAAGGTGAAAGATGCTGTTTAAAATTAGGGACAGATATGTGGGGGAAAGTTTTAGGTGGGAATAAGTGTTTTTAGGCTGGATTTGAAGGAATCAAGGAAGGCTTTGACGAATGAAAGAGGGAGGTATTCCGGGTGGAGGGACCAAAACAGGGGAAGGAGCGACGGCCAACAGTGGTTTGTTTGAATCTGGTGTTCAAAAGCACAAAGTATCTGCGGCTGATTGAAGAACGGGAGGATTTGTACAGGTGAAACAAATACAGAGATAAGAGGTGCAGATTTGTGGAGCATTTGAAAACAGAGGGTATGTTTTATACTCCATCTTTGTAGACAGGAAGGGGAAAAAGAGAGGGATGATGTTCAGATTTTTTCTTTCTAAGGCCATCGAGCTGCAAGTTTTGTATCGTTTGAAAGGGGTGGATAGATGAAGCTGGTAGCCAGCCAAAGAAAAATACAGTTAATCTAAAGGAAAAAAGAGTGTGACAAAAGTGGAAGTTTACAGAAGAATACTTTGCGCCGTTTGGCGAATGGAGTGGGGATGCATCATGGTGTTTTTTTCAAGATTTTAAACTACTTAAAACAAACTACAAACCAACTATTTGAATTCTATTGAAGTTTTTTGTGATAGAGGAAATTTATGTTGGGTCCCTATGAGCTGGCTCGTTTTATCGCATAAGTTGTAACTTGTTATATCCATTTGAATGTCTTTAAGGCAGTAGACATATTTGTCAGGGGGGAAAGGGAAGTTTTCAACAGTATCCCAGAAGGATATCATGCAAAAATGATAATATGGGTTTTTATTAATGAGAGTGAGAAATAAGAGAAAGAACGGGCCCGCGACCCCACATCCACTTCAGTTTGAAATTTGTTTAATTTTAAATCTTTTGGAAACCGTTTTAGGTGTGAAATTTAACTATACATTCCGTATACCAAACGTGTTTTGGACGAAAAGAATTAGTACAGTATCCCAAAACCCCCTTTTTAAAGGTGGAGGTTTTCCCAGCACAACATTTTAATGTATCAAATGCTCGTGGTTTTTTTCCCTTTTCGTGTTGGGAAAAGGGGTTTTAAATGGGAAAGTCATTGAAACTAATGTTTAGCTTTTCAGACAATTTTCTCATAGGCCAAGTAAAACAAACTAATTTTCAGAAGGAAGGGTGTTAAGGTAAAAGGTGATAAGTTAAAGAGGGAGGGAAAAATTTTGACTGAAGAGATAAATTACTAATTAATGATAAAGCCGTTTGGGGGGTTAGGGAGAAAACGAAGGGAGGGTAATGATGATTTAAGTATTTTCGTAGCAAAATTTTCTTACTTTGGATAAGGAAGAGGATGCCATATTTGCGGGTTGGAGGGCCGGGTTTTTAGTGTTAACTGCGTATGTTTGAACTTGCTGAAAACCGGAAAAAGGGTGGAGTTTAAAATTTTGGGGTTTTGAAAAGGGGTTTTTTGGGTAAAGGGGAAAAAAGAGGGGAGGGATAAAAAATTATATTGCCGATTTGGAAATATCTTCTTTCGAATTTAAGGTTTACTTTTTTATTGTTTGGAAAAGGATTATTGGTGAATTTCCCCCAATGGTTTAAGTTTGGGTTTGCACTTTGTTGAAAAAGGCGGATAATGGGAAGGGGGGCAGGGGGGTTACAGTGTTTTTCATCCCAACAGTTGGGGAAAAGAGATTTATATGGGTGTTGGCACAGAGTTTTGGAAAAAGTATTGACTTGGGAAGAAAGGTTGAATTTTTAATTTAATTGGGAAAAAAACTTTTTTTTTGCGGTTTTGGATTGATGGAAAAGGGGGGGTTTGGTTCCAAAACAGTTTGGGTCCTACCAAAAATGTGGCAAAAACACAAGTCCCAGAAAATGACCCAAGTGCTGCTCTTCCTTGGGGAAATGTGTAAGGAAGAGAAGGCTTGCATTTGGGAAAAACGGTTCGAAAAGGGAAGTGAAAAAGAATATAAGTTATGGAGAACTATTTTCCGGTGACGTTTTTGGTGAAAAAAGAAATGTTGGTGTTTTCGGAGGTTGGACGAAACAGAAAATTAATGAGCCCAAGTTGAGATAATTTAACAAACTTCCTTTTTTAATTAAGGTTGGACGAAAGAAAGGAGGCAAAGTTTGAATGGGAACCCCCCTTTGAAAGTGGGGAAAAAGTTATATCCAGGAGGAAGGGTTTTATTTGGTCAAGGCATGTTTTTTAAGCAAGTTTGGTGAAAGGAAGTCTTTTTTTTTTAGGATACTTTAGGCGCATAAATTGGCAAAGGGGGATTATTTCCCAAAATCAAAGAATTCTGGGAAAAAGGGGAGGTGAAGAAGAAAGTGGTTTTACATAAATCTTGAGAATGAGCAACATATCCCGGAAAAACAGAAGAATTTGATGGGGAATCAGGAGTAGAGTAAATTTTCTCCCAAAAGTTTAAAGCCCAAAAAAAATAATTTAATGAATATAAATTTTTCGTTTCCTTTGGCCAGAACTTTCAAAGAAAACCAATTAAAATCCAAGGGGCCCCCTTTTTATAATGGTCAAACAAACGAAGAGACCCCTTTGGGGAAAGGCCCACAAGAACAAAATTCCCTTCTAAAATAATAAATAAAAATTCCCTTTCTTCAAATGTCTCCCAAACCAACACCCAATTTAGCCCTTGCTAATGTTAACCTTTTTTTTGTTGTTTGTTTGTGTTGGGTGGGGTTTTTTTTCATTGGTTTTTATTTTATCATCTGTTGTTTTGTTCCCTTGTTTAAAAGCCTTACTTTTAGCAGTATAACCTTTTAAAAATCATATATTATATAATTTTTTTTTATTTTCCCTATTTTAAAAAAAATTAGAAACCGGAAAATTTAAACTGTGTGTGGTTGGGGGTGTGGTTTTGGGGTGGGGGTGTTTGTTGGTTTTTGTGGGGGGGGTAAAAGAAATTGTTGGGGAATAGGTTAATTTTTTCCCCTTTGTTTTTTTTGGTAATTAAATTGGAAGGGGAAAAAAGGGGTTATTAAAATATGTCTTTTAAATTCAATATTAAATAATTAAATTTTAATAAAATTTGATTTTTCTCTTTAGGGGTTTTTAAAGAATTTTGGGGAAAAGGGGAAGGTAATTTTTTTGGTAAAAAGTTTTTGGCTTTTTTTGGACAAAATGAATTTGAACAAAAAAAAACGAAGGGAATTTGAAGGGGGCTTAAGAAAAAGGGGATTTAAACATGAAAAAAGGCAATAATGGGGGAATGGGGAAACAAAGCAGAAAGATTTCTTACAAATTTAAAAAAAAAAATAAAAAAAATTGGTTTTAAAACTAAAAAAAACCCCACTCTCTTTGATTTTTCTTCCTTATACAACCCCCCTGCAGAAAAATCCCTTTTAGCTATTTTAATTTAACCCAAACCTTTCCCCTTTTCCAAAATTTCGGCCATAAACTGGTTCCCTCCTTACTCCCGCAAAAAACCTTAAATTAGAATTTAATACATTCTAAAACTTTCCCAAATTTTCATAAAAATTTTTTCCCGTTTAATCCAGTTTCCCCCCAAACCCAAAATTCCCACTTTTTTCCTCGGGTTTGTCAAACCTTGGTGTTTTTTTGGGGGTTGGGGTGGGTTTTTGTTGGTGGGTTCTTTTTTAAATTTGGGGGGTTTGGTTTGTGAAAAAATTTGGGTTATTTATTTCCCCATTTTTGGGTTTTTTAAAAGGGACATTGAAAAACATTTTGAAAAAATTTCCCCAAAATAACCCGCTCAATAAATTAATATTATTTTAATTAAATTTTTTTAATTTTTTACGGTTTAAAAGGGATAAGTTTTGGGAAGAAAAACCTTTTTTTAAAACACAAAAGAAAGGTTAACTAAAAGGGAAGATAGGGGGGCAATATTTTTTCCCTAAACAACAGTTTTTTTAATTTTAACCCCTTCCCTTTTTTTTACGGGGAATTTTTTTTTTAAAATGTAAACATAAAAAATTTTTTTAAATTTAAGTTTTTAAAAAAAAAAGCTTTGACTGGAAATAAATTTTGGTTTTTCAGCCAAACATTCTTTTTTTTGGGAAAAATTTCCCCTTGGTAAAGGGGCCCATTTAAAACATTACCCCATTATATAAACCCCCCCAACAAAAAAAATTTAAAATTTTTGGGCATTCAGTGAAAATTTTTAAATTTGTTCAAAAAAATCAGTATCTAAAAAAAACTGTAAAACTTTTTTCCTTTGGAAGACAAAAAAATTTTTTTCTTTTAAATGAAAAAAGAGTTTTTTTTCATAATTATTTTTGGGTCAAGTTTCCCCTAATTTTTTTTTTCCCCAAACATGCGTCCCCAAACTTTGGGGTTTTCCATTTAAATTTCCCAAACCCACCAATAAAATTAACGTCCCTAATCTACTCCAAAATTGACCTCGTTGAAAGTCTTTTAACACAGAGGGTTGTACTGTCCAAAATCAATTAAAAAACCCTTAAATAAATTGAATACCAAAAAAAAATTCCCCAACGTTTTTTTAAACTTTTAATAAAAAAAGATGCCCGCCTTTTTTAAAAAAAGCCCAGTGCCCCAGATCCTAAAACTTTTAAATGTAATGCAAATGCCTTTCTTTTGCCCAATTTTTTAAACCCAGATGCAGCATCCCATTAAGCAACAAAAAGCAAAGTATACAAAATCAGGCGGGGAAAAATCACATTTACTGTTTTGGGAGCTTTTTACAAACGGGTTACAGCAACCGGTTTTCAGCCACAGCAGGGAACAGGCCTTGCCCCTTTTTGGCTAGGGGAATTGGATTTTCCTGATCAATTGCTTTGGGGCTCTTTTCAATAACGGGCAGGACCCCTGTTAAATTGTCACATCATTTTTTTTAAAAAAGAAGGTTGTGCGTAAATTTAAAAAACAAATGTGTTGTTCCCCTTGAAAATACCAAGTAAGCTCTTAAGACTCATAAAAGCAAAGCTCAAAAGTTTCCACAATATAAAAGGGGGAAGGGAGTTAAAAACCTTTTCAGGATGACTAGGATGCCAAGTGTCAAAAGTTTGACCTCCCAAAACAAAAAACACAAAGCTTTTCCCGTGGACTTTGAAAAAAAAAAAAAGGGAAAAAAATTTTAAAAAAGGGGTATCTGTTTGGGCCAACACAGTGCTTTAAATGACAGCAAAAGTACCAAATTAAGGAGCTAGGGGGTTTCCTTGGTAGTTCACTGTTAGTACTGTGCAAAAAAAAAAAACAAAAGAACCCAAAAAAACAAATTTAAATTTTTTTTAAATTTTTTTTTCTTACTATAGGGGTTTAGAGATTTTAGTTGGGGCCAAGTAGGAAAAAGGTTTCAGACAAAAAGAGCTAAATTTTTCCAAAAACCACAAACGGGGGAGCAAAGAATTAAAGATAAAACGCACAAATACCAAACAATTTAAAACCTAGATCCCCCATTAAAAGGTGCAGTTGGTTGCTGAAATTCTATACAACCACGACAAATAAAAAAGAAAAAATTAAAACTTTAAGTTCAAAACAAAACAACACTAAACCCCCGTTTGAAGATTTCAACACAAAAATGGGCAGATGAAATAAAGTGAAAACTTTGTATTTTTCTGCAGAAACACCCAAGAATGGGGGAAAAAGGGGATGGACATTGGGAAAAAGTTTTTTCCAAAAAACTAAAGCAAACAAAGTTTCACCCCCTTTTTGGTTAAAGCTACTTTCCCCTTCCCCCTGAGGAAAAGAAAAAACCGTGCTGTGCTGAACTTTCAAAAACAAAGGTTTTAAGTGTTTTATGTGGTGTTTTTGGGCTAGACTGCCCATTTTAAAAAAGTTTAAAGAGGTTTTAAAACAAACAGAACATGTGAAAAGGGTTGACTTTAAACCCGGCTTTGATTTTCCTGGGCTGAAGGATTATTGACAAGTTGGGGAATTTAAAAAAACCCATCAGTGTGAATTGTACCCCGGGAAAAGGGAGCAGCCCTATGCCCACCTTTCAAGAAAGTTTTCCACTGAAGGTGCCCCGACAAAAACCATGTAAACTTATTTTGAAAAATAAATCATTATACACTTTTTAAACAAGATTTTAATTTTTATTAAACCAAAAAAACAAAACAAAAAGAAAAAACCGCACAAAGATTTTTTGCGGGGAAAGAGGGGGGCCCCTTGGTTCGTTTCCCAATCTCTACAAGCAGTTGTCAAACAAAAAAAACACTGCAAGAGTGAGACTAAACAATAAATTGAACGAAAACACCAAACCCAGGAAGAAATTTTTCCCTTCAAGAACAAAAAAGAACACAAAAGAGCCCCCAAAGTAGTGTATGCTGACTTTGACTTTTCATTGTCCCGTATAAAAGGCCAGCCCAGAAAAATTAAAAATTTAAAAAAAATTTTCCTTTTTTTACTTTAAAAGATAAAAAAAACCCCAAAGTTTTTTTTGTTTCCTTTTCCCCCGGGCTTAGGGGGGTTGATTTTTTTTTTTTCCCGGTTCAAAATGAGCACCCCCTCGGGGAACCAGACTTTTTTTTAAAAAAAGGGGAAAAAAAACCCCAAAAAAACGTTTTTGCAGGAGAATATTTTCTAGAACCAAAAAATAAAAAAGGGGGAAATCATGGAAATTTTAACACCCCCTCCAAAAAAATTTTTAAAAACCACAAAGGGTTTTTCTTTAAAAACAAAGGGAAAGAAGACCCAAAAAAAAATTTTGATTAATCCACCATTTTTTGGAATTTGGGGGGAAAAAATTTTTAAATTTAAACCAAAAAGGTAAATTCGACATTTTTCTTAGGTCAAAAACCACAAAACGGTGAAAGTTTCTCCCCCACCACTTTTATTAAGAAAATTTTTCCTTTTTAAAATTTAATAAAATGGTTCCCATTCTTTTTTACCCCAAAATTCAAAATGTTGGGGAATTCCCCTTCTTATGGCAAAACTTTTATTAAAAGGGCCCAACCAAAAAATTTTGAAACAGTCCAAAATTAAATTCCCTATTTTAAAACCCCAAAAAGTAGGTTTTTGATTCTCCCACAAAAATTTCAGTGTTTAAAGGGTTTCCTTTTAATTTGAGGGGCCCCCTCCCAAAAAAAATTTACGGGGCCACAAAGGGAAAGGGACGGAAAAAGAAAAGTTTTTTCCCCTAACAAGTAAATGTTTCCCCAAAGGGTGAAAAAAGGGGTCCCCCAAAAAAAAACCATTTTTTTAAACAATTGAAAAGGAAAATGAACCCCAGCGGTGAATTATCCTAATCCCATTGGAATTTTGCGGAAAAATCTTTTGAGGGAAAAAAGGGGGTTAAAAAACCAAAAAAACCCAAGAACATTTGCTGATTGGGCCATTTTGTTTGCTAAAAAGTTCCTTTGGAAAAAAAGGAAAACCCCAACCACATTAAAAAAATGCGTTTCCCCCCAAAAAAAATAAATTACAAAAACCCAAAGGGAAATTCTTGGGTTTTGCGTTTTTTGGTTACTTGGGGGTTGGGGTTTTTTTGTTGCCTGACCCCCCAGGGGGAACAAAAGGGGTTTGGGAGGGCTGGAGGAGGAACATTTTGGCTTTTCCAATTACTTAAAAGGGCCCAAAAAACAAAAATTTTTTAAAACCTGCCGCCCCCTTCAAATAATTGTATTCCCAAAACCCCTTATGGGGGGGTGGGGGTTTTCCGGGTTTCACTGCCAAATAAAAACTTTGATTTTTTAAAGGGCCTTATAATTTTGGGGAATTGAAAATAAAAAGCAATAAAAAGGAAATTGGGCAAGGGCCCTTGGATTTAAAAGTGTTTAAAAACCCCCCCCTTGCAAATTTAAGGCCAAAAGGATTAAAAAGGGGGCAAAAAGGCTCAAAAACACCCAAAAGGGCCCATAATTTTTACCAAACCCCAAAACCCCCCCCGCGACCAAAAATGAATCAAACGACTTTTTAAAAAAAGAAAACACAACCAAAATTTTTTAAAATTTTCTTCCCCAGGCATCATAACAATAAGGGGAAGAAAAAACAGTAAAAAAATTAAACCAAATATGAAGAAAACTGTTTTTAAAGAAAAAAGGGGAAAAACTTTTTTATCAAAAAAGGATGGAAAATTTCCTCAAAACCCTTTTTTTGGCAAAAAAAATTTTGGGAAAAGACCAAGAAAAAAATTATCATAAAAGAAAAATGAAAAAAACAAGGAAGGCCAAGATAAATATTAAACCCCCTTTCCCATGAAAAACTTTTTCCCAAATTAAATTTTTTGGAAAAAAAAAAAGAAAGCCAGTTTTTATTTGGGTTAAGTGGACCCCCTTTTGATGCGGAAAGGTTTTGGTATGTTACCTTTAATCAAAACCTCAGTGGTCGGGCAGGAAAAATTTAAATCCATACTCCCAATTTTTTATTCAAAGGGCCTTTTCCCCAAAGAGGGAGTTGGGTGGGATTTTCTGGGCCCCTTTTAACCAAAAACCCTCCCGCTTCCGGGGAAAACAAAAAAGTTTTTCCAAAAAGGTTGCGAGTTTTGGTTTGGGCCAAGGGCCGGATGTACGTGTTTTTTGAACCCCTTCCTTTAAAGGCGACAAGGAAACCCCGTGGCAAAAACCCAAGATTCGGGTCTTAAAAACCGGGTTCTTTTCGGGGGGGTTAGAGATTCACCCCGACCCCCAAAGCCCCCAAAAAAGCAAAAAAACCCTGGGGTTTGGAAAAAGGGAAGGGGTGCCGGCCGCCGGTTAATCTTCCCCCCCAAATTCCCCACAAGGGGACCGGAACCTTTTAAAATTTAAAATTATAAAAAAGGGGGGAAAAAGGAAGGGCCGATAAAAGCTCCCAAATGGGGGTTTGGACCCCCTTTATCAAATATTTTGGGAATTTTTCCCTTTACCCTTTTACTAACCTTTTAAACCACCTGTGACTTTGGGGGGAAGATTTGGTTGTATAAATAAAACTTTTCTGCAACAAAAGAAAAGGTTAAAAATTTTCCTGGAGTTTTTAAAGTATAATTTAGATAGTTTTAAAAACCCAAACCCCATTAATAAAACCCAAGGGTTCCCCATAAATTGGGGAAAAAAAAACGAAAGAAACCATTTTGGGGTCACTTTTTTCAGAAAGGGGCCTTTTATTTTTAAGAAGACGAATTGGGGGCCCCCTTTATTCCCTTTTTCCTTCTTTTGGGGTCAGGGGTAAAATAAAAATTAGGGGAAAAATTTCCCAAAATTTTTAAAAAAAGGATTCAATAAGGGGTTTTGGGTCCGGGTAAATTTGTTTCCCCAAGCTTTTTGAAAAATTCTTTCCACCCCAGGAGAATTACTTTCCAAAGTTTTTTTAAAAGGGTTTTTTTGGTTCCTTTGGTTTGTTGGTTTGGATTTGGCCCTTGTTTTTATTTTAAAAAAAATGGGTTCCACCCATTGTTTTAAACCCGGGGGTTTAGGCCCTAAAAGGTCCCTTTCCCTTAAAATAAAGGGAATTTTTCCCCAACCCGGGGTTTCCTTCCTGGTTTTTCTTGGGTAGGGGGAAAGGGGAACACAGCCCTTCCCTCCTAACCCAGTTTTTTAAAATTTTAAAAATTTAAAATCCTGGGGTTTCCCGAAATTTTATTTAGCAATTTTTTTTTAGTAAAGTGATTAAACCCTTTAAATTCTAAAACATATCCCCCGGGAAAAAAGATTTTTGGTTTTATTTAAGGGGCCCTTTTTAAAAAATTTTTGCCCCTGATTGGGGTTTTGGGGTTCCTTTTCGGTTAATGGGCCTCTTTTTTCCGGTTTTTGCCCAAAAATTTTTGGCCCTTTTTAATTTTTTCCTTTGGGGTTGGGGGTTCCGGGGGGAAGGTTAAAAAGTTTTTTTGGGGGTTGACCTTGGGCACTGTTTTAAAAAAGGGTCTTTTAAAAGGGGCCTTGTAGGTAACCTTGGATTTGCCAAAAAAAAAAAAAAAAAAAAAAAAAAAAATAAAAATAACCCCTTGGGTTTGGGGGGCCCCAACCCTTTTTTGGGCTCCTGCAAAACCCTTCCCCTCGGGGAATAACCTTTTTAAAAAACCTTTTTGGGCCTTGGGGGGAGTTAACCTTTGGGTGAAAGGAACTTAAAAAGTTTGGAAATAAAAAAAAATATAAAAAAAAAATGTTTTTTAAACCCCAAACCCTTCCCTGTGCTAAAAAAAATTATATTGTCTTTGCCCCACAAAAAAAGCAATCTCGCCGGGCTTTTGGGTTTTTCCAGGGGGTTTGGAAAATTAATCAAACTGTTTTTTTAGTAATGGGAGTTTATTTGTTTCCCGGGCCCACAATGTATTTACTCTTTTTTCCCTCTTTCAACATCAAAAAATTTTTTTTGCAGCTTTTCCTTTTTTTGGTTCAGGGAATTTTTTTCGTTAATAAAGTCTAATGAGAAATTTCTTTGTCTTTCGTTTTTGGGCCTGTGATTGTTAAATTGTTCTATTGCTTTACTTGTCTCTTCCTTTCTTCTCTGTTTTAAGTTTAAAAAACCCAATTTTTTTTGCTACCTTTAAAAAAGAAAGTGCTTTAAAACTCAGCACCCCCAAAACCCACACACTAAAGAACCATTTTTTTTTTTTAAAGGGATTTTATATTTTCGGGAAATTGATTCCCTGTTTTACCAAAAAGGGTTTTAGAAAAAGGGTTCTGAAAAAAACAGAATTGGGCGTAGTGTATCCTCAAATTCAAATTTTTCCCAAAAATCAGCAGGCTTCTTTTTTAAAGAAGGCTCTTTCCTAAAAATAAACCAAGCGAGCCCCAACCAAAAAACCCGGCCACATGGTAGAAAAAAATTAGCAGCTGTCTTTTCAGCCCCATTTTAAAAAACTACATATAAAATTTTTTTTTAATTTATTTTATAATCTTTTAAATTGGGTCTTTCTTGCTTTTTTTCATTGCAAGGGTTGGGTGACTTGTGGTTGGGGGTTTTGGTTTATGTTTTTGGGTGCGGTTTTGTTTTTTTGGGTTTGCTTGCTCTCCATACTTTTAAAGTTGTAAAAAACCAAAGGCCAAATAGCAGTTCCCACGTTAAACAAATAAGGTGTTTTATTTTTTTTGGGGGTTTTTGTTTTTTTTTAGGTTTTTCCCAAAAGGAATTCTGTTTTTCTGATGCTTTTCGAAACAATCTTTTGCTTTGCTTGATTATTAAGTTTTTTTCTTTTGATTTCTTTCTCCCAAAACCTTTTTTCCACTTCAATTTTCCGGGGTTTGGTCACGTTTTTGACTTGTGGAAAAGTCTTCGGAGTGGGTTTTTTGCATTACCCTGTCCCTTCCTTTTTGGTTCATAACTGGTTTGTTCTTCCATTTTTCTCTAAAAGGTTTAAAATTGTATATGTTTTAAAAATTTTAAAAATTACAAGCAAAACTGGTGCAAAAAACCAAAATGATAATACAAACACACCCGGGTGTCTCCAGCGTTTTAGAAAAACAGGATTTGTAAAAGGGTCATATGTTTAAGTCAGCTTTGGCCCCACTTTAAAAAGGCCCTACTTTTTTCCCTTTGCGTATAAGCCAATAAGAGAAACCCTAGGTTCTCACCCTTTTTGCTCCAAAAAGGGTTTTTTCATACCTTTTAAAATACTTAATAATGTTTTGGGGATGAAAAACTGCTGTACCTTTTCAACTGTTTTTGTGTTAAAATTAATGCTTTGTTTTCCCCAAGGCAGCAAGAAGTAAAAATTTCCTTTTTTAAATCAAGAAATTAACTTCCATCATTTTATTTCTTTTTGGACTAGAAACAGTAAGGGCATCTGAAAAAGTTTTTGAAAATTTAAGTTGTTACCTTTTTCAATATTTTTTGTGTAAAAACAATTTTTTGTTGTTCTTGAAAAATGTTGTTGATAAGTTTTTAAACCCAAATTTTGTTTGAAAGTTTTTTGATAAGTTGTTGAAAAAAGTTGTTAATAAGTTTTTTACAAAGTTTTTAATAAGTTTTTAAATTTAAGTTTTGAGGGGGGACTTTTTTTTTTTGGGACAAGTTTAGTTTTAGTTTTTGGAAAATTTTAATTGTTTTATTTCCGTACGTTTGGACAGGTTCTTGACAAGATGTTGTTTTTTCTTTTTTTTTTACTCGACAAGATTTTTGTTTTAAAATTCTTACAAATTTTGGGTATTAGTTCTTGACAAGATATTGTATTATTCTTGACAAGATATTGTTTTGTCCCAAATTTTCCTTTAATTTTATATTTTTTAACCATCAAAAAAAACAGAAACCCATTTTCTTTTTAGTAGAGAGATAGGGAAAAAAAGCATTAAAGGGTAAACGCTGCTTCAATTTCCTATTTTTTCATTTTAAAACAGGGCAATTTTTTCCCCCGATGAGGCAAAGGAAAAATTGGGCCAAAAAAAGCAATTTAAAATATTAAAGGAAATTTAAGGTTTTTTCCCATTTTGAAAAAGGTTTTTTAGAGCTTGAATGCCTTTTTTCCCTTAAACTTTTTGGCCCCTGCTTTAAAAAGATATTAAAAACGGAAAGCACAGAACAAATTACGCTAAATCAGAAAAAACCCAAAAGACATCTTGTGGGGACCAAACACAAACCTTTTTCAAAAACACAGCTTCAATAGAGCTCGGAAATTTCATCGCCCCCTCTATCCACTGCCTGTGAAGTATTGGTGCCCTTTATCGACAACACACTCTCTATAAAAAAATTTAAATCACCCAGACTTGTCGGGTTGCTACTTTAAATTTTAAAGAGTATTAGGAAATTGAAAGTACCTGTCCAAAAGATCCCAACATCCAACTTGCACCTTTTCTCATTCTTTCACGTCTGGGCTATTGCAATTTCTTTTGTCTGGTCTGCCAGCTTAAACTAAACCCCCTCCCTTCAAAAGTTACCAAAACTTTGCAGCTCGACTAGTTTTTTCAGAAAGAAAAAAAACGGGGCAAAAATTTCCCCTTTTCTTGCGATCTACCACGGGGCCTGTGCCAAAGAGGGGTAAAATTTTAAAAAAACAGTACCCTCTGTTTTAAAGTCCCACAAAAAATGCACCCTCCTACCTCGTGAATGGGTTTCACTTGTACCCCTCCCTTTACGTTTCCCCCCGCTTACTGCAATACCTTGTGCCTAGGGAAAACCTAGATTTTAACCAAACCACTGTTGGCCCCTGCTCTTTCCATTTCGGGTCCAACCCCCTGGAACGCTCCCTCCTCTCTCTTTCCCCGAAACCTGTTTTTAACACTTTTTTAAACCCCGCCTCAAGACATTTTTTTTAAAACCCAAGAATTTCCCCCCTCCCGGGTTTTATATCAAACCAACCCACCTTTACTTTAACCCCTTTCTTATCCCCCCTTCTAAAGTAAATACCTTAAAAAAATTTTGTGTGTGCTTTTGAAAAAAATTTTACTGTTACATTTTAAATTTAAAAAGTTTTTTTTCTGCAGCGCACCCTGTTTTTTAAAATAACTGTTTTTTCTTAAACTTTGAAATTTTTTATCAAAGATTTCATTTACTGTTAAAAATTAGGTTTAATGCTTTTCGCTTTTTATTTGGGTTTTTCAAAAATCCCGGGAAAATAAGTTTCCCTTATTTTGTTGTTTTTAAAAAATTCCCCCTTTCAAAGGCCCCTTCAAAACTTGTTCACCCGCTTTCCCCCAATGAAAATTAAAAATGGGGGAAAAATTTTCATTTCCCCCCATTTTAAAACCCTTTTCCTACCAAAAAACCCGTTTCCCAACCCCTGTTGGAAGGTTTTCTTTTTTTCCCAATGGGAGGAAAGGCCTCCCTTTTCCCCACCCTTTTTTTCGGGGCCCAAAACCCTTTTTGACAATTTTAAATCCCCCAAACCCATTTTATTTCAAACCTTAAGGAAAAACCCTCTCCCCCCCCGTTACAATTCAAAAAAAACCCTTTCCCCAAGTTTTTATATTCCCCCTTGGAAAAAAAATATACCGTGGAGTTAAAAAAAATCCAAAACTGGGGAAAAAATTTTAATTTAATTTTTTTTTTAAGATTTTGTTTTGGAAAAAGGGCAAAAAACCAAAATTTTTTTTAAACCCGTTTTAAACAAAGGAAATTAAATCCTTGGGAAAAAAAATTCCTTGGGATTTGGTAAGCAAGCGGGGTTAAATTTTTCTTTGCTAAAAAAAAAAAAAAAAAAAAGGGTCCCGTCTAAATAAGTTTTTATAAAGGTTAAATTTTTTAAAACATACCAAAAACCAATCTTCCCTACCTTCCCAAAAAGGGGAAAAACCAATTGAAAAGGGGACCACGCAAAAAAGGGGCCAAAAGGAAGAAATTTTCAACATTTTGGGCAAAATCCCTATCAACCCTCAAAGGAAAAAGGGGAGGTGCCCCAAAGGAAGTTTTGGGGGTTAAAAACCCTAATCAGGGGAAATTCCCCAACCCCGGCCCTTGCCAACACCGTTTAAGGGGCTTCCCTTTGAAGGGGCCCCCAACCCAATTTTTGGGGCAAAATTTTATTTGGGGGGCAAATCCCCCAAACCACAGGGTTTCCTGAGGATCCCCAAAAACGGAGGGAAATGGGAACAGGGCAACCCAACCCTTCCCGTGTTTACTTCCTGACCCAAAAGAGGCAGGCCCAATTTACAGCTGGGGAACTGGGGACCTGTAATGAAGCCAAGCGCGCAAACCGTTCACCCATCAACAGGTAACCACGCTCGCGCTGCTAACTTGGCGGGAAAAGCGAGTGCTCCAGACCACTACCAAGATCAAAGTCAGTGGAAAAGAACTTGAGATTGTAGATCATTCAGTACCTTGGAGCTATTATTCGTGAAGAAGGTTCAAAAACCGAAATCCTCGCAAGGCCTGCACAAACAATAACAGCAATGGCAAACTCAAGACTATCTGAAGACCGAAACATCTCTTCAGGACCAAGTCAAGCTACTGCATGGACTACTCATCTCTACATATCTGTATGCGTTGCGAATCCTGGACATTGAATGCAGATCTTCAAAGGAGGTCCAGTTCTAGAGATGAGATGCCTCAGAAGACTCCTTGGCATTTCATACATGGACCACACTACCAACAACGAAGTTCTACAAACATTACCCAAGAAGTAAAGCACTACGAAAACCTGCTGACCACAGTCAAGAAAGAAAGCTCAGATGGTACGGACATGTGACTAGATCAGATGCGCTGTCCAAAACCATACTGCAGGGAACAGTGCAGGGAAAGAGAAGGCGAGGTAGACAGAGGAAGAAATGGGCGGACAAAATCACTGAGTGGACAGGGAAGAGCTTCTCCACAACCCAGGCACTTGCACACAACCGCCGCATATAGAGCGAGCTGGTGCAACGTTCGTCAATGCAGTACCCCTACGACCCCAGAGGGGGTTATGGGAGCAGAAGATGATGATGAGATGATGCAGATCCCAAGCTGAAAGTTGTCATTAACAAGACTGCTCCAGTGAAGGATCCTCAACAGAACAGGAGAAGAAGGGTTTTTAATGCACTGACAACAACATATCTCTTCCAAATGAAAAATGTGTCCTTGATTAGTCACGAACATTTACAAAGAATTGAAAACTTCAGGATAATCCTCACCCTACTGCAAAATGGGCCAGTGTCTTAGCTGGAAACATTGGAAGACTTCTGAGGGGACTCTTCTAGAAAAAAACAATGAAGACCTCAAGAAAGATCCTGTCATACCTATCCAGAGGTCCCAAGAGTTTTCAGGGACATCTTTGCTATCTTGAAGATTACCCAGGATCGTGGGGAAATATCTACTCTTTTCTGGGTGACTGGTGCTAAATACCAAGTCATCTATCAGTAAAATAGAAGGCTCACTATGACACTTGAAGTTATCTTATGTCACTGGTCAGTCATTATAACAGTTATTGTTCTTACATGTTTCCACCGAAATTTTTGATCTGGTGCAAGTTGATTTTTTCTTATTTTTTGGTTTTTGTTTTTGTTCTTTTTAATAAAATATTTCATTGTTTTTTTGTGTATTAATACTTTTGTATAAAAAATATTTCATTTGTTTTTTGTGCATTAATATTTTTTTTATTAAGCTAGTTACATAGTCAATTAATTATCAAGTCTCTTTTTGCACACACATTATATTCAAGTCTTAATAATTGTCAACACCTTGTATACAGCAGCCATGGGCCAGAAACAGCCATGAAGATCATTGTGTGGAACTGTAGAGTGATCTGTACAAACCTGTCCTATCTGATTCAACATCTTGCTTCAGATAGCTGCAAGGCACTCACTAATCTTGCCGTCCTTAAATGTGACCAGAGGCAAGCTACCAACCTTCCAAATATGTATATCCTCCTATTACTGAGAATATAGGACAAAAAGAAAAGTCAAAACATCTATTTATATACACAAAAGTTTGGACTATAATGTGCATAATTCACCTGTACCAAGCAATACATCAAACTTACAGTACTGTGCTGCTTGAATAAGGCTTGGTAAAGAGCAAGTGCTTAATATTGTGTCTGTTTTCTTGCAGAAAGGCACAAGAAAAGAGAATACAGAATGGCTTCTTTCAATGTAAAG
>CM054163.1:41988953-42052857 GCA_028751875.1 Rapana venosa
ATTGAAGCAGAGGTACGGGTCTTTCTTCCCTCGTGGATCTTTCTTTGGAGAGTTTTAAATGCGAAGATTGCTTTTCCCGGTGCCTTTGTTGCCATGAATCCAAATTGCGTTTTGTATTTCGGGGAGTATTTTTTTTTCTTTTTTCATGAGTTTTGTAAAAAAATTTGGTGGGTGATCATAGGTGATTGTACGATTTTGATCACTTTTAGCGTACCTTTTCTTAGGGATCCAAGTAGATGGACTTCTTATATCGTCGGAATCTCCTGTGTCTATATTTGTTTAAAAGTTTTGTGACTCCCTTAATTGCTTCATCAGGGTGTATCAGTTCGATGGGATATCATCAGGCCCTGGGGCCTTCCCCACTTTTATTTGTGGGGGATGTCTCACTTCGTCTTCATGATTATGGGCCTCTTCGTTGCTAATATAGGGGTGGCCCTCTGCATCTGGTTAATTTCGATGTATTTGCACCTGTTAAGAATATCTTTTTTTCCCATGAGTTTCTCCATCCCCGACTTTATACCCTTTTTTTCAGATGATTTTTTTCCTGTCACATTTTTATTTTTTCTTTGCTTATTTGTAAAAAATTTGATTCTTTTTCTTTTCCCCTTGACTGCTTTTGATCCTTTTTCCCCCTTGGCTTCATTACTTTTTTTTAACCAGTTTGTCAAGTTCTTTAACTTTTTTTCATTATTTTCCCTTTTTCTCTGTTTTCCATTGGTTTTAAAATTCGGGTTCCCACTTCTTAGTTCCTTTCTATTTTGAGGTATTATTTTTTGGCCTCGTGATGTATCTTTCATTCATCCCCTTTTTTTCCTCTGTAGTGGTGAGTTGATCTAGGCCATCGAATTTGTTTTATTTGATCTTGTATTTTTCTTTGATTTCTTCGTAAGTTTTTTTGCTGTTCTTTGCAGTTTTTTGGTGGTTCTTTTTGCTTTTGACACTTTTTAAATTTTAGTGCATTGTCCGATAAGGGGCATGATCATTCCACATCTGCACCTGGCATGGATTACAAGATGTTATGGGTTTTAGGGGAAGTGTTTTAAATCAGGAGTAATCTATTTGTTTCCGGGTTTCTGTCGCAGGGCTTTTCCATGTCCGCATTTCTTGGAGGTTTTCAAACCCCATTTGTTTGACAGCCAGCTTTTGTTTTTTGCACCATTCCGTGAGCCCCTTCCTCTTTCTTTTCTCACTTATTCCAAAGGGCCCAAAATGTGGGTTTTATCTTTCCCCCTTTTTCCTACTTTGAATTTAGGTACCTTTTTTCTGATATCTTGGACTTCAGTTGCTTCATTGCTTTTTGTTTTTCATAAAACTCCTCAATTTTGGTATCTTTATCAGTGTTGGGGCATATATTTTTAAATTTCCTTTTCGAAAGGGTTTTTACCCCTTTAAATTTTACTATGGGCTTGCATTTTAAACCAGAAAATTTTTGGTCTTTTGGGTTTTTTGATTGAATCATGCCAATCCTTTTGGGTTGATCTCCTCCCCGGTAAAGAATGGGGTAGTTGTGGTGTTATGCACTGTCCTTTCCTCTCCCTTTGAAAGTCTGTTATTGAGGTTTTCTTCCCTTTCCTGTTTGAGATTTTCCCAATTTTTCCTTTTGTAGCTTAGTCCGTACGTTCCATGTACCCATTCCGAAAGGTTTTCTGATGCAGACAGTCGCTGGATGACGATCAAGGGTTACCTGTCACACATAATCCACCCTACCGAGCGAGGAACTTCCAGATAAACTGGAAGCCCCATTCACGCTGTTATCTGTATTCTGTTTCTTTCTGATTACCATGACATTCTTTGCAGAAGTATACCTAGAGTAGGATGCAATTACTTTCTATAGGAGCAGTGCTCGTACTGATCGGATTGTCTTAGCCATTGTACTCATCTGCCTAACACATTGAAGTGCTGACCAGTTCCCAAAAACTATTCGGCTGCTCAACACATCATCCGTCACCTGCCTTCCATGACTTCAGGTAACCCTGATCGGGAGGCTAAGTGGGTACCCGATCTTGCCCAAGGATCTCCCACAGGCTAGCGGAGGGAAGGAGGCACCTTACTTCTCCTGTCGGTGAAATAATTTCACCCCGCCACCCACCTTGTTTTGGTATTGGGACAATAATTGATTGCTTTCAGATTAGAGGGAGTTTGCCCACGGTCCAGCATTTCAGAAATAACTCACATAGCAGCAAAACCAAGTTTTTTTAGCAAATGCTTTAACATTATGTTTGACACAGCATCCTTTCCAACTGATGTCCTCTTCTTACTAAAGGACTGAATAGCATCTTTGAGCTCTGATAGAGTGATGGGGGCTGTAAATAATTTTTATTAAGAATGGGATCTGTCTGTAGATCTTTTTTGCATTTCTTCTAATCTGAAAGCAATTTGTGTTGGAGAAAATCCCTTGTTTATTTTTTTATTTTATTTTATTCTTTTCTATCGTGGGTAATGGATTAAGCAATTATATGCTTTTTTACATCCAGTCCCCGTGTATATGCGGTTTTGTAAATTCCCTAATCTGTTCCCACTGGCACACAATGGCCTACTCTTCCGAAAAGCAAAACAGGATTTAACGTGTGCACAAGATGGTCTGCATGCGTTCACACACGGGGCCTCGGTTTATAGTCTCATCCGAAGGACTGTAGGGGAGAGTGGAGTCTGCACTGATGTTAACTCCAGGGGAAAATATCCCCTTGAACGGGAATCGAACCCGGGTCGTCAGATTGTGAGCGCAATGTTCTAACCACTGGGCTATCCCGCCCCCCCTTGTCACTGATTGTGTTGACAAACATGTCAACAAAGGCTCCTTTCTCTGAATTAGTTGGGAAATCTTTGTCACTAGCCCTGACTTGATAAAGAGGTATATTGACATTTCATGTCATTAAACCTTTTCCAAAGCTTCTTTAGATCTTTATGAGTACTACCCTTTTCGTCACAAAAATTGGACCAGAAATCCCTTTTCACCTGTGCTATGACCTTGTCAGCCTCTTTATTAGAACTTTTTTTAACATAACAAGGTTCCCCACAGGTCTATTTATGTTAAGTTTTAAACATCACTTCTTTTAGTCTACAACTTTATGACAAATATCTCCCCATCATATGTTACCCTTGTGTTTATCAGATTTTACAACATGGTAGTTTGGGTTGGACTTGTCTGCAGCCTTTAAGATGGTGTCTGTAAATTTGGTATAAAACAGTTTATCTCTTCTAGTAGGATCTAGTGTTCTACCCCTCTAGAGGATTGAAACTTGATCCAGTCAGCATTATTATTTATAATATTTTGGAATGATGTCCTAACTTGTCAGTTTAACTGATTGATTATATCAATTTGCACTTGGTTACTTCCTAATGTATTGTTAACAGTTCCAGGACAATAAGGAACAAGAATGGGAGAAATGAAGGAAAGATCAATTGGCATGCCCTTTGATTCGACATATATGGATTCCAGTGGCCAGGCACGAACTCAAACATATTTTCTACACAATCCTATGGAGATAGTTCTACTGCCTTTGCCAGAACGGGGATACTGGCATTAAATCACAGAGAACAATCAACGTGTCATATGACTTTGTAAAGAACGCCATTGATAGTTTCTTTTCCTTGTGCCATCTGCAAGAAAACAGCAACAATTTAGCACTTGCTCTTTACAGTTATTCAAGAGCACAGTCTGTAGTTTGTTGTCTTGCTTTGGAAAAAGGTGAATATTAAGCACATTATAGTCCAAACTTTTGTGTATATAAATAGATGTTTTGACTTTTCTTTTTGTCCTATATTCTCAGTATGGGGATATACATATTTGGAAAGTTTTGGTAGCTTGCCTCTGGTCACATTTAAGGACGGCAAGATGAGTGAGTGCCTTGCAGCTATCTGAAGCAAGATGTTGAATCAGATAGGACAGGTTTGTACAGATCACTCTACAGTTCCACACAATGATCTTCATGGCTGTTTCTCGCCCATGGCTGCTGTTACAAGGTGTTGACAATTATTAAGACTGAATTAATGTGTGTGCAAAAAGAGACTTGATAATTAATTGACTATGTAACTAGCTTAATAAAAAAATATTAATGCACAAAAAACAAATGAAATATTTTTTATACAAAAGTATTAATACACAAAAAAACAATGAAATATTTTATTTAAAAAGAACAAAAACAAAAACCAAAAAATAAGAAAAAATCAACTTGCACCAGATCAAAAATTTCGGTGGAAACATGTAAGAACAATAACTGTTATAATGACTGACCAGTGACATAAGATAACTTCAAGTGTCATAGTGAGCCTTCTATTTTACTGATAGATGACTTGGTATTTAGCACCAGTCACCAGAAAAGAGTAGATATTTCCCCACGATCTGGGTAATCTTCAAGATAGCAAAGATGTCCTGAAAAACTCTTGGGACCTCTGGATAGGTATGACAGGATCTTTCTTGAGGTCTTCATTGTTTTTTTCTAGAAGAGTCCCTCAGAAGTCTTCCAATGTTTCCAGCTAATGACACTGGCCATTTTGCAGTAGGGTGAGGATTATCCTGAAGTTTTCAATTCTTTGTAAATGTTCGTGACTAATCAAGGACACATTTTTTCATTTGGAAGAGATATGTTGTGTCAGTGCATTAAAAAACCCTTCTTCTCCTGTTCTGTTGAGGATCCTTCACTGGAGCAGTCTTGTTAATGACAACCTTTTCAGCTTGGGATCTGCATCATCTCATCATCATCATTCTGCTCCCATAACCCCTCTGGGGTCGTAGGGGTACTGCATTGACGAACGTTGCACCAGCTCGCTCTATATGCGGCGGTTGTGTGCAAGTGCCTGGGTTGTGGAGAAGCTCTTCCCTGTCCACTCAGTGATTTTGTCCGCCCATTTCTTCCTCTGTCTACCTCGCCTTCTCTTTCCCTGCCTTGTTCCCTGCAGTATGGTTTTGGACAGCCCATCTGATCTAGTCACATGTCCGTACCATCTGAGCTTTCTTTTCTTGACTGTGGTCAGCAGGTTTTCGTAGTGCTTTACTTCTTGGGTAATGGTTTGTAAGACTTCGTTGTTGGTAGTGTGGTCCATGTATGAAATGCCAAGGAGTCTTCTGAGGCATCTCATCTCTAGAACCTGGATCCTCCTTTGAAGATCTGCATTCAATGTCCAGGATTCGCACGCATACAGATATGTAGAGATGAGTAGTCCATGCAGTAGCTTGACGTTGGTCCTGAGAGAGATGTTTCGGTCTTTCCAGATAGTCTTGAGGTTTGCCATTGCTGTTATTGTTTGTGCAGGCCTTGCGAGGATTTCGGTTTTTGAACCTTCTTCACGAATAATAGCTCCAAGGTACTTGAAGTGATCTACAATCTCAAGTTCTTTTCCACTGACTTTGATCTTGGTAGTGGTCGGAGCACTCGCTTTTCCCCAGCCAAGTTAAGCAGCGTCGAGCGTGGTTACCTGTTGGATGGGTGACCGTTTGCGCGCCTTGGCTTCAGTACAGTTCCCCCAGTTCACCCAGCTGTAAATGGGTACCTGCCTCTTTAGGGTCAGGGAAGGTAAAGCAGCGAGGGAGAGGAGATGGGCGCCGCCCTCAATATGCTGGCCCCAAGAGAAATGAGGTCTCTGACGCCTCGCTCCCCTACGACCTTATAGGTTATGGGACTCCTTTACCTTTCCTTTTAGTGATTGGCTGGGCACTGTTTGTCATGAGTTTTGTTTTCTCGGCACTGATCTCCATGCAATATCTTGAGGATGTTTTGTCCAGGTGGTACACTAGGTTGGCTAGTTCCTGTTCATTTCCTGCAAGTCCATTGATGCCATCAGCAAACCTGAGGTTGGTGATTATCCGCCCTCCAATACTAACTGGCATCAGTCATTATGCGCTCAAGGAAGACATTAAACAGTGTTGGCGATAGGAGACAGCCTTGATGAACTCCCACTGAGGTATGGAACCACTCTCCAACTATGCCTTGGACAAGCACTGCGCTGGTGTATAGCTCTTTGATGGTTAGAATGATATTTTGTCCCATGTTGTATTTCTTCATTGTGGCCCATAATGCGTCGTGCCATACATGGTCAAACCCCTTTTTGAAGCCTATGAAGATGTAGTATAGTTTAATAAATAACAACAATAATGGAACTTATATAGCACTGTATCTCGCAAAGACAAATCAAAGCGCATGCATTCAACCTAATCTTACACAGGCATTCAATCAATGATAAATAATCAATAGTTTAAACAAACAGATATTTACAAACATGGTGCGCTGCAGACAAAATCTATGAAATAAAATGTAAATAGTCAAATGTTTTTCAAAAAGCACACATACACTCACACAGGTCATATACTTTAGCAAGGTGATATGGCATGGGTTAGTGAAGGTGGGATAGCTCTGATATGAAACAGGAGGGGAGAGGGAATCTTAGGTTTGAAATAAATATGTCTTGAGGCTGGATTTAAAAGTGTCATAACTAGGTTTCTGGCGAAGAGAGGGAGGGAGGTCATTCCAGGTCGTTGGACCTGAAATAGAGAAAGAGCGGTGGCCAACAGTGGATTGGTTGAATCTAGGTATTTGTAGGCACAAGGTATTTGCAAAAGAGCAGAGGGAACGTGAAGGAGTGTACAGGTGAAAACATTCACAGAGGTAGGAGGGTGCAGTTTTGTAGAGACATTTGTAACAGAGGGCACTACTACTACTAATAATAATAGATGGAACTTATATAGCGCTGTATCTTGCAAAGACAAATCAAAGCGCAAGCATTCAACCTAATCTTACACAGTCATGCAATCAATGATAAATAATCAACAGTTTAAGCAAACAGATACTTACAAACATGGTGCGCTGCAGACAAAATCTATTTAATAAAATGTCAACAGTCAAATGTTTTTCAAAAGCACACACACACTCATACAGGTCATATACTTTAGCAGGGTGATAAGACATGGGTTAGTGAAGGTGGGATGGTTCTGATATGAAACAGGAGAGGGAAATCTTAGGTTTAAAATAAATATGTCTTGAGGCTGGATTTAAAAGTGTCATAACTAGGTTTCTGGCGAAGAGAGAGAGGGAGCTGATTCCAGGTCGATGGACCCGAAATAGAGAAAGAGCAGTGGCCAACAGTGGATTGGTTGAATCTAGGTATTCCTAGGCACAAGGTATCTGCAGTAGAGCGGAGGTAACGTGAAGGAGTGTACAAGTGAAGACATTCACAGAGGTAGGAGGGTGCAGTTTTGTGGAGACATTTATAACAGAGGGTACTGATCTTATAATTTACTCTCTGTGGCACAGGCAGCCAGTGGAGAGATCGCAAGAGAAGGGTAATGTGCTCAGATTTTTCTTTTGAGAATAGTCGAGCTGCAAAGATTTGTATACGTTGAAGGGATGGATAGATTATGCTGGCAGACCAGACAGAAAAGAATTGCAAAAGTCCAGACGTGAAAGAATGAGAGAGGTGAAAATTTTGGGATGTTGATTGTGGCGGTCTTTGAATTGCAAAATATCTGAAATTGTATTTGCGGAGGGGCTTTGGGTGTTAATTTTTTTCAAGAGAGGTTTTGTCGTAAACACCCCTGATATTACAGCAGTGGTGGGGGACTGATGTATTGCGAGCTTTTTGGAAGTGTTGTAAGGAAGAGAGTTTGTGTTTGGGCCCCAAAAATTGTTTTGGTTTTTTTGCATTTAGCTGTTTTTGTTCTGTGTATCCAGTTTGTATCTTAAAAGCAGGGGCCAGGATAAAGAAAACGGGCATTAAGCTCTCTCTTCCTTACCTATTTTCTAAAATTTCGCTTTTTGGCCCAATTCGCCCCCCGCCTCATCGGGGCAAAATTTCCTGTTTTATAGAAAAACTGGTAAGTTTGAAGCAGGTTTCCCTTAAATGCTTTTTTTTCCCTATCTTTACTAAAAATGAAAATGTTACGGTTTTTATTTTTGATGGTTAAAACTATAAATTTGGAAAAAATTTGGGACAAACAAATTTTTTGTCAAAAACTAATACAAATTTTTTTCAAAAATAATAATTTCTTTTCAGATTTAATAAAACATCTTGCGAGAAATAAAACTTTGTCAAGAAATGTCAAAAATGTACAAGAAACCCAAAAAAATAAATTGCAAGAATCAATCAAGAATTGTCAAAAAAAAAAACGTTCCCAAACAATTTTAAAAACTTATTTAAACTTTTGCAACCAACTTATTAACAACTTTTTCCCTTTTCAACAACTTTAAACAAATTATAACAATTTTTGTTAACAACTTATCAACAACATGTCAAGAAAAACAAAAATTGTTGTACAAAAATTTGTAAGTAGACAACTAAATTGGACCGCTTTTAAAATGCTCATGTTTTGTCGAAGAAATAATGATGAGGGGAGGTAGATGAAGGAGGTTGTACTCTCTTGTGCCTATGGGAAAACAAAGCATTTTTGAACAAACTAACAGTTGAAAAGGTAAGCAGTTTTTCACAAGAATTTTAAAAATTTTTAAAAGGATGAATCTCTTTATGGGCAAAAATTTGGTGAGAAGCCGGGGATCTCTTATTGGCTTATACGCTAAAGCAAAAAGTGGGCCTTAATGTGGATCGAAGTGACTTGCTAGACCTGTAAAAGATCTGTTTTGTCTGAACGTGGGGACATTGGCTGTGATTGTATTATTTTTGGGTTAACCAGTATTTGTTGATGTAACATTAAAACTATAAATTTAACCATATAGGAAAGTGGAAGAACAGAAAAGTTAGAAAACAGGAAGAAAAGGGATTGCAAAAACAACCAGAAGACTTTTCCCACAAGTCAAAGTGCCAAGAGCCCGGGGAAAGTTGAAGGGGAAAAAGGTTGGCGAATGTTTCAACAGAAAAAAATTAATAATCAAGAAAAGCAAAAGATTGTATTCGAAGAGCATAGAAAAACAGTGCCTATGAACCCTAAAAAAACACCCCCAAAAAACACAAATATTCACTCTTATTTGTTATACAGTGTAATGCTATGGGCCCTTTGGTTATACCTTATAGGATGGAGCAGAAAGCTACCAACAAAAAAAGAACCGCATCAAGAAAAAAAAACCCAAAACCTAAACCACAGTCAAAACCCATTGCAATGAAAAACAGATGAAACGCCCCCATTCAAAATGTTTTAAAATTTATAAATTAAAAATTATATATGTAGTTTTTAATATGAGTTGAAAAGAAGCGTAATTTGGTCTACCTGTGGGGTTTTGGTGGTCTCAGCATTGGCTTACTATTTTAGGAAAACCCTTTAAAAATAAACCGGTTTTAGGAAACTAGATTTGAGGTAGCCCCCGTAGTTGCTTTTTTAAAACGCATCCATTGCTTCTAAAGATTCTTGGTAAAACGGGGAATCTTTCCAGAAAATATAAGTCCTTTAAATAAAAAATGGCTTTTTTTTAGTGATGATGGTTGGTGGTGGTAGTTAAGCACTTGCTTTACAGGTAGCAACTATTGTTTTCAAAAATTCATACAGATGAAAAAAGGAAGAGAAAAAGATAAAGCAATGAACAATTAAACAAAGCCAGGCGAATACGAAAGACAAAAAATTGCTCAGTTAGACTTTATTCAAAAAAGTTTTCGTGAAAAGGACATGTGCAAAAACTTTTCTGTTTTGACGAGGCAAAAAAAGGATATACCCTTGTAAAGGGAAAAACAAATATCCTTTTTACTAAACCACACTTCATGATTATTTTCCACCACTGCCCCTAAAAACCCAGGCGAGATTGTTTTTATTGTGGGGGGCATGACAATGTTATTTCTTGCACAGAAGGTTGGGTTTAAACCCCAATTTTTTTTTTTTATTAAAATAGAAAATGGTTCCAAACTCTTAAGATCTTTTTACCCCCAAAAAGGTTATGCAAGGAAAAACAGCTTTTAACAAACGAGTTTGCAGCAGGGTGTTCTGCCCCGTGCAAAGAAGTGGTTTGTCAAAAAAAGCATATGGAGATCTTTTACCTGCCCCAAAGGCGCATTAAAGCCCCCCTTTATAAACATGAACCCAAATGTATCCCCAAAATAACCTTTTTTACTTACCCATGAACAATCAAAAAAAAAGGGTTTAAGTATGCTCTTACTGTGTTTGGGGATAGCTTTAGGTTAAGATGCAGAGCCATTACTAAAAAAAGAGTGCTACCCCCAACTGCAGTTGTTTGCAAAAAATCTATAGTGGGGGCCCCTTAAAATATCCAGATTTATTCAGTGGGATGAGGGTTAGATTTTAAAAGGAGCTTTTAATAGTGTTACTAAACCCTGGGTAGCAAAAAAAAGAGGCACCCCAGGCAACCCCAGATTCGCATGGTTAAATTTTTAACAAATGTTAGCGAAAGACTGTTTGTATCAGTACCACAAAAAATTTTGTCCAGGCACGGGAAACAAGAAGGGTAGAAGATTACTGAGTTTTAAGAGCGTGGGCTCTGAGGAAAATAAGCCACGGGTTAAACGGGTAAACGCCATCAAACGAAAAAACAATACGCGACATAAACAAAAACCCCAAAAGAAACCAAATTCCTTTGGGAAGAAATTGTTTAAGTTGCCCCGGGGAAAAGGGAAGCCGCAACAGCCCCAAAGCGGGCAACAGATCCCATCGGGAGCTGACCTTTAAAAATAAAAAAAAGTTGTGGGATGGGTTCCTCCTATTTATTTTTTTGTCCTGCCTGCACCCCAAACGGCTTTTGTTAGGGGAACTGAAGCTAGTGCCCCCTAATACTCCCCTGCTTAAGAAGGGTAGGCCCATTTTCATGAAGTAAGTGACAACATGGTTTTTCAAAATGTTTTTTGTTCTACAATTTATGGGAACTGTTTGATAACAGGGGGGGGTTAGTACTTCTCTCAAATAACAACCCCTGAATTTATTTTAAAATTCTTTTTTTGTCCCAGAAAAGTTTTTTTTTACTTGCTCACCAAATCTTCTTAAAATGTCTGCTGTAAAAGCAGAGCGAGGTATTGTCCCCTTCCCAGTATTGAAAAAGGTATGAAAAACCATGTGGTTTCAACAGAATTTTTAAACTTCTTATAAATATGAAAAAAAATTAATTTAAATTTATTAATTATGTTTGTTCTCCAGTGTCCGTGTGTTTTAGTGCTCTGGTGAAGATTAAAATCCGTTTGTGCCCTGTGCAACAGTTCTTTTTTCAACCACGTCGTGTTGATTTGGTGTGGGTTGAGCAGATTTTTGGGGGTTGTCGTGAAGGAAATCCTTACTTCAAACGAGCCTTTTTGTGTTATCTTGACTGTGTTTGTTTTGCCCACGTTGCCCAAGTCTTTTGCCTTTTTTGACCCCTGTTTGGCTTGAAACACTGTACATTTAGTTGGGCCCCCAACATATTTTTGAAAATAGTCCCCTTCATCCACCCTTCATCTTGCCAAAATTTTTTGTTACTGTTGAAGCAAGGGATGTCTTTTTGGATAATCATGGTGTCTTTCCCTATCTTTTCCCAGCACCAGTCTTCTGAAGGTCTTTGTATTATTTTTGGGGTATTCAGGATGAAAGGTCTGTTTTGTGGGAAAGGGCCCTTTTTGCGGATGTTTAGGTTTAAAGTAATCAACAAAAACTCCCGATCAACAGCTTTGACGCTTAGCCGCTGAACCCCAAAAAATACTTGCTTGTTAGTTTAACCCCCAACTTTTCCTCTGTGCCAAAAAGACTGTTTGGAAATTTCCTGAATATTTTGGAACTTTGGGTTTGATGTAGCTTTATTGTTCTTTTCTTTTATGACTAATCGACATCTTTTCTTGGTGGGGTTCTCCATTATTTTGCCCAAAGCAGCTGTTGTTCATGAGCTTGGGGCTTATTTTTTCTGATGATCAGTGGCCTTCGTTTCAGATCGTGTTTTCTGAAGTATGGTTTATGAAAATCCCCGTTGATCAAAGAAAAGATATGAGAACAGCAGTAAGATTAACCCCTAATTAGGGAGAACTGCAGGTCTGTAGTGACATACATACTTGCTCTTGGTTTAGGTTTGGGCAGTTTGTGGTTCCTTTTTTGGGGATGTTTTGAGCCTTTCTGCAGCCCTTGGGGAAAACATTGTGCGTCATGTAGTTTTGGGGTAGTAAATCTCTTCTAAGATCCGCCCATTGCTTGATCGGGCCCCTTTTTGAAGCATTTTTTGGTTTTATAAATCAAAAGGACCTTAAACAATGAAAATTTCTTAGTGGAGTGCTGACCATCACCCCTCCATACAGGTTGTTTTTTTCGTCCAAAGTACATGATGTAGTTTGAAGGTCTGTAGGATATAGTTTTAAATAATTTTTTGTTGGCCCCTTCGTAATTGTGCGTGCCCCTCTGATGCCACCACGCGACCCTCCTAATCTTTGTGCATGGGAGGTCAGAAAAAAAGAAATTTCACCCCGTAAACTTAGAAAAATCCCCAAGACATTCCCGGTGCTGTAATATAGTGTGTGGGGTTTTGTCCCTAAGTTTCTCCCGTCTTTTTGTAGTTTTCCAAAACATCAGAAGGGAAACATGATCAGCAAGTAGCTGATGGGAATACCCTCGTCCGTCATGCATCTTTTTTCCCTGCCATGGCATGTGATAATCTCCCCCCTGATTCCTTTTTCCGTCAATTGTTAAAGAATGTTCTTTTGGGGGCAGCTCTTCTTATCAAACCCTTTTCCCCCGAAATATACTTGTTGGATAAACTCCTTTTTTGTGCAAGCTTTGTGTCAAAGTATTTTTTGGAGAGGGGAAGTAACAGTGATGAAGACAAGGTCTAGAGATCCCATCAGTGTTGTGCAGAAAAAAGAAGGGGCAGCATTTTGTGTAAAAAAATAGGTATTTCTGTGCTGTGCAATGCAGTAGGCCTTTATCATAGTTTTTGCCCGTAATTAGGTGTGAGTTAAAAATCTTTGATTGGGAAAAAAGACTGGCAACTTCCTGTTTTGGGGTCTTTTTCTTTTAGTTGTGATTTCATTCTAGTGTGCTCCCGAAATTACCACTGTGTGGTCGTTATCTTGGGTGTTGATCCTGTGGTGTTTTTAAAAATTTCCACAAATCCCCCAAAGTGTGGAAAAAATCATATGTTCCCGGTTTTTTCGTCAAAAGATCCTTTTAGGTTTGTTTTGAGGCAGTATTCATGTTCGCTTTCATGGTTTAAGGAAAAATTTTTCTGCAGGCGTTGGTCCTCGTATAAGTTGGCTTGAGTGTGCCCTCTGACCCAACAACAACTAAGCAAAGGAACAGATTGGTGATTAATGAGTAGATGTTTTATGAATATTTTTTTTGGGGTGGTCTTTTTTAAAGGACAAAGTGACTCAAAGTCAGCATCATAATAGGGGGGTCTTTGAGCTTTTTTATGTTTTTGAAGAAAAATTGCTTCCCCCCGGCTTTTGGTTTTTTAAAGTTCAATGATTGTTTTTTGTCTCACTCTTGCGTGTTTTCGTGTTTGCAACTGCTTGTAGAGTGGTAAACGAACCCAAAATCTTCTGCAAAAATCTTGGAGTGTTCTTTTTTTGTCTGTGCAAAAAGTCTACCATTGTTTAATAAGGTTAATGTATTTTCAAAAATAAGTTTTCATGGTTTTGTCGGATCCCTCAGTGGAAAAACTTGCTGAAATCGTAGTGGGCATAGGGTGCTCCTTTCAGGTGTCACATTCATGTGGTTTTGGGTTTTGTTCCAACTTGTCAATATCCCAAAAGCAAGGAAATCAATCCCCGGTAAGTCAAGCTTGTACGATGTTATGATAGTTTGAAACTCTCTTTTGCATTCTTTCTTACATGGTGCAGTTAGCCAAAAAAACACCACTAAAAAATTAAACCTTTGTTTGAAGTTAGACAGCACTTTTGCTACATCAGGGGGCAAGGGAATGTGTTTACCAAAAAATGGGGTGAAAATTTGTTTTTCTTTAGTTTATGGGGAAAAACTTTTCCCCAAAAGTCCCTTGATCCCCCATTCTTGCGTTTTTGCGAAAGTACAAAGTTTCACATCATTTATCTGCCCCTGTTGTGTTGAACTTTTCAAAACGGTTCAGTGTTGTTGTTTGTTATCATGAAAGTTAATTTTTTCATCTTTATTTGTGTGTGTATAGAATTTCGCAACCAATGCACCTTTACTGGTGGAATTATTTTTAAGTTGTTTGGTATTTGTGGGGATTGATTAAAAGCTTTGCTCCACGTTTTGGGGTTTGTGTAACTTTTAGCTCTTTTGTCTAAAAAACATTTGTCCATACTGAGCTCAACTAAACTCTAACCCATTAGAAAGAAAAAAACTAATTAATTAATTAATTAGTTAATTGCTTCTTGTTGCTTTTTTGTTTTGCTACAGTACAAAGCAGTGAATCTACCACAGGTAACCACTAGCTCCTTAATAGAGTACTTAGCTGATCATTTAAAGCACTGTGTTGGCCAAGCAGATACCCCTTTTTAATATATTCCTTTTTCATTGAGTCAATGTCCACAGGCATAGCTTTGTGTTGTTTGTTTTGTAGGTCAAACTTTTGACACTTGTAGTCATCCTAGTCATCCTGAAGAGGTTTGAACTCCTCTTCTGATATTGTGGCATCTGTTAGAGCTTTGCTAATACTGAGTCTCAATGAGCTTAGCTTGGCTATTGTCAAGGCAACAACAGCATCATGTTTTTCTAGTTTACGCACAACCTTCTTTGAAAAGACTGATGTGACAATGGAACAGGCCCCTGCTGTTATTGAAACAGAGCCCAATGCAATTGATGCAGGAGCTCCAATTCCAGTAGCCAAGGAGCAAGGCCTGTTCCTGCGTGGCTGTAGACAGTTTTGGGCTGTACTGTAGTAATAGAGCTAAACACAGTAAATGATGATCTGTACCCACGCCTGCATTTTGTATACTTTGCCCATTGTTGCTTAATGTCAGCTGCATCTGTGTAATGTTTGTCAAACGAAAGGCATTAGCATTATCATTAAGAGTTTCAGGATCTGGTGCACTGGGAACTTTAGGATATTTAGGGGTCGTCATCTTCTTCTTCTTATACTGTTTAAAAAAACGTGTGTAATTTTTATTGGTATTCATTCATTAAGTCTTGTAATTGATTGTTGGACAGTACAACATCTGTGTAATAGACTGCAACGAGGTCAATGTGGAGTAGATTGAGGGACGTTAACTCATTGGAGTCGCAGTGAAATGGATCCGGCCATTTTGTGGTGACGCATGATTTGGGCTATATTAGAAAAATTCAGCAGACTTACCCAACATAATAATGACATACTCATTATATATCATTGATAAGTTTATAATGTCTTCTTTAGAGATTTGTTTCACAGTTTTTTAATAGATGACTGTATTTATTTTTTACAAATTTCCAAAATATGTCACTGAATGCTGAAAAATAAAAAGTTTTGAAAATTAGGGTTGGTATCTTAAATGGCTTGAACTATTCATCAACTAGTCCCCTTGAACCAATGTGATGATTTTTCACCAAAGTAAACTTCCCTGAAGCTGGCTGAATCCATGTGGATTTCACTTTTGTAAAAACAGACTTTTTTTTTTAAAGAATCATAACACGGGGTTTACCTGAATCCCAAAGATATCACTTGTTGACATGTCAAAGAAAATTGGCCAACAGATAAAAACTAGGCAAGCTTATGGTCAAGGAAAGCAACTGTGTTTAGAAAAATGATTGCCCTACAGGCCAGAGTAATTCCCCTGAGTTAACCATTACTTTGTGTTTTAAAAAAAAATCGTAAGTCTGCCAAATCTTAAGCTTCGGCACATCACAGTAAAGGAAAAGCGTGCCGAATCTTAAGCTTCGGCACAACCTCAATGAGTTAATTGTGTCAGCTGTGGTGGGTTTAGGAGCAAGTTGACTTTATTACTGGAAATGTTCCCTTCAATGTCATTGTCACCGCCACTGTTCCGAATAGCAATAGCAAATCTGAGGGCATCAACGTCAAGGTCTTTCCAGTTAATAGTAATCCCATCCATGAACAAGAAACTAGCTCTGTCTTCTCTTGCAACCAGAAAAAACACCAATGTGTATTGATCATCCAGAGGAAAGTAAGGAATGAACTGTAGCTTTGTGGTTAATGGTTTAGTTACTGAGTCTTTTCTATGAAGTAAGTAATGTGTCTTATTCTGTAATGCTATTATCTCTAATTTATTTCTGCTGGCTGATTCATATGCTAGTACTATGTTTACTGGTCCAGCATTTATGGCTTAAGGGAAAGTTCTGTCTGATGTAAAGAGAGTGTATAGACTGATAAACTCAAACTTGATCTGCCAGTCGATGCTTGGTTTTAAGTGCCATTTATTAGCTTTATGTGTTACTTTGTAAGTAAAATCATCTGCTAATGTTTCAGCTTCAACATTATGCAACTGTTCAAGTTTAGGAAACCGAGGTTTCTTAGCTTCTTCTATTGCTGTGCGCTTGTAGTATCCATCATTTGTGTACTCAAAAGCATAAACTTCACCAATCTCCCCGTCCTTCTCAAACTCTTGTACATAATAATAATAATAATAATAATAATAATAATAATAATAATAATAATAATATATGGAATTTATAGAGTGCTATATCTTGCAATTACAAATCAGAGCGCTTCCATTCAATCCGCTCCCACACAAACAACCAGCAATGATTAACAATATTCTAACAAATTCAAATGTACACAAAACCCACACCACACACACCACACACACACACACACACACACACACACACACACAGGTTGAAATTTCAGCAAGGTGCTGGAATTTGGGGTTTCAAAAGGGAGGGACGCATGAGATGAAACAAGAGGGAAAAATCTTAGGTATGAAATAGGTATGTTTTGAGAATGGATTTAAAGCTGTCGTAAGTAGGCTTTTCACGAAGGGAGAGAGGGAGGTCATTCCAGATTGATGGACCAGAAATAGAGAAAGAGCGGCGGCCAGCAGTGGATTGGTTGAATCTAGGTATTCGTAAGCACAAGGTATCTGCAGCAGAGCGGAGGGAAGAGAAGGAAAATACAGGTGAAGACATTCATAGAGGTAGGAGGGTGTTGTTTTGTGGAGACATTTGTAAGACAATTTGTGGAGACATTTTATCTTCTACTCCTGATTCACCATGCAAATTCTTGTCTGTTCTTCCGCTAGCCGCATCTCCACCATCGCCTTCGTCCTCTTCCTCTGATGCTTGTCCAAACTCACCACTTTCATCTTCAACCTCTCCACCTCCTTCAGATCTCCTTCAAGTTTGTTTGTTCAATGTGCAGTCTGTCTGTCCAAAAGGGAAAAAGCCCACTACATATCTGATTTCATCTTGAAAAAAAACATTGACTTAACCTTCCCCCACCGAAACTTGGCTTAAACCACATGGCCATGAGCCAAAATAAACAGTTGACCCTCCTGGATATAAAACCCTTTCTTTTCCCCCGCTCTCTCGAGGGGGTGGGTTTGCCATCATTCTCAAAGACATAGGGGAACCCTCTTTTCTTTCCACACAACTTCTTTCCACATAAATCTTTTGAATTTTGGGTAAAATAAATCCAACATGGCCCCTTATTACTATCTGCTCCTTTCTCCAACTCCCAGCCGAAAAAAAAAAATCCCTTTTTTTCCCATTTATTTTTTCCCCAAAAATTAAGCCCCCTTCCCCTCCCCCCCCCACTAAACTTAAATTCTTGGGTTTAACTTCCATTTCGACAACGTTTCTCCAATGTCAAAACGTTTTTCTTTCTTGCCCAGCCATTCTCTTCTAAAATGTAAACGAAGAAAAAAAGTTTGGGTCTATTTAGCGGCTGATTCCCAATGCTTTTTCAATCTTGACATTGTTTCGTCATGCGAACGCATTCTGTCTTTCCGCCATTCTTTCCATCTTAACATCAAAAAAAACCTGTCAGAAGAAAAAAAATAGTTATCGTCGCAATCTTAAGCCTTTAGACTTTACTTCTCCCCCCAATTTCCCCAAAAACTTTTTCACAAACCTCTACCCCAATGCCCTCTCTGATCACTTAAACTTTTCCCCCCAATGTTGATGAGTGCCCCCTCCTATGATCTCTCCCCCCTGACAGAACCCGTCGCCAGGGTATCCCCCAAGACATCTTGAAGCGAAGTGCAAACCCCGGGCAACTAGAACGGGCGTGGGGGAAAGTAAAAAAACCCGAAATCAAAAAAACGTTTTTCCCCGAAAAAAAAAAAAAGTCAAAATTAATCTTCAAAAAGACAATACAAATTTCCCAAATTCTCGTGCAATCCTAAAATCCTTTTTCCCTCATCAAATTCTTGGATTGCAAAAACAACTCCTCTGCCTAACACCCCCGCCTGTCTAACTTCCACCCATATTTTCTCCCTTTTTCAGACAAAGTTGAAAATACCCCCAGCTTGATAAAACCCCCAATTCCGCGCGCCCCCTGACCCCCAAATCACGGGCACCCCTTTTTTCCTTTCCCCATCCAAAAGTGAAAAAGAAATCATGACAATTTTAAAGGGAAAAAGACATAAAATCAGCCCTTGATCCCCAAATGCCCCTGTTTTTCACAATCCCTTTCCCACAACTTGGGCCTTTATCCTAAAAAGTAAACTCACTCTTCGTCAGGAAAATTTTTCCCCATCAGCTCTTAAAACAGCAATTCACCCCTCTAGAAAAAGAAACCCTCGACCCCAACTTTTGAAAATTTGGCCCCTGTCTCAAATTTCCCCTTTGTCTCTAAGTAGTAGAAAAGTTGTTCTAAAACCTAAAACAGTCCCTTATTCCAATGATCTCTTCCCCCACTTTTTCAGTCTGCCTATGCCCAACCACACCCAAAACCACCTAGTCCTTTTTAGATAACTTCTACTTGTTTTCGATGCGGGAAAAATCCCTCCTCACTCTTTTGACTTATCTGCGCTTTGTACCATAGATCACTCAATTTTTTTCTTGCCCCCAAAAAGTTTGGTTTTTAAGGGCACACCCCCTCCCCTAGTTTATTCCCAACCTCACAGACCGGTTTCCCAGAAATTTTAATGAAAACAAAATTCAATAAAACCGTAAAAAGGAATGGGGAGCCCCGCAGGGATCAGTTGGTTTTCTCTTTATCCTAAACGCCCACCTACATTAATAAAAACCCCCCTATTGATCAACTTTCCCCTTCCCGATGATACCAGTTTCATGAGTGTACGTTAAAAAACTTCTTTCCCCTCAAATAGTCTCTCCCCTTCAAAAATTAAAAAAGGGATGATCGAACAATTTAAATTATTGCGATAAAACCAAGCCTTTTGCTCATAGGGACCCAAATAAACTTTCCTCTATAAAAAAAACTTCAATAGAATTCGGTAATACGTCAGTTTGTTTGTCCAACTCTGTGAAGTTTTTAAAGAGTAGTTTTTGACAACACACTCTCTGAAAAAATTAATCACCAGACCTGCCAGTTTGCTACTATAAAATTACGGCGCAAGCGCGATTCGCAAGTATCTGTCCATGATGCAACTTCCAAGCTTGTCACATCTTCTTTCCCTTTCACGTTAGATACGTAATTCTCTTTTGGCTGGCCTACCAGCATCATCTATCCACTCTCTTCCAACGCATACAAAACTCTGCAGCTCGACTGGTCCTTAGAAAGAAAAAATCTGAATACATCACTCCTCTTCTGCGATCTTTTCACTGGCTGCCTGTCTCACAAAGACTGGAGTATAAAATCAATACCCTCTGTTTCAAATGTCTCCACAAATCTGCACCTTCTTATCTCTGTATTTGTCTTCACCTGTACACTCCATCCCGTTCCCTTCAATCAGCCGCAAGATACTTTGTGCTTTCGAACACCCAGATTCAAACAAACCACTGTTGGCCGTCGCTCCTTCTCTGTTTCTGGTCCATCCACCTGGAATTACCTCCCTCTTTCATTCGTCAAAAGCCTTCACTTGATTCCTTCAAATCCAGCCTCAAAACACACTTATTTCCTACCTAAGACTTTCCCCCCACATATCTGTCCCTAATTTTCAACAGCATCTTTCACCTTCTAAGCGTTGTTCCGTGTGTGTGTGTGTGTGTGTGTGTGCGTGCGTGTGCGTGTGTGTGCGTGCGTAGTGCGCGTGCATGGATTTGAAATCTGTTGCTCATGTTTAAGGAGAGCTGCATGCCTGAAAATGATTGAGTGCAAGCGCTTCGATTTGTTTGTTTTTTACAAGATTCAGCGCTATATAAATTCCATATATTATTATTATTATTATTATTATTAACAGAGGGTACTGATCTTGTACTTTACTCTCTGTGGCACAGGCAACCAGTGGAGAGGTTGCAGGAGTGGAGTAATATGCTCAGATTTTTTTCTTTTTGAGGACTAATTGAGCTGCAGAGTTTTGTATGCATTAAAGGGAGTGGATAGATGATGCTGGCAGATCAGCCAAAAGAGAATTACAATAGTCCAGACATGAAAGAATAAGAGATGTGACAAGTTTGGATGTTGCATTAGTGAACAGGTACTTTCGGATTGCACTAGGTGGCGCTGCTCGAGTGGCGACACTCACTACTGACAGGTGATATATTTCTTTTTTGTTTGTTTTCGTTATATTGTGTGTCTATCAGCTCAAAGTTCTGCAGAGTTGTGTCTGGTGTCTGGTGTGTCAGTAATAACAGCAACAATGCTGGGAAGATCAGTTCTATTCACTCTTTTAGTCTGCTTTCTCATAGCGTCATCTGAATGTGTGCGAGGCGCGCCTAACGACAACAGCCATGGCCGGTCGTCTTTACACTCGAGAATTTCTCCTTAGCCTGAGGAATCAGCCAGTGTGTTAGCAGAAGGCAAAGACTACAATTTTCCCATGTGATATTTTACCTTCAGCAAATAACAACAAAAACTTGGAAGAACATCAAGAAAAGAAAGCGAGGAAGGAAAGGTGGTGTGAGACAAAGACTAAAAAATTTGAATAATCGGAAAACTCGCTACCAACCCTGCTCCTGGCCAATGTCCCGTCCCTACGTTCCAAAACCGACGAGCTTCAAGCTAACATCAAAACTACCACACCAATATAACAAAGCCGGAATTCTTGCCTTTACCGAAAAACCTGGCTGTGTCCCGCCGTACCGAACTGCGACCTCTCAATAGACGGCTTCGGTCAACCCATTCGGCTTGACAGAGACTCACACGCAACGGGGAAGGCGCATGGCGGAGGTTTGTGCTTCTACATCAACAAGGGTTGGTGTGGTGATGTTAAAATTAGAACTACGCTATCTGTGGAGGACATTGAACTGCTCTCTATTTCGCTCTGGCCTTTTTACTTACCACCGCAATTCCCGCAACTATTTTTTACTTTAGTTTACATCCACCCCAAAGCAAGAGTGGCTAGAGCAACTGAACATATATTAGGTCACCTCCATGTGCTCGATTCTATATCCCCTGATGCCCCTAAGTTTATCCTGGGTGATTTCAATATTTGTTCCCTTACTAAACTACTGAAGAACTATGAACAGTATGTGACCTGCCCTACACTAAGAAACAAGACCTTAGACTTGTGCTATGGGACTGTAGCAGGCGCCTATAGATCGTTGCCTTTGCCTCCCCTGGGATCATCTGACCACAACTGCGTTCTTCTTGCACCCATGTACCAGTCAGTGTTTGGGCACCTTCAACCCATAGTCAGGACCAAAAAAAATGGACTGCTGATAGTATAGCTAGTCTGCAAGGCTGCTTTGATTGCACTGACTGGGATATGTTTTATGATGTGTGTTCAGATCTGAATGAGCTCACTGATGTTATTTGTTCTTATATTTCATTTTGTGTTAGTTGTGTCATTCCAACTAAGGAGATAACCATTTACCCCAATAACAAGCCTTGGGTTACAAAGGATCTGAAACGTGTTTTAAACAAAAAGAAAGTAGTATTTTACACAGGCACAGAACAACAAAAGAAGGAAGTAAATAAAGAAGTCAAAGCTGCTGTTGCTCGGGCCAGACGTATATATAAAAATAAGATAGAAGCAAGTTGGCGGGAACAATTTTCGTGCTGATGCAGGGTATCAAAAATATGTCTGCCGTAAATATGGTAGGTGGCAACATTGGTCAAAGGATCAGTTTGAGGGAGTATGTGTAACCACTTACAGACCATCTAAACGATTTTTTACTCGCTTTGAAAAGCATGATTTCTCAGATGATTAATTGTTCTGAAGCATCCCTAATTTCTGAGAATAGCGCCATTGGGGATGGAAATTATCTGTAAACACTTAAAAGGCAATAAATATTAAACAAATCTCCCGGAACCAGATGGTATATGTGGAAGAATCCTGAAATTCTGCGATACTGAGTTGCCAGTGTCTTCAACACCTGTTCCAGGCTCTCACTGGATATTTGTTTCAGATTCTGTTAATTTGGATAACTTCCAATGTATACCTCTTCCAACGAAACCAATCCTTCTAGCTTAACGATTTAAGCCTGTAGCTCTCCATCTCTTGTGATGAAGAACGCTGGAAAAAGATCGTAAAAAATCTCTCATTCTTTCTGCTACGGAGTAAGGACTTGGACCACTGCGATTTGCATACAGGTCTCGAAGGTGGTGTCGAAGATGCCAAATATTCATTTTGAAACAAGTTGTATAGCCACTTGGAAACACCTGACTCTCTTGCCAGAATAGTGTTTTGCTGACTGTTAGTTCAGCTTTCATGATACAATGCAGCCTCCGTTCTGGTTAACAAAATATTTCAAAATTGACATAGACAATCAAACTAGTTCTGTGCTGAACTGATTTTTAACAACAGACACAGCGTGATGTGGCCAACAAAAATATCTTTTCGGTTAGATATACTGCACTGGTTCTCCGCAGAGGTTTGCGTTCATTCTCACCACTTCTGTTACATTCTATACACAGATTATTGCAGAAGCAACTATGGCAAAATCCTTTTCTGTAAAGTTCGAGATGATAGTGCTCATTTATCCCTCTTATCCGGATCACTGTCTTAGGACCACGGTCCAGCTCCCGCAGTTCGGTAACACTGGTTCCTGGTGTGACGAGGCCTATCTGGAGCTAAATGTTTTCTAAAACTAAAGGACCATGCCTATCGACTTCAGAAGTCAGGTGCATACTCCTAAGATATTATTATCCATAATCAAGAGGTTGAAAGCGTTTTGATAACATAAGTATCTGGGAAACTGTTTTGACCACAAGTTAAACTGTTTTTCGTTTTTAGGACGTTAACACTGACGCTATTGTCAAAAAGGGACAACAACGTCTGTATTTTCTGAGGAAACTGAAACTCATTTTTTGTTGGACTATATAGATCCTTTCTTGTTTTACAAGTATTACATAGAGAGTATTCTAAGTTTTACTTTCATTTGTTGGATTACATAACTTAGTGTTAAAAAACAAGAATGGCCTGCAGGGAATTGTTAAGAATCTGCTCAAAAGTCATTGGAAGAACAAAGAGATCTCATGTCGTCTGCAATCAGCGTTGTACGCACAGCCACAGCCATTTGGCTGTTCCTTCCATGCTTTGTTTCCAGAATTTCAAATGTTGCCTTCGGAAAATGCCGATTTTCAGTGTCCCAATCGCAATAACCTAACAGAAAAAGAAATTCCTTTTTGTGCGTATGCATTCGAATTCGGAATTCACATTGTTTTTGATACCTAGTTTTACATTTCTCTGAATTATCTGCCTGATTGTCATTGGTTACGAGGTGTAGTCAATACATAATTGTGTGGTGTGTGTGGGTGGGTGCGTGGGTGTGTGAAATAAGTCTGTGTTCTAGTCAACTGTCTTATAACATTGAATTCATATATTTGGTGTATGGTGTGGGTGTGCGGTGGGCGTGTTCGCACACACCGTACGTGCGTGGCTGTACGTGCTGCGTATATATGCGTGCATAAAAATAAGTTTTTATGTCTATAGTCAATGGGTTGAAAATTGTGTTCACAATTGTGTGTGTGCGTGTGATGCGTTTGCGTGGGTGTGTGCATTGCGCGCTGTGTGTGTGGAGTGTGTGTGTGTATGGACATTTTATTTGAAAACCAATATGGAAATATAGCTTTTGTGTCTTTTATATATTTGATGTGTATCAATCTGCCTGTCAGTATTGTAATTGCCCTTCATGGGATGATTAAAGTGTTTTTGACTTGACTTGACTTGATTTATACATCGTAATTGATAGTAGCAGGACTGGCAGGTCTGGGTGATGAACCTTTGCAAACAGAGTGTGTTGTCAATAACAACACCTAGATACTTAACTGCTCTGGATAGCGGGACTGATGTACTGCCAAATTCTATTGATTCTGTTGTGACGAAGAGAGTTTGTGTTTGGTCCCTACAATCATGGCTTGGGTTTTATTCGCATTTAGCTTGTAACTTGTTTTGATTGTTCCGGAAAAATCACCAAGTTCTTGTAAGCTCAATAGTAGGGAGGTTTTAGCGCTTTATTACAGGGAACCGCGTGATATGGTTTATTAGTATGTATGTATATTGTATTATATGATTTTATTGCTAATGTAATATGTAAATTTTTCAATGTCAACTGTTCTTTGTAGTGTGTCTTTGAGTGTTATACTGAGTATTTCATGGAAGCCTTCTTCCAGTCTTTAAAACTGAAGTTGTAGCAAAGCTTGTTGTGCTGCATTTTAATAGTCCATGGCTCTGTTGGGTGGAAGGATTCTTAGTTAATAGAAGTAATGATGATGAAAAAGCCTTCGTCATCACTTGGTTTGTGTCGTGTGGTTGTGTTTAACTGCGGACAGGTGCACAAAAAGCAAAGAGTTTAAATGCCATGACAATGGGACCTTTCACCAACATAGGTCTAAATTTCCTTATCTTTATAACAGGCCTTACTAGTGAGCTTTTAGTCATCAGCAGCTAAATCCAAGCAATTTCTGCAAGTGGTTCTGGCATCCTTATAGGATAAGATGACTGTAAGTGACTCTTAGACTAGCTTGGTTGAGTTTTGCTGTGATGCCAGCTGGGCGAAAGGCTCCTTTTCCGGTGTGCAGAACTCATAATAACCTTCTAGCACAGTAAATGTATTAAACGTACTAGTTTCTTAGTATTGTCTTGTCGAATCCGTTGTATCTGTCGATGGTTTGTCCATGATTACTGTGTAGTAGACCTCATGTAACAGCAAAAAACAGTTTCTATGTTGACAGCGGTTGTCAAAGGACGGATAGTTTAACAGGTTACACCTGACTGGATGTTTGTATTAGTTTTTTTAACCATGTCATGTACCTTAGGAATAATAATGTTTAAATTTAATAAAGATTCAAATTTACGAGCTGGATATCACTATAACCCAAAGTCTAATTACCTTTTTATAAGCTAGATCTTGCTGTTTCAATGACATTGATTTTTGTAGTATAAGTTCCCAACCCACTGAAAATCATACTTAAACCCACCCATTAAAGATGATGCCTTCTGCAAAAGCATGGTTCTATCTATTCAGTTTTACCAAAACCACTTAAACTTTGCTATTCACTGTGCAACTACAGGCTGTGGTGTGTCATATGTGACCACATGAACCATCCAATCCAGTTACGTAAAGTCTGTGTACAGGTTTCAGTGTTTAGTTTGGTTGTGTGTTATCTGCAGCTGCACGGTCCCACTACCCACTGATAGTAACTTAATGCTGTTTATTGACAGGATTAACATGCAGCGTATGAGCGAGTGTGCAAGGAGTTTAATTATTTGATCTAAGACGCATTCAGACAAACACAGGACAAAAAATCATGGAATGGGGGGACTCTGTGTTTGTTTGTGTGTACAGGAGGTTTTAATACTAATGGTGGCCTCTAAATACATCTTTCTAACACAGGCAAAAGTTGTTCTTGAATCAATAGAGCAACTATGCACATACAATGCGTGGAAACTTTCATTCTTGATAAGAGTAAAGGGTTAACAAGACCAGGTAATCTAGAGAGGATTAATGACTTCTGTTCTGGCTCTGTGTGGTTGGGGTGCACAGGGCACAACAAGGTCAAGCAATTTATTGGTGGCTTTGGGTTTGATGCAACAGAAGCAGTTCTAGCAAATTTTGAAGACAGTATTAACTCAGCTGTGATCTACCTATCAAGCATTAACAGTATCAAGAAGTTTCTTCACTATGCATGGTTCAAGGTAGACTTTGCTATAGGGCATGGTTTATATATGCTGGCCTTCCAACATGCAGTCCATTATAGGAATAATTACAAACTACAACAACAATCTCCGTATAGCTGGAGATGATGTGCAGCTTGGCAAAATGAAAGTGTATCATAGAACACCCGCAAGCCGTAGTATCAGTAGCACCAGCAGATACAGTACACAACAACAACGAGGGAAAGAATCTCCTGCCACGTCAGAGCAAATAAAAGTTATTCCCTTCGCAAAAAGACAATCATCAGGTGAGATGACTGCTTTAACAACTATAACTTGTTTAAAGGGGCCGTGCTTATCTTTATCTACAAAGTAAAACACTAACAACTAAATTCAAGTAGAGTCCAAAACATTCTCAGCATGAATCCCACAACTTTTTTGCAGTTGAAGGCAGCCGCTAATCACAGAGCCAATTATACCAGGGAAAGTACGTGGCCAACTTTGTAGGCTAATTTTTTTAATACGTTTACAAAGTGGCCCAGTTGTTTCTTGACCCAGCCTGTGCCTGTGAGTGGGGAAGGTGGGGGTGGTGGTGGTGGTGGTAGTGTGCCAGACCTGTCAGTGCATACACAAGTGTGCTTATAGCGAAACCCAATGCTGTAATTATACTGACAAGTGTTATGGCTTGCTGGAAACGGTGTACAGATTATTTCCGCCAGTGTTGTGTTTTCATAAAGAATGCGGTGGATTGTTTCTTTTATTTTTTCTGCTAACCTGAGATTGTAGTGTTGTTGTTATTGTTTTTGCACCTCTAAACTTGCTGATGTTCATCTTGCAGATTTTTTTAGAAGCTGGTGTGATTCTTCTTTTATTTCATGTCTGCCTCTTTCCCGGGAAGCGGGGGCCCAAAAAGGGCGCACCATCTTTTTTTCCTTTTTCCTGTGTGCAGCTGTATTTCTTTCCCTATCAGAGTGGCTTTTTTCTACAGAATTTTGCCAGGGACAACTCTCTTGTTACCGTGGGTTCTTTTACGTGCACTAAATAATTATTATGAAATCTTCACAAAAATTTAAAAGAAATGACAACTGGCCAGACTTCAAGAGAACGGGGATTTTTTTTTCTTCTCCTCTGTGGATGGAGAGCTAGCGTTGTGCTGGAGGCCTGTCATGGGTGAAGGTGTTCTCAAGGTCACATTTCAACAACACTGTTAAACAATGTATGGGCTTATACCCGTTAATAATAAAGTTTATGACCTGAGCCCTTTCTTCCCAGTTTGACAAAAAAATCGAACTGAATGTCAAAGTCCTTCCGATGAGACTATAAACCAAGGCCCTGTGTGCAAACGCATGCAGAACATCTTGTGCACGTGTTAAATCCTGTTCGCTTTTCGAAAGAGTAGTCCATGGTGTGCCAGTGGGAACAGATGACAAAATTTACAAAAAAACGCATACACACGGGGACTTGATGTAAAAAAAGCACATGAGTGCTTATTCCATTATCCTCACCAAAAAAATCCCCCCCAAAATCTGAGCGCTTTGATTTGTTGCTTTACAAGATTCAGGGCTATATAAATTCCATACATTATTGTTATTGTTATTATTATTATTATTATTATTATTATTATTATACTTATTTCCAGACCAAAACTAGAAGCAGGAGTGAATATACCTTTGCAATTCAGATTATTACTACTCAATGCTTCTAGTCCTGCCAGCCCCTCATAGCCTGAAGGTGTTTTTTGGATGGCCAGTCAGAACTATTGTGTGGTCTACCTTCATTCACAGAGAGAGTGAGAGAGACAGAGACAGAGAGAGACAGAGGTGTGTGGGCGTGTTTTGTGTGCAGTGTTTTTGCATGCCTATAGCATGTGTGCCTGAACGCGTGTGCATGTGGGTGTGTGTGTGGATCCATGTGGAAATAAAACAATCTGACCAAAATCGGAAGGCACTTGTCTATGTAGGGAGGCGGTTGGTGGTTGGGTCCCCTGGTCACATGCTGTTGTTTGCTTCAAAAGATGGGAGTGCACCCTGTTGATATACACTGTTTTAGCTCCCTTTGTTGACCTTGGCTGACTTTTTTTTGCTTTGTGGAAATATGTTTTTGTGCATAGAAATGCATGCGATTTTTTTCTATTTCTATTGTAACATTTTCTTCTTGGTAAAATATTTTGCATTTCATTTTTTTTTCAAATGGTTTAGTTGTTTACCTATAATTTTATTTATCGCCATGGAGAGCAATTTCATATCAACTGTTTATGCTGGTCCTTGACACATTCCTGTTTTTTGTGTTGCTGCTTAGTGCTGTGACTTGAATGGCAGTAGATGTAGGTACATATCGTGCAAGGATTGGCATGCATTACTCTAAAGCCTTGGTCAAAACAAGAAATCTAGCTTTTCTTGATTGATCTCTGATTGTACAATTTCTGATATTTTCATACCTTCACCATCCCTGTAACACAACATTGTCAGCGTTTGCTCACTTTGTTGCTTTTGTTGATGATCACAAAAGTAATTCAACCAACAGCTCTGTTCCTATTCACCACACAGATGGGTTTATTCATAACCACAGGGGATATAAAGGCTCAGTCTCCACTCAGTGGTTGCGGTTACTTTTGTTTTTGTGCCGAGATGTAGAAGTCAACCCAGGACCAACTCCTACAACTGATTTTTAAAATGTGCACATAAATGCAAGAAGATTTAGAAATAAGATTTAACTGATACAATCAGAATATCATAATATTGATATGATTACAGTATCTGAAATGTGGCTTTCTGAAATGGACCAAAACAGTTCAATTTACCTGACCAATTTTCATCCACCAGTCAGGTGTGACAGATCACATGACCCATATGGTGGAGTAGCTATCTATGTTAGAAAAATGTTTTGTAAAGCTCGCCCGATTTTCAATCCCCAAATTTTTTTTTTTTGGAAAAAGGGGAAAATTTTTTTTTTTGGGGAAAAACCCTTTTTAAGAAAAAGTTTAAAAAAATAAAAAATTTCATTTTTGAAAAAAAAATTTTAAAATTTTTTTAAAAGGGAAAAAATTTTTTTTTAAAATTTTGTTTTTAAAAAAACTTTTGGTTTTTTTTTCTAAATTTTGAAAAATTTATTTGGGTAAAAAATATTTTTTCCCAGGTTTTTTAAATTTTTAAAAGGGTTTTTACTAAATTTTTTTTTTTCCCAAAGGAAAAGGCAATTTCAAAAATTTTATCTGGCCCTTTTCCAAACCCTTTAAATTTTTTTTGTGTTATTTGACAAAAATTAAACAAAAAAAATTTCTTGAAATTTATTTTTCCTAAAGCGAAGGGGGAAATAACTTTTCTTGTGTTCGATTTAAAAAAAAAGGGTCTTTTTAACCTCAAAAAAACTTAAAACAAAAAACGGTATTTGTTATTTTTTTGGGGTTAATTTTTTTTCACAAAAAAAAAAAACCAAACCTTTCCCAAAACCCCAACAGAGGAAAAAAAAAAAAGGTATGGCCCTTTTTCCAACTTGGGTTTTTCCCCCCTTTTTTTTAAAATTAAAAAAAAACCCAGGCAAATCCCCAAAAAAAAAAAATTTTTGGTTAAAAAAAAAAAAAAAATAACCCGAAAACCAAACCCCCCAAATAAAAAAAATATGAAAATTTTTTTCAAAAATCCAAATTTTTTCCCCCCCCCCCTTTTTTCCCCCTTTTTCCCCCCCCCCCCTTTGAAATTTTTGGGGTTTTGGGGAAAAAATTTACTTTGGTTGATGAAACCCTGTAAAAAAGGGAACCTTTATCATCCACTAAAACCAGAACCAACCAAAAACCCCCGAAAGGCAATAAAAAAAGGGAAAAGGGAAATAAATTTTCCCAACACTGGGCAAACAAATTTTCCCCCAGAAAAAACCCCCAAAATTAAATAAATAAAAAAAAATTAAGCCCCCCAGGGGCCACAGAAAACAAAAAAGAACCCTTTTACAAAAGAAAAAAGGGGGGGGGGGGGAAAAAATTAAAAAAAAGTGAAGTTCGGGGGAAGGGGGTTTTCCCCTTTAAAAAACCCTTTAAAAAAGACGGCCCCAAAACAAAATTTTCTCCCCCCCGTAAAAAAAAAAGTCCCCCCTTTTTTGGGGCAAAAAAACGAAGTTTTTCGGGGCCAAAAAATTAAGGGCCAACCGGCAAAAATTTGGAAGGGCAAAAAAATTTTGTTTTTTGCAAAAAACACAAAACCGGGCCCCTTCCAGAAACCCCCCCCCCCCCCCACAAGGCGGAACCCCCCCCCCTTTTTTTCCCAAGGGCCCCCCCCAAGATTTCCAACCCCTCCCCAAATTGCAAAAATTAAATATGAAATCTTCAAAAAGAAAGGGAATAAAAATCCAACCAAAAACTTTTTTTTTTTTTCCCTGTGTAAAGAGAGGGCAAAAGCCCTTAAGAAAAGGTTGGCTAAGTAAAATTAAAACACTCTTTTTAAACAGAGGGGCAGAAAAAAATTTCTTTTAGTTGAAAAAAAAATAAAAAAGGGAAAGTAAAACCAACCCGGGAAAAAACAAACCCCGCAATTTAAATCCCCTTAAATTAAAAAGCACCGGGAACACAACATAACAATATAAACCGGGGGCGGTTGTCCCTGAGCTTATCAATAAAAAAAATTCCACTGGGGCGTTATTGCTCCAAACGAAAAAATTAAAAGGAAAAGTTTTTTTTTTAAAAAAATTTAAAATTAACCCCCCCCAAAAAAAAAAAAAAAATTTTTTGGGGTTCCGGGTTTTTTTTTTTTTCTTTTTGGGGGGGGATGGCCAATGAAAAGGGGCTAACCTCATTAAAAAAAATAAAAGAGAAAAACAAGAAGGGAAAAAAAGGGCCCCCCAAAAGAGGGAGTTCCCCTGAAAGGGGCCGGGTCAAAAAAAAAAGGAAAAGGAGGCTTCCCCTAATAACGGGGAGGTCCACAAAAAAGATAAAGGAAACTTTAATAGCTTTTTATTTCCTGTTACTTGGTGATAATCCCCTTTTGAATTTTTTTTTGAAAAAAATCGAAATTTTAAATCACTTTTTTTAAAAATTATTTTACCTTTTTTAAAAAGCAGGGGAAGATTTATACAATAAATTACCATCATTTTTTGTTCCTTTTTTTTAAAAGAAGTTTTAAAGAAGTGGTTCCAAAACTTTGGAAAAAAAAGCTTGATAAATCCATCTGAAAAACCAAAAAACTTGTTAAAAATTTTAAACCCAATTTTCATTGTAAGTTCCCTTTTGGGGTTTTTTAAAAAAATGTTTTCCCCAAAGGGGTTATTCCCAACAAACACTTTTTCTCCACCAAATTTTTACCCCTAAACTCCTTTTAAACCATTTTACTCGATTTGTTTTTTTGTTCCTTTTGAGGTGGAATCCCCCAACCCAAAAACTTTATTTTTGACATACAAAAGATTTGTTTCATGTCGGAAAAGGGGGTTTAAAAAAGATAAAAGGGGCTAAATTCAAAGTAAATTTAGACTTTTACAACTTTTTTTAAAACCCGACCCAAAAATAGTTAAAAAGGTAAACATCAGATTTAAAACAAAAAAACCCTTTTTTTCCAAAACAGTCAGGTACATTATTTAAAAATTTATAAATGAATTTGAAAATTGAATCTGAAAAGACTTTTGTACATACTCCACAGGCTTTTAACAACCAAAATTCAATCCAACCCCCCATTTTAAACCCATTTAAAAAAAATAATTTTGGGGCCAACGGGAAATTTTGTTTTAATGCAAAAACAAAACGGAAAAAATTTTTCTCCAAACAAAAACAGATCCTCCCTTCTTTTAAATTCAACCCCCTTCAAAAAAAAAAAATCAAAAACGTTAGGATCATTTATGAAACTGCAAATGGGGAGAGCATTTAAAAAAATAATAAATAATGTAATTTTGGGGGGGTTTTCTGGCCCCCAAAGTTAAATAAAAATTTAGAAAAATACCAAAACGTTTATCCTTTTTTTCCCCATTCGAAAAGGAAATTGGTAAAAAAATGCCCGAAAAACTCCAAAAACTTAAAAATGTCCAACCATGTGGACTTTAGAGAAATCTTGAAAAAGTGTACCAAACCCTTTTTTGTACCCTGAAAGAGGAAGAAAAAAAAAACCCTTGAGTTAAAAAGGTAAGTTTACCCCACTTTTTGTTGAATTTTTGGGGTTTTCCCTGATATAAAAAATAATTTTTAAAAAGAAGGTTTTAACCCATTACCAATACACAGAAAAAAAAAATCTTTTCATTCCCCAACTAAGTGGAAACCACAAAGGTTTTAAAAAAGCTTTTCTTTAACCCCTTTGGGATTAGGGGCTAAACGTTTTTTTTAAAAAAAAGGGTTTTCATTTTAAAAATATTTAAAACCCTAACAAAAAAAAAAAAGGGAAAAATTTTGTAAATAGGGTTTTTGTTTGTTTTTTTTTAGGTGGCAAAAAGGCATTGAAAAATTTAAAAAACAAGGAAAAAAGGGGGAAAGAAAAAAACAAATTCTCTGATTTGAAAATAGGGCAACACAAAGAAAAGGAATATAACCCCTTTGTTACCAAAAATTTATGTGCAATATCCTTCAAGGAAAATTTACAAAATTCCCCTAGCCCCGGGTTTTTTTAGGGATTCTCGGGAGAAAAGTTTGTTTTAAATTTTTTTCAAAAAATCATATTCAATCACATTACCTTTAATGGTTTCAATGTGTGTCCAATTTTTTTAAGGTTAAGAAATTATTTTTTAAAACATGATGTACACTTCCCCATTTCACAGCAAAGTTGAAAAAGAAACAAAAGAATTTTTAAAAAAAAAAACCCCCCCCTCAAAATTTTATGTTGGTAGTCTCTAAATAGTCTTTTTTCCGGGTAATCACACACAAAAAGCAAAAAAGGGGTTTGTTGGGGGGGGGCGGGGGTTACCCATGCTATTTGAACTTGAGACAACCCTATTTTATTTTCCCTTGCTATTTTAATATCACATACTTTTTCGTTTCTGCCACCATTTCAAAAAAAAGGGGGTTTTTGGAAAAACAAAAGATAATTTTTCGGCGCTATCCGGGGGGGGGAAAATCAAATTTTTCTCCACATCCATTTGAAGAATAGTTTTGGGCCGTGTAAGTTTTTTTTTCGGCCACTTTCTCCCAAAAAAATTTCTTCCCCTCTTCCGCAAAAATTTAAATATGACAATTTTAACATTCTTTGTCAAATGTTTTACTTCCAACAATAAACTTAATTTTGGTTTCTAAAGATAATTCTGTAGAAAAAAACGCCTTTTTTTTTCCGCAATGCTGACCATTGGGAAAACGTTCTGGTCGTTGGCTGTTTTTCTTTTCCCCTTAAAGTTTTAGGGCAAAATTTTATCAAGGACCCGACACCCCCCCTGTGCCCCCCAATTTCAGACACATAGTTGAAGCCCAGTTTTTGGGGAAAATACTCCAGAGGGCCCAACCAAACTTCGGTGGCGTTTTTTAAAAACCACCACCCGTTACTTGGCCCCCATCGGGGAAAAAAGGGTTAAGTCAGCTAAAGGATATTTTTCTCAAATAACCTTTTGTACCTTTGTTTTTTGGACCAACACTAAAGAACAATCACCTATCGCCAACCACAAGATCATGCTCAAAGTTTTTTTAAATAACTCAAAAGGGAGGCAGAAACACCTTGCAGAGGAACAACGGGGTTCGGGGCGGGAGGAGCACAATGAAAAGATTTTTAACGCCACATAGATGGAAAAACATCTTCAACATAGAGGACCTTTCACAACTTCATTGATTTCAAAAGGGTTTTTGACAGAGTAGGGAGAAGGCCTGTGGCAGGTCCTCAGAATTTTTGGGCATTGAAGAAGGATTGCAAACCTTAAGCATAAAACAAGCCGCAAGCGGCAGCTTTCTAAAACAATCGGTCGGAGAAACTACTTCAAAACACAGTTGGGGTCCGACAAGGATGCCGTTTCCCCAGCCTGTTTAATCTGTTCTGAAAAACTAAGAGAGGCCCCCCCCCAAAGACTTCCATTTCCCCATCCCCTTTGGGCGGCGCCCCTCAACAATTGGGGTTTCGATGACATTGACCTATGGGGAAATAACAAGCTGCAAATCTTTACGCCCCAACTTGAGAACAGAGCTGGGCTTTGGGGATGGAGGTAGCTCAGAAAAAAGTAAAGTATTTGTGAACGCCGGGGCAATCCCCTGCTAAATTTAGCCAGAAACTGGGGGAGGTAGACCTTTTAAAACTTGGTGCTAAATCAAAAAGGACGGGCAATCCACGACATAAATCAAAGCGTACCGGGCAACATTTCCCATGACAAAATCCCCACCTATGGAAAAGAAAAAGAGATCAGTTTCCCAATCAAACTAAAGTCTACAAACTCTAATTCCCTATCCTGCTGTAGGAAGTAAAAACCTGGACATTGACTGCGAACAGCAAAGCGAATCCGTCTTTTTGAAACTAAATGCCATAGAAAACTGCTGGGGCAATCCGGAAAACAAAGACCAATGAATTTTAAAGAGCCAAATACACGGCTGGCAGGCCACGGGAACCCCTTCTCACCCCCCCCCAAGGGGAAAAAGCTGACAGGGGTTTGGCCAGTCCCCCGCCACAAACACGCCAAAAACGGTCTGCGGGGAAACACCAAGGTGGCAAAAGGGGGAAAACAGAAAAATCATGGAGGAACAACACAAGAATGGACCAGGATGAATGACCAGCATACTTCAGAGGGGAGGACGGGGGGGAGGAGGAGGTTACCATGGCATCGTCTTTCGGTCTCCCCACGACCCCCAAAGGGGTCGGGGATGATGATGAATGCCCTTTTGTTTTTTTATCTGGTGAAAAAAAGAGCAATATTGCTTTTGTCGATTTAAACTGTAATAAGTGATTTAAAAATGAAAAATTTTTTTTCCGCCAGAAAAAGTCCATCAGGCCGTGGTAACGCGAAGAGACAGCCAACACTTTTTTTGCTGTTCTGTCCTAACTTTGATCAGTATTCCCACCATTACCCCCCAAACCCCCCCCAAAACCCCCCCCACCCCGAATATGTTTTTTTTTTTTATCGGGCATCCCTAATTCAGTTTGAAAACAAATTTCTATTGTTAAATTTGTCCTCGTTTATTCTGATTCAAAAAATTTTTTAATTTTCTTTTTGGAAACCATTTAGGTTGTCTTCACAGGCGGAGGATTTAAAATCAATTTTTTTTGCTCTCCACTGATGATTGTGATTGTTGAAAAGAAAATGGACATGGGTTTGCAGTACGCCAGTTACAAGAAAAGTGCCGGAAGAACATGGGCCCACAGGTTTTGTAGCCCAAAACCCAAGGCCTTCCCCCGGGAACCCCCCTGGCTGTGGAAATCCTCTAAATTTTGGGTTCCCAAACCAAATACAGGATTGGGGACTCACGAGGATGCAGGCGGATACGGAAAATAGTGTGTCGATCCTTTCCGGGGTAAAGGGAGGGGAAGCGGGGCTGCTCCTGGAAACCCCCTTTTTTTCCCTTTTCTCTTCTCTCCCATGCTAGAGCCTTCCCAAGCTGTGAAGGGGGCATTACATCGTTTCGCACTGATGGAAATTTTCAACTTGCGACTCCAGCTGATCCAGGGTGTTGAGGCACTTTTTGAGAGGTTCCTTTTTTGTATGATTGCGCGCTTGCCGCACACACCAAGAGGACAAAAAGTCATTAAGGGACCTTTTCTCTACCCCTGCAGGCGTTTTGGACTCACCATCAGCCTCAGCAAACCAATTCCATGTCCCACCAGCTTTTTCACAGAAGCCAGTGCCTTCCCCCCCCCCCCCCCCACCTAATTTAAGATGGACACGAATCAGGTCATCAAAAAAAGTTTTGCCCCGGGCAGCTCCCTCTGCAGCAAGGAACCTTGATGCAGAATTACAGTGCCAAACCGCCAAGGCCAGTTCTCCTTGGCAACTAAAAACAAGCGGGGAAAACAACAAGGCACCGGCTCAGCACCAAAATCAAAACTTACAGAGCGTCGTGTTGACCCCCTTTGTTGTACTGCTGTGAACATGGACGAGGGACGTCACTTCAACAGCTTGAGCTTTTTTCCCCAGAGATTCTAAAAATCCTGGGAATAAAGGCAAGAGGGTCTCCAACCTCCAGGTCCAAGAAGAGCACCTGCCGGCTTTGAAAGCCTACTTCAAGTACCAGCTAGCGGACAGGACCTTTTTCCAAGACAGACGCAGGACCCCAAGGATGCTTTTTTGGGCCAGCTAAAGGGAAAAGGCCTCCAAAAACTTAAAAGACTTACAAGCGTTTAAAGGGGCACCTTGAAGAAAAACCCTTTAAAAACCCTGTGAAATAACATCGCTACGGGGAAACAAACCCCCTTTGACGTTCTCGCGGGGAGCTGTCTACAGTGGCTAAAGACGTTTGAAAACAAGAGAACGCGGGCCATTAAGAAGAACGGAGGAAGGGCGAGCTCAACTTTGGAGACTTTTTCCCCCTTGCAACCCGGGGGAAGGCGTGCACCAAAATGGGGTCTTTCCCAATAAAGGATACTTTCGAAGATAAGCCTGCTGCCTACCACCGTCGATCGACGGGAGACCCCTCATCATGAAAAGAAAAAGGAAAAAATTAGTAAAAAAAGATAGAAATGTTTTTTTAAATTCTGACAATTTTACAAACTTATTTAAAAAAAATTTGCCCTGCTTATGAAATTTTATACCCTTTGGCATTATATAAATAAGGTATTGTGGTTTTGGGGGGTTTTTTTTCCAATTTTCCCCCCTTTCTCTCTCTCTTCCTCTTCCCCCTCCCCTCTCCTCTCTCTCTCTTTTCTTTTTCCCCTTTTCCTCTTTTCCTCTCCTCTCTTCTCTCTCTTTCTTTTTTGGTTTTCTTATTCCAACTATTTTTGGTTTTATTTTATGTGTGTTTTCTCAAAAAATTGATATTTTCTTTTGTGTTTTCCTTTTTTTCTAATTACCAAAGGTGCAAATGATGGAAATATTTTTTGTTTTTGATTACATTTCAGCTCAGCAGCCGTTTTTAAAAGTTAATTTTCTTTGTTTAATTGAGAACCCCATAAGCTACAGCTTTTTGTTGCTATGTTTAAAAATGCTGTTTTTTTTAAATGCTTAACTCTTTCGAATAAAAACTAAAAAACCATTTTGGGGGAGGGGGAGTCGCACTGATGTTGTTAACTCCAGAGGAAAAAAATCCCCTTGACGAAATCGAACCCGTCCAGTCACGAACCCATCCTCCAGCCCCCGGTCCCGTCCCCAAAAAAGCTTTAACATTCTTGTATTTTTTATGTTAACCGACCTCAGTCAAAAAAAAGGAGTCAATCAATAATTATTCATTTGGGATCATCATCTTCATCCTTAAAACGGTTTCTTTGACATCTTTGAGAGAGAGGGGGGGGGGGAAAAGGGGCGGGGGAAGAAGAGGGGAGAGACGAAGACAGAAACCCGAAACAGACAGACGCAGCAAGGAGAGGAGGAAAGAGAAGGGGAGGGGGAGAGAGAGAGAGAGGAGACGAACACTAAAAGAGGAATTTTGTTTTCCAATTTGGGGCATGTATATCTATTAATCTATAAACGAATTAGACCGATGGTTTTTAAAAAGTAAGGTAGTAAAAGGGAATATTAAAAAAAGGAAAACTTTTTTCACCAAAAATTGTATGCTATTTTAAATTTTGCCCTTCTTTTTCAGAAACGGTGGAGAGAAAGCTCTGAAGTGCCAAGGTAAAAGAACTAAAAAATTTTTTTGGAAAATAAAAATTTCGGGGAGAACCCAGTTTTGGGTAAAAAAATTAAGGTCTGCGTTTTTAAGAATTTTTCAACATTTGGACTACCACATCGCACTCAACTAAAAGTTCATGGTTTTGACGATAGCAGCACTCAACATATAATTCATGGTCATCCTACTCAAGTGTTTTGGGGGATTTTTTTTTTTGGTTTGGTTTTAGGGTTTTGTGTGTGTTTGGTTTTTTTTCTTGGACCGTGGGAAAAGGGCAAGGTTAGAAGCAGGGTAGGGGGAAAGAGTGGAAACAGCAACCAGGCAAAAAGAAGACTCCGTGGAAGAAGGGGCTTTGTTGTCACCTCTTTTTTCAGGGCCATCCCAGTACATGTGTGGTAATCCTTTCTCCCTCTCTCTCTCTGCCCCTCCCCTTGGCCTGTAGCCCAAACCCCTTTGGGTTTCTCCTCCCTTTCCTACCCCCCAAACCACCCCTCCTATATATCCCTGCCACGCCACGAAAAACAGCGCACCGCCCACTCCGATTTTTTTAAGGATTTGGCCCAAGTGAAGGAGATTTTGGTTTTTTCCCCCAAAAGCAGTTCATGGGATTCTTGTGTGCGTAAGAAAACTAAATATTATATATAAAATAAACAAAAAATTAAAAAAGTATTATTTTTTTCACAAAAACATTTGGGTTCCCTTTTGGGGGATTAAAAGCCCCTAAAATTTTAAAACTCAATAAATAACTTTTAAATAAAACATTAAAATTAAAAAAAAAAATTTTTTTCAAAGAAAAAAAGGAATAAAAAGGTTGAAAATAAAAAATTTTTTTAAAAAGAGTTTTTGGGGGTTTTAAAAAGTGTTAAAACCGTTTCGGTCTTTGAAAAGAGTTAAAAGCTGTTTTAAATTAAAAATTTATATTTTTTCTTTTTTCCTCTTTTTAAATCTTATTTTATTAAACAAACCCCAAAAAACAAAATACAAAAAAAATTTTTTGGAGGAAAACACAAAAACGAACAACAAGGAACAGCAACAAAAACCCGGCAGTGAAAAGAAAAAAATAAAAAAAGGGGAAAAAGGGGAAAAAGAAGGAAAAAAAAAATTTTTTTAAAAGAAAAAAAAAAAACCCCACATTAATAAATAAACGCCATAAATAGACGAAAAATATTGTTTTAAAAAATGAAAATTTTAAATGTGGTTAAAATATTGAGTCAAGAAACCCAAAAATACCAAAGCAAAAAATTTAATTTAAAAATTATTTTTTGTTTTTTTTTGAGAAGAAAGTACATTAGGAGGTCGGGGTTTATTGTGCTAAAAATTTTTTCAAAATAGTTTAAAAAAAAATTATTTAGATAATCCAAAAAAAAAAAAAATATTAAAAAAAAAATTTTTGAATTTAAAAAATAAAAAAATTATTTTTTACCACAAAAAAGGTTTTGCTTTTTTGATTTTTTAAGGTGCCTTTCCCAATTAAGAAAATTTTAGGCAATTGTTTTTTTTCTTTTTTTTTTTTTTTATGTTTTTTTTTTGTTGGACTTCCTAGGCTTAATGTTAAACAGGGAAAAACATCAAAAACACCACCACCCCCCCAGCCAAAACTTTTGAGGAAAAAAGGGGCGGGAGGGGGGGAAGGGGACGGAAAGGGAAAAGGAAAATAAGAAAAAAAAAAACAAAAAAGGGGAGGGAAAAAAAAAGGGAAAGGGGAAAAAAGGGGGAAAAACAGGAAAAAAAAAAACCCAAACTTTTTTATGTTTTTAAAGGCTTTTATGAAGAGGGGGGGAAGTTCAAGGCCCCCCGGGAAAATTTTTTACAAAATAAAGGATATATTTAAAAATTTTAAATCTTTTAAATCAGTGGAGCAAAAAAAATTTTCCCTGTTGTAAAAAATCCCAAAAAGTGAATTTTTATTTGGAAAAGTGCTTCCCACCAACCAAAGAAAAACAGCAAGGGGGCCGGATTTAATTTTTTTTGGGTTTTCCAAAGCAAAAGTGCCCTGGTCCCCCTAAACCCCCAGAAACGTTCCCCCTTTTAGCCAGAAAAATGTACACTTCAGACAATTTTGGGGGACAAAGAAAAACCAGTTATTTTCCCAAAACAAAAATGTCCAAACATCCCCAAAACCCCAGGGGCCCACAAAATTCTTCAGCCACGACCCAAGGGTTTTTGGGGATTTTTTGGATTCCATGCATTTTTTTCCAGACCAGAGGGGGTTTGAAAAAGCTGGCAAGAAGAAACAAATAAAAAAATCATTTGGCGGAGAAGTGCCTTTTTTTCAAAACCAGTAACCCAACCCGGGTTTTTAAAAACCCCAGGGATTAAAAAAAAGTGGCGTCCCACAAAACCCCCAAACCGGCCCAGCACAGCGAAAAGGGTTTCCTCAAACGAAAAAGGCTGGGAAAATAAAAACCAAAAAAACGATAAAAAAGAGCCAAATCTTACCCCCACCAAGGAACAAAAACCAGCCCAAAAAACCAGGCCAACCTCTAAAACAACCCCGTCCCATTCCCCCCCAATGAGGGAAAGGTAGATCCCATCCAACAAACCCCAGGACGCGACGAACAAGCGTAAGTACTGACTAAAATTTTGTGAGCACCGGGTACCAAAAACGACACATTGCCTGCACAGACAACAGCGACAGCCAAAAAGGCACGGATGTGAGCGTAGAAACCCTCACAAAAAGAAATTTATCAGAAGAGAAAAAAAAATTTCCATTAAAAACTTTTTGGGAAGAAATTTTTACAACACAGTTTAAAATTTTTGACCCAAAAAACAGGGAAGAAAAGCTCTGAATACATCATAGGGAAATTTTCCCACGGGAGCCCCTTCAAATGACATAAAATTTAGATAAGACATATTTGAAACCTTCTGGTCCAATTTTTTGAAGGGAAACTAAAAGACAAATCCAGGTTTCCTGTCAAAATTGTGAATACCTGCCATAAAGGCGTTTTTTGTGCCAAGGTTTTAAAGGTTTTCAGGAATTGACCTGGTTTCCAGTGGACTAGCGAGAAACTGAAAGGGTTGTTAGCCAGGCAGAGCTGGGGGTTTCTCAACCAGCAAAAAAGGGGCCCTTTTATATGCCTACTGGTTTTCAGACACACCCCAAAAAAGCAAATTGAATAGCCTGATTTTGGGCAACAAAAACAAGGCACACCTAGCCAGATAGAAAAGCAAATGGGTGTTCTCGTCAATTCAAGAAGTCCATTCCTGAACCTGCCCCACCAGGTAGCGGGCTGGGGGAAGAGTTTAGAAAATGGTGAGACACAGAAAGGGGGGGCCCAGAACGACACGTTTTCAGGACTGTCATGTCACACAACATTCATCGCATGCGTGGACAGGAGGCAGCCATCAACAGAGGTCCTGGACACCACAGCAGAGGACCGACATGGGAAAAATTTCGGGACGGCACATCTCCGGCCTCTTCATCCTCTGCCCAACACAGTCAAAACCCCCTTTGCAAGGGAAACGGGCAGACAGTTGTTGAATACCGGACAACGTAAGGGGTGTTGGGGCAAAGTTCCCATTTTTTAGTTTGGTCAGAATAATTCTTGGATTCCATCAAAATTGACCACACAGGTGAGGAATAGGGACAAAACCTCCTTAAAAAATTTAATTTTGACAGTCTTTTCATAATTTCCCAAACGTCAGGGAAATAGTTACAATTCTTATTAAAGGGCACAAAAAACTGGATTCGGGCAGTAAACCATCACAAGGAGGGGTTTTACAGAAAAATCATCAAATTATTTTGGCAGTGGGGTTTTGAAATCACATAAAAAAGAAAAAGAACACTTTGTTGGGCGGGTTACAAAAAAAAAACCCCAAGGGGTTTTTGCAACCCCTTCACATTTCTGATTGCGCTTTAGAAATCTTGTTTGTTGAAGAAGCAGGATTATGTGCCCTTTCCCCACACACATTTGGCCACATGAGGAAATGTGTGTGTTAATGCCCTTTGACAGGTAAATTTTTTTTTGGGAAGTTTAGAAAGATGCAAAATTTAAGTCAGATAGGCCCGTTTTTGTTGTTTGTTTTAATCTTTTTTTCTTTTTACAAGTAAAATTTTTCTATCTTAAAAAAGCCCCCAAAAAAAGGTTTTTAACCTTTTTTAAAAAGCCAACCCCATAAAAAAGTGCAAACCCGGAGGAACATTGACTGAATATACAATACTGTGAAACCCCTAAGCACTGTATCTGACAACTGGTTAGACGGTCATTCCACTTACACCCATTGTTACACAAATTCTTAGTTAAAGTATGAATATGTACATTTTAGCTCCCCCCTTCCGATCCGTTTTGGTGAGCTAATGACCACCCATGGTTGACCGACCTCTCTTGCCCAAATCTGCTCATTTTTGTGCAGCTCATAAAGTCCACGGATTGGGTTTTCCCTTTATCCATCGTAGCTCATGTTTTGATTACACAAAAAATAAATAAACAGGAGTGGGGAAAAGTTTCAGTTTTTTTTTTTAGCCCCTGCTGAATGCATGAAAAAGCAAAGGTACATGAACATTGGGTGTGGAAAAAATTTTAATGCCACAATTAAAAACGCTATGTCACACAGTTTTTATCCAATATGTAAGTTTTTATAGCGCATTCCCGTCCAAGGCAATGGATTTTTTTTTCAAAAAAACTGTATTTTTACCCTTTTAAATTTTCTATCAATGAAGTGCTTTTGTTCTTAAAAAAAAATTATTCGATTGAGCAATTTTTTTTACTTAATCCTTTCAAACATTTTCATTTATACTTTTAGGGCTAGAAACCATATGTGAGGGATTTTGCTAAATTTGACACTTCAACAGCTTGAGAACTAGCATGTTGCCCAAAATTTTTTTTGTATTTTTTAAGTGAGTTGAATTGTTTTTTTCATACCAGGCTCAGTTTTTGTCAATTTTGCCCGTAGACATTTTAAAATTTTTCTCGCGGGGGTTTTTCCATCCCCCTGCAAGGGGATTAAAAAAGATGTTCTTGCTGAAAAATTAATGGTATTGATCGTGTGTTGTGGCTATTTAAAATTTTTATTTCTGTACTGTATTTTTCTTTATAAATTTTCAAAGAAAATTGGGAATTAAGAGGGTTTTACGACTAGAAAAGCCCTGCCTGAGCCTGAAAGAAAGAAAGTGGGGAAACATGTTATACCACAGACAAAGATTAAATGACTCAAAAAGGGAGTGGAATTGTTAGGGTTTTTTTAGGGTTTTTAATGCTAGATATTAATATTGCTTTAAAAGTTTTTTTTCGAAAAATCTTTGCTTTCATTTCTTGGAGAAAGCTTGGGGCCCTCTCTTGTTGGTGTCAATTACCGACCCAGCATAAAACATGGTACAGTGCAGAGCTGAGAGGTGTAATGGGGAACACCGGGGACTAGGGTTTTGCCCGAAAACACGGCACCTGCAGGACCCTAACTGGTGGTGGTGAGGAAACCAACCCAGGTTGGACACTGATTTTTTGTTTCCAGTGGGGAAAAACAGGCTTGCCTTTGTCTGTGGTCGCCAATTCGTTTTTTCTTTGACCTGTAAATCAAAAGTTTTGGGCCAAAACTCACCCTCAGACACGCACTGGTTGAAGTCAGAAAGAAATGCTTTAGGGCGGTTGCTTTAGAGATGTCGCAAAAAAACCAGATGGCACAAACCATTCAAGCTGTAGCTCGCTCTGTGAAGGGAAGTAAAGGTCCCCATATAAAAACAATCCCCGTAACCAAGCCCCTCCCAAAATACAGTTTTTACTTGTTTAAAATGGCAGACTGCTGAAAGGAACAAAAAAAGTGCCCGTCCAATTCATGAACCCAAAGATGAGAATGACATTCCCCAGAGAAAAGAGAAGAAAGCCAGCGTTTCAAGCCAGGTTTAGTCCAGGCCTGTTATACAGAAGAAGTCCCTCTCAGCGCTCATCAGCACAGCAAGATGGTGGTGCTGTTCCCTGCATAGTAAGGGGACTGCAAACTTAGAACACAGAAAATGTGCCCGGGGAAAAGAAATTTTCCTGAAATGTGGTGGAAAACAATAGAAATTTCCCAAAAAACCGGAAAAAGACTGAACAGCCAATATAAATATGTGAAAAAATTTTGGGACAAAGATTGTGGCAAAAGAAGTCGGTTGTAATTACGAAAACTTTTTTGAAACTGAAGCCCCAAGCTGCTTACAAAAATTTTGAAGGTGGGTGAATGTAGATGGGGCTTTTTTCAATCAAAACACATCTGGTGAAAAACGGATTCCCCTTTTTTTGCCGAAAATCAACTTTTTCAATCGTTTGCGGTTTTTAAAACCATGTTCCTAAACTTTTATGCCTGCAAAAAAAATGTTCAAAGATCGAGATTTGTAAAAAGCGTAAACTGTCACCCTCAAAGTTTTCAGAATTTATTGCTAAATCAAGTTTTCAAAAAATTGTTGTAAAGTTGAGGGCTGTTTTTTCAAGTGAGGTCAGAGGGTTACTGGCAGGAGAGAACACGGAGTTTTCTAAATTTACAAAAACTTAACGTAAAGCTTGTAAGGTTTTTTTTCACTTTAAATCTAAAACTGTATTTGGGAAAGGCATGGCAACCCGAACAAGAAACCGTGTGAGAGAGTCATCGAACAAGGAAGTGTTTCCTCAATCAGACAGTCATCCCTGAACCCTGACACCCGGTGCGAAGCTGGGGGAAAGGTGAGGGGAAAAGGCTGAGGAAGAAAAAGACAGCCCCCGACACCGACAGCCCCAGGGAAAGGCATGTCACACACCCTTTATCGTCACTGTGGACACTGCCCCCCCGCCCCCACCCCATGATCTTTGCAACACACGGAGAAGCACGAACGGGAAAAATCCGGGCTTCGCACTCTCGCGCCCCCCCCCTTTTTCATCCCCCCTTTGTGCATCATGATCCCTTCAGCGAGTGTAGCAGTAGACGTAGTGCTCAATTGGGGAAGTATTTGACTGTCAGGACGGGTGTTACTCTATTTCTTTAAGTTAAGAAAAATTGGCCCTCAGGTTAATGCAACAATTTGGGGGTGCAGAAAACCCAAATTTGTGCCCCCCGTTGCCAAACAAGACGTCTGTTTCCAAAATTTTTGCCATCTATCAGATCTCCAGAAGTCAGAAAAACCCTTCAAAGTTTATCAGATGGACACACTGACCATTGTCACACTGAAAACCCTCACATGGAGGATGTTCCAGAAGGACCATCATGTTTCTGGGCAACCTGTCTGAAATTGCAAACAAAAGGGGTAAAAGGCATGTTGTAAAGTCACTCACTGCAAACAGATAAACCTTGGCACAGTGTCATGTTGACAAAATTGCAAGGGTATTCTGTGATGTGTGTGTTTGTTTACATTTCTGTCCACTCAAAAAGCAAACCTGCATGGAATACACCCGGCAAACAAAAAACTCCTGGTTTTTTTGACTGATGTGATTTTTGCATAAAGGGCAACAAAACAATTTTTTAAAACAATTTGCTTCTACGGGGTATTTACACAGAAAAACCCCCAGTGTTGGTATGAAAAGGAAAAAACCCTGTAAAAACTTAGTTTTGTTCGGTTTTAAAAAGTCCCTTTTAAAAGGGGCATCCCCCAAAACCCGCCCGTAAAGTCATTTAAAAAGGGAAAAGACCATAGCAACTGTTTTGTCAGACAACATTAAAAACAGTTGTACATGAAAGTGCCATGTTTTTGCTAAAAAAACCATGTTCCAAAACCAGTGAATTTCACTTGGTGTTATTGTTCTGCCTGCACATAGCTGCACTGGTTTTTTAAGGGTGCAAACCCACCAAAAGAGATTTTCACGCGCTCTTTCAATGGGGACTTTTTCAAAGCCCTTTTTTTTAAAAGTAACATTTTTTGGCAGAGCAATCCCTATTCTAAAGCCAGCAGAATAAGGGGCAATTTTTTTTTTTCATTTTGTCCATCTTTAAAATGTGAGTCATCCTCATTGTGATTGAAACTGGTTTCAGAAAACAACTACGTAAAAATGATTGGTTTGTGCTTTTGAAGACGAATATGCGCTTCATGAAAACAGTGGGGTAATAAAGCCTAATAAGCCTTTAGAGAGCAAAATCAAAAGTGTAAAAATGAAAAATTAAAACCGCTGCGTGAATCACTTGTAAAAGGCAAAAAATTTTTAACATGGCGGGTTTCTGCAGATTTTATTTTCAAATACTTTGAGTAAGACTGGCAGGTTTGTCATAAAAGGATATCTAAAATTTAAAAAATTTCCATGTTTATGATGACCTAAGAAAACCCGTTGTGCTTTTTTTTCAAAAAACCCAAAATGTAAAACAGCAACCAGTAAAAGTGTAAATTAAATGATAGATAATCCTTCATTTCTTAGCAAAATGATGTCAATTTTTTGGGCTGTTGTAAACGAAAAAAAAGCGTTTTTTTACCCAGTGAAAATAGATAGCTTTTGATACGGTGGACAGGAAAATTTGTCAAACAATAAGGACTTGGGATCGGAAAATTCAGGGATGTCAAGAATGCACACCCATAGGGGGAAAAACAAAGTTTAGGAAGGTTTAAATTGAACTTTACTCAGCTTGGGGGATAAAAAAAGGGCATTTTTAAGTGCACATGACAAAATGTTTGCAATCCTCACACCCCGCCTAACCCCCCTGGGCGTGAAGGAAAAACCCAGGGTTTTTTTTCAAGTCGTCACATTACCCAAAAACATAATTCCAATTGGACTGGGCAGTAAACGTTTATCCGGACAGATTACCCTGTCAGGGGGCAGTTGGTCTCCAGAACCCCCACAGGGGTGGTGGTCCTGTTTTGTGAAAGTGACCCTTTTGAAAGGGGTTCTTTTCCCAAGGGTTGTGACGTTGATTTCCTTCCAAGGGGGGCCCCAAATTAGTAGGGGTGTAATTAAAAACGTAGGAAAAGTGTTTTGTTTTACTGTTGTTTCTATTTCAATCTTCGTAGGTGGGTTGCCATGCACGTTTAGTGTAAGCAAAGTGTTCCTGTATCAGAGGGGGGAAAGCTCAGACTGTAAAAGGGTACAAAAATGGGAGAGGGGGTTTAAGACAAGCTGTCATGCTCCCGAAAGCTTCCCAGGTGTGTGTCACAGCCCCTTTAAAAACAAAAACCGTCATTGCCCTTTTAAAAGGCAAGCAAAGACATACAAAAGACGGAAAAGAGTGCTTTGCATTTAATTGTAACAGTAAGGATAACTACCCCCCTCTTACCCCGAGAAAGACCCAATGACCATTTTGGGGAAAAAGGCTGGGAATGTCAGTCGACACAAAAGTTCGCCAAGTTCCACATTGTGAATTTTTGAGGGGTTCCCCCCGGGCTTTTCTCCCATGACAGTAAAAAAAGTTCCTTCAAAACGCCTACAGAAAAAATATGAGGGCCAATATCTGACATACTGACTGCCATGATGTAAACCCCCTTTTGGACTCTTTTGGGGGTGAATTCAGTAACCCCAAAACCATTTGTCGGGGTTCTGGAGATGTTGTTGAACATAATGAAGAAAAAGAAGAAACAGAAGACCCCCTTTAGATTCTAAGAGAAGTGCTAAAAGGGGGTTTCTGTGCCTAGAAATCAGATAGCTTTTGGGAAGTGAGGTCCACAAGCTTTAAATAAGGGCATTGAATGGAAGGCAAACCCGATTTCAATCCCCTGCCCTACGCTATTTCCCCATCTCCAGCTTTGGGAATAAGCCACAGGGCTTTTCCCCCAACTTTTTTTACAGCACTGGCATAACCCCGGGGGACACCTCCCTTTTTTTAAAACATGAGGGGGGGGGAGAAGGGGGACCTGCGGGCTTCTGCTCATCCCCATTTAAAACCCTGCTCCTCATTGTGCTGGGGAGAACAATCCAGTGCGAGTGAAACAAGAACAGCAAGCTTACAATACTCATTAGGAACTGAAAAAGGGAAAGGGATTTTACAGCTGATCTTTTTTACATATACAACGCAGAAAAGGAAAGAGGGAATGCATGACATTCTGCCTTACAAAAGAAGGCAAACCAGAGCGCAGCTGGGACAAGTCCTAACCTAGGTTTAAAAAAAGTAAAAGAATGTGTCATGCTGGAAAAAAAAGTGAATAGTGCAAGCTTTGGAGCACTGGTGATAAAGTGCAGTGACACAGAACCCAAAATACAAGTAAAATAGTAAAAGGGAAAAGTGTTTCCCCTAACCTAAGTGGTTGTGGGCGAGACATCAAGACCTCACTTTTCTAGTGACCAGCATATTTAGGGGGGAAACCCTTTCTCTCCCCCGCTGCTTTTTCTTTTTGACAAAAAAAGGGGGGAGGTCCATTGAACTGGTGAATGGGGGCTGTACTGAAGCCAAGGGAGGCAAACTGTCCACATCCCTTGGTAACCTTCTCAATGATGCATTCTGTACGCGGAGATTCTTTTTTCCTGGTGAGATCCACCAGCATTCAAGAAAATGGTTCCATCCATTTTGTATCACAAGTTAGTTTCTCCTTCTTATCTTTTAAAAAGTTTTTTTTTGTTTCATTTTTTTGGACGTATTGTTTCTAGGTCCTTAATTCATTTTTCTAAATGTTCTTATTTTTTTTTCATTTTTTTCTTTATATATGATATGAAACAGTTTAAACCTTATTTTTTTCGAAAAACATCCAAAAACATGACTGAAATTGCATGTTTTTTGGCACTGGAATGCATCAAAAATCTTATGTATGGAAACAAAACTCTGCTCTTGATCTTGGGTAGCTCTTGTTCATTTTTTTTAAATACAATTTTTTTTAGATGAAAGGGTTAAAATTTTTAAAAAACTTTTTTTTAACTTTCTGTGTGTTTAAAATTTTTTAAAATAATACTTTTGGGTGGTACTTCTGTTCTATAATGGGGTATCGCATCTTTAAAAAAAGTAATGATTTCTCTGACACAGGGAAAAAATTAGTTGCTTGCTGAGAGATTTGATTTTTCCCAAATAATCTACTTTTTTTGTATTTTCCATTTTGATTTTTGTTGCAGTTGCTTGGTTTTTCCAAAATTTTTGAGATCAGAAAAGCATTGATGAAATGTCCATCATGCCTTTAAACAGTATTAAGGGAAGCAGATCAGCCAGCTACATTTATCATTTGATATCAATAATAAATTAACCACTTTCAAAAAATCTCTTTTTTTCTATGAAAATTTTTTTCAATGTAAAATTTTTTTGTTCCGGTAGGGGGTGAAAAATTCCCAAAAGGGGCATAAGGCGCCCACCTTCCCTCTGTAGCCTGGGGGAGACCCTTGGGCAAGGGCGGGTACCCACTTACCCCCCCATCAGGTTGAATCACGGCAGGGGGTGTGGAGGATCTTTGAGCACCAATATTTGGGAACTGGTCACTTTTTAATGGTTAGGCAGATATTACTTTTAGACATGGGAAACAATCCGCCGTAGGAGCACTGCCCCTAAAAAGTAATTGCAACCCCCTTTTAGGGAATTCTTTTCAAAAAAAAATCATGGCAAAAAAACCAAAAGAATCAGACAACCCCGAAGGGGGGGGTTTGAGCTCAAATGGAAACCCATTTGGTGGGGGAGGATCATTGCACAGTGCACCGTTCATAAGCGCTGCACAAACCAAAACAACTGAAATAGGAAAATGGGAATGGCAAACAATCACAGAAAGGAAAATTGGAAAATGTGAAAAGAAAAAAGAAAAGGATGAACTCAACATACCGGGCTCCTGAATGAGAGGAAAGGGGGGGGTTTAAATCAGACGGTTTCAAAATTCCCTTTTCGGAGGAGAACATCACTAAAGGAGTTTGGGGTGAAAAGACCCCCGAACCTCTAGGCCATCAAGGGGTTTTTTGGACTGTCAGGGACCTTTGGGCCCTCATTGTAAACTCAAGGGAAACCTTTTGACATTGGCATCATACAAATATAAAAACACCCAAATGCAGACAAAGAGGAAGAATTTTAAAAAATTTAAGGAAATGGTCAGAAAGCAATGAAACAACTGAAGTCACAGGACATTAAATTGTAATGGGAACTTCAAAATTTAAATCGGGGAAAGAACAGAAAATATTTTGGGGGACCATTTTGGGTAGGCGAGAAAAAAAGAGGGGGAACAGACTCAAAGAATTTTGCAAAAAAACAACCCTTTCGTAAAGAACACCTGGTTTAGAAACCACAAGAAGATGTAGGCAGGAGAACCCAAAGAAGAACCGAAATCAAACGACTTATACAATTCAGGAACCTTTTGAAAAATCGATAACATTGCAAACCATGCCTGGAGCAGATTGTGGGGTTACCATGTGCATGTGGTTGGGGAAAAGAAGCAACTAAAAAAGGCTAAAAAGAGCAAAAAAAAAGCACAAAGCTACAAAACAACATATTAGAAAGCGAAAATGATAATAAGTTAGCTCAGCGCAAAAACAAATTCAGTGCATAGAGTAAATTTCCACGGGAAAAAAAGGTGGCAGATGTTGAAAGAGAGCAGTAGAAATTTCAAAAGAACACATTCCCGTCAAAAACCAAAGGAGGACAAAAAAGGATGACCCCAAAATCTAGCCTAATGGAAAAAAAAGGGAAAAAAAAAAAAGCCGACGAACAGGGAAAACAGGAATAGACAAAAAGGAAAAAGAGTGCAATGAAACAAAAGGGAAAATTGGTTAACAAAGTGTGAGGAAAAAGAGGGCCCAACACCGGAATAAAACCCAAAAATATACACCAAAAAAAAAGAGGTCACAGGGAAAAAAATGTCAGCAAAAACGAGTGCCTACATCAAGGATGGAGACTTCTTTTTGGAAAGGGGCATCCCAACAGGTTCAAAATACACACAGAGTTGTATAGATTCAGAGGCCCACCCCTATATCATAATGAAAGATGAAGGCCCCTTTCTTGAGAGGAATTCAAAAGGCCCTCAAAAAGAGAAAAAGGGGAGGGCCGCGACCCGATGACATTCCATCCAAAAGCAACCCCTCTAGCAAATTTTGGGAAACAAAAAAGAACAAAACTTCTCAACACTTCCATCTAAGATAAAAATTTCCAACAATCCAAAAAAGTCGGTTCATTTGCACTACCAAAAATCCGGCACGTTTTAATGGGTCAGCACCCCACAATAATCTTGACCACCTCACAAAGTCCCTGTTAGATGCGATGAACAGAAGAGAAATAAAATCCTACCTGAGATACTGAAACCCAATTTGGATTAATGGCAGATAAGGACCAGAAATGCCCTCTTTTCCCTGGGACCCTCATGGGAAAAAGGGGATAGGGACAAAAAAACTTTTACCCGCTTCATTTACTATTTTAAGGGATTGAAAAAAATAAGACATTCCAAAAGTTTGAATTTTACCCAAGCAAACGGATGGGAAAAAAATTTAGGTTAAAACTTGTACTGGGAGCAAGAACTGCAATAAAAGTGATAAAGACTGCAGTGGTACAACCGTCGAGGGGGGGGTGAGGGGAGGGGTGCGTTTTTCTCAGACCTTTCAATACTACAGCAAAATGATTCTACGGAACTAGGCAGCTGAGGGGTCAAAGTAGGGGTCAAACAAAAAATCTAAATATGCGGATGCAAGGTAATTTTGCCGGGGAAAAACTACAAAATACCCTTTAAAAAAGTACAATCGAAATGAAAAAAAAAGGGCTCCCCAATGAATGCAAAAAAGACTGAGTGCATGGTAAAACTCAAAACAGTCAGACAGCCGTCTGTAAATTTTATGCAAAAGGGAAAGAATAAAAAAGTTTGCACCTTTAAAAACTTTTGGTTTAAATAAAACCCCACCCAGATGCAAACAGGGAAAAAAAAAAGAATCGCTTTTTCTAAAAACAAAATTCACCAAAATGAAGCCCTCTTTAACCCCCAGAAATATAAGAACCACCCAAAAACAACCCTGAAAACCTACTATGGTCCATCCTTCTGTACGGATGTTTTAAAGCTGGCGCTGAAAAAAACCCCGAAAAAAACTTGAAGCAGCAAAATTTTTATATTTAAAAAATTATGAATATCATGGACGAAAAAAATCAAATGAAAAAAATGGGAATAGCCGGGGAAAAAAAATCCTACTCAAAACCCCAAAAAAAGACAACTACAAATTTTTGGGGAATAAACAAACTATGGAATAAAAAGCAAATTTTTGTGGAAAAAAAAATTTTTGGTCCCAAAAACAGAGGAAACAAAGCCCAAAATACACAGACATCTATACTACCCAACAAGGAAAGAATCCCCAAAAAGAACTCATCAGAAACTGACAACAGAGAGGAATGGAAAACCCGTTTTCCAATGTCTGCAACAGCCCGGCAATGAAAAAAAGATTTCTGTTTTTTATGTTTTTCAAAGTTCTCACCCCCGTGTGAAGCCACATGCCAAAATTGTTTTTTTTTTCGGTTTTTAAGTGATTTTTCTCAAGACATTGTACGTCGTATAAAACAGAATTTCTCTTTTTGAGTTTTCACCCCAAAAGCCTTCAATCTTCTTGCCTAAATCGGTGCAAAAACTGCCCCAGTGTGAGATAGGTGTGCAATCTGTTGATCCGACCCAGAAACCCCTAAGGCCATCAAGGGTTTTGGACTGTCAGCGACCAAAATTTCACGGAGAAAAATCCCGTGACTTTAAAGTGGGTTGAAAATTTTAAACTGGGATTTGATTTTTTTGCTTTTTCAAGATTTAGCGCTATATAAATTTTCCCTACATTATTATTTTTATTATTCCTCAACTTTGCTTCCCTTTAAAATCACTTCATATGTTGCTCGATTTTGTTGTTTTTTTTTTTCATTTACCCTATACAAATTTTTCCCAACCAATTGACTTGGTTTAAACCAGACTAATATCGTTTATCCCCTTTTATTTTAACCGAATAAAACATCAGTTACAGAGGGCAAAATCTTTTTTTAAGTTTTTTTAAACGAAATTTTTTAATACAGTTCCAGAAATCGACACTGAAGGGGATTCAAAAAAAAAGGTCTTCAATAGAATCAACCCTTTTTGGATAAAAACACAACAAAGGTACCCCTACCCCCTTTTCTGAGTAGATTTAGGGGGGGTAGAAATTGTGTAAAATTTCCCTTGGATTCTCTTATCTTACTTCTTTTTTTGCTTTCCCGGGGATAACCTACCCAATTTTCAAGAATAAAAGACATTTTTTGTACCAAAACCAGCTGCATTTGGTGTGGGGTTTACACCCTTTTTTTGTTAAGTATTGTTATCAGGGTTTAGCGTAAAATTTTCTTCCTTCTGAGTACTGCAATGACAAAAAAAAAAAACCCGGGCCCCCTGCTTTATTTGACAGGGGTTTTAATTTTTTTCACATTGTAAAAGGGGGATGTACTATTTGGGGCCTTTTTGTTGTGGGAAAATTGGGGCCCAACTTTTTATTTTGGGTTCACAAAGGGGTTTTTCTAGGGGGAGGTTAGGACCTTTTTTCCCAAATTTTTGTAGTAGGGTGCAGTTTGATTTTAACCACCAGATAGGATGGCCATACCCCCTCACACTAGTTTTACTGATTTATTTGAAGCAATAAATAGTTTTCACCCCAAAGTTAAGGTTTAAGTCAAACAAAACTTTAACACTTTTTCCTTTTGGGCCCGGGAGGTTGGACCAAGATTTATTTCACCCCTTCAGCCAGGGGTGTTGGGATGGAGAGGTAATCATCATAATTTTTTTCGAAACTTGAATGTCAAGTTTTAATTTTTGATGGAAACTAAAGAAAAAAATAAAATGGAAAAAAAAAATAAAGAAAACAAAAAAAAAAAAAGAAATAAAAATAAATGGTAAAAATAAGGTAAAAACAGGATGGATTAAGATGTGTGAAGGAAAGTGAAAAAAAAACACAATAGAGTGACCCTTTTAAACATAAAAAGAGGAAGAAACATCATGAAAAAACTGGGGGGTACCCCCAAAAGGGAATAAATTAATTTAATTCTTTTACTTTTTATAGTCCCGTTTTCTTGTCACAGGGTTGGGGCCCTTTCACTTTGAGGATGAAAAAAATTTAAAATGAATAAAGTTCCACCCGAAGTAACTTGGAAAAATCTTGAATCATCTACAGTAGCAAGAATATCATTCAGAAAGAAACAAAAATTTTTTTGCTTTTAAAGTTTTTTTTTATGATTGGAATGAGTGTTGTGGTGAATAGCCCCCCAAAAGGGTAAGGGGGGCCTTTACTTGAAATATATTCTTTATAATTTTGACTGAATTTAAAAACAAGGGTGAAATTTTTACCATCCTTGAATGAAATGAATCATAATTTTTTATGAAATTAATCGGGCATAATTATTTAAAAAAATTCCTTTGTAGAGGGAGAGGGAACTTAACATTGTGTGGCCTCTGATTAAGTGGGAGTTAGCTGATGTGCTGGGGGTTTTTGCAGCATATGTTAAAATGGTGTGGCTGGTAGCTACACAAATAGCCATCCCTTCAATCCATACCCTGGAATCGTTGCCCCCGGGATTAATGAAAAAGTTATTGACCATTTTGATTTAGCACTTCTCCCTTTTCCTTAAAGTCGTGATTTGCTGTTGTCCAATTTTAAAATCACAAATAGTTTTAAAGGCCCTTTTTTTTTTCCTTTTTTTAAAATTGAAAATTTATTTTTTTACTAAAAGTTGTTTTAAGAAATGTTGCTTCCCAATATGTTCCCTTGAATGTTTAGAGGATTTTTCGAGTGTTTCCATATATTCAACGCTTTCCCAAAATTTTTCTAAATTGAGAAAAATCTATCCCTTCTCCACTTAACGTTGACTTTGAAAAAATAGTTTTTTAATGCAATTTTTTTCTAAATGCCCCAAAAAGGGGTTGTGGCCAAATTTAAGTAGGTGGGCTTGGACATCTACCGAAGGGGGATTTTTTAAAAAAACTTTTTTTGCTAATTTTTGTCTTATACTCCAAGGCGCAAAGTTTTCTGAGGTGCATTAAAACAGCAAAATGCTGAAAAAATCAGTTATAATCACTCAAAGTTTGCTTCCTTATAGCTTTTCTGATTGTGTGCAAGGGGCAAGAACAAGCCGCCATGGCCGGCATCAGCACATTTTTCCCCTTTCCCAATGGTGGTGGGCGACAAAAGGTTCCCCTCCTGCCTATCCTGGGCCCAACCATCATGATCCCCCAAAAGTGCGATGGCCTTTACTCACTTTCTACAGCTCCCCTTTCCCCCGCTTTTTGGGGTTTTTTCTTTTTCTTTTGGGGTTTATACACCCATAATTTCTTTTTTACCGAGGGGAACACCCGTGTGTTTTCTGAAGGGCCCAAAACAACTTTCCACAGCCGCCCTGGCACAGTGTTTTTCCCTTGGGTTTTTAGACTGGAAATTCACGGTTTTGATTTCCCCCAAGAGCCCGGATTTTCGGAATCCGGGTGGCTTACCCAATTGATGTCGTGGGGTCAGTGGGAAAATGGAACCACACGTTGAGTTTTTCCCCTTAACATGTGAATTTAGGTTGTTCAAAAAACCAAAAACCTGCAGGGTCTGTATCTCTCGGCCCCTTGACGCGGAAAAATAAAATTTTAGTAAACGTAGAGTCACACTTTAAGTAGTCTCAAAAAACAATACTTTCCCCAAAAAGCATCATTACACATCCTCATTTCATTGACAGGTTTCAATAAAAAAATTTGCCTCCGATTGGGGCCCCGTTGCTCTTGCTAAGAAGACCTCGATTTCGTTTCCCCCTACAATTCGTGCCCTTTGGGGAGCTTTTGTAAAAAAGCCTTTTGGGGTTGGAGGGTTTACGGGGGCTGGTCGTTGTAGGGGGTTGTGGTGGGTTTCCACCTCGGGTGGGCAAAACCCCTATTAGCTCCATGCTGAGCTAAAACTGGTAGTAGGGGGCTTTGTAAAGTGGGGTTCGCGTATGTTTTGTCAGACAGGGACCAATGAACCCACCAAACGACCCCGCAGAAGTGCAGGGGCCCCTCGGCTGTGGCCCTTGGGGCCTATATTACAGGGCTCCAGTGGACCCCACCTGGGGAGAGACATAACGATTCGGTAGGCTGTGGGGGGTAGATTGAAATGACGGGAAGGAACATAAGACAGGGGATGTCCGAAATGTCAGCAAAAAAGAAGACAAAACTTTTAAAACAGATTCTCCCTCAGCAAATAACAAAAAAGGGTAAAGTTGGAAGAAAATCAGGGAAAAAAACGGAAAGAAAGGTGGTGTGAGACAAAGACTCAAAATTTAAATAATTGGAAAAATTTCTACCAACCGTGCTCCTGTCCAAAGTCCAGTCCCTACGCTGGAAAACGGACGAGCTTCAAGCTAACAATCAACTACAATCACCAGTAAACAAAGCACAGAACTTTTGCCCCTAAACCCGAAAAAAAATAAAAGCATCCAGAGTTCCAAGGGTAAGCCAAGATGCTCAAAGAAAAGGAATTAATATAATCTCAATAGGATAATCCAGAAAATGTTTCAGTAAACAGGTATGGAACTAGTAAGTTAGGCACCACAGAGCTATTTTCACACAATCTGATGTTAGATGGTGTAGTTGTAATGTTTACCAACATTATAAAAGACATTGCAGTAACTAATGGATGTTTTAAAAGAAAAGTGTAAGTCTAAAAACACACCGCAAAAGAAAATTTACAAAGTGTGCAGGTTTTACAAACGCAAGTTTTGAGCAACACAAAAGGCTTTCTGTAAAGCAGTAAATCAGCATGCTCACTGCAGAGGACGCAAAAGTTTGTACCGTGTCCGGAACAAGCAAGTCGAGTGACTGAAAAAAAAGAAAAAAAATTCCTGAAAGCCAATCAAAATTATCAAAATAATCTAGTAAAAGAAAATTAAAGAGTAACGAATTCTGATCCCAAGGCAAAACTAGAAAATATTAATGTGAACCAAAATTTTAAACCGTCAAACCAGATATACCAATAACATGTCAGCATTTAATGGGCACTTGAAAAGATATTTACTCAGAGGCAGGAGAGACCAAGAGGAAACTGCGTATTGAGATGAAACGCCTTGAAAACCAAGAGCAACATTATCCCTATAACAAGAAAAAAAAAAAAAAAGAAAACTGAAGAGGAAGTACAAAATGTAAACACTGGAACCAAATAATCAAACTAAAAAATGTGGTCATGATCATGCGCCCCCTAATTGAAATGCTTATACAGGTGTTTCAACCAGGTTAATTGTACATTTACATACAGTTATAATATTATCCCTCGCTCTGGAAAATCTCCAAATGCCTGGTCCTTAGGAATTATAAGGCCAGGTTTCAAAATAAAGGAAGTTCAGGATCCTACGCAATATATAGGATTAACTATTTTTAAGTTGCTTTAAAAAATTTTTTACTTCTGTAATGTAACAAGCGACTGTGCACGTGCGCTCATTGTGGTGTGTTTATTTATTTGCGTATTCTTTCATTTCAAGGTAATGGAATAAGCACATCATGTGCGTTTTTTGAAAATCTAAGTTCCCCGGTGTATATGCAGTTTGCAAATTTGTCATCTTTTTTTTGTGTGTGTTTTCTTTTCTGCTCTTTTTTGTGTGTCTTGCTCGTTTGATGTCAAAATGTAGGCCTGTGGCAATTTTATTTTTTTACACAACACAGACTGATAAGTAGAAAAACATTTGATCACAACAATTTCTTAACAGGATCAGATGCTTATGAATAGTATCAGAAACATCAGTGAAATAAAAAACCTGAGCCATTTGTGAGGATTACATGGCTTGATGACAGCATGGATACTGACAAACATTTGTTTTCTACAGTGGTTCCGGGGTTATAAATTATGCATGTACGGAATTGTTCATGAACACAACCTTCAGCTGTGCACGAGATACCACAAAAACTTATGAAACAGTAGACTGTGTACGTTGCTGTAACGCCCAGACCAGCAAGTGTTATAGAGAAATAAGAAAGCTGACACTAATGACTGCGGCAGACTCTCTCCCCACACCATCTCCACTCACCCTGCCTCTCACGCCGCTGGCCCTGCACGGTAAGCCGGAGTAGCTGCTACAAGTGTGGATTATTTTATGGCCTTGTTCTGCCACAGGATCAATGCTGCAATCCCCCCAAAAGGTTATCTGTCATGCAGACTTATTCAATGTTTCTCTATTTCATCGTTTATATAATACTAAATATATGCCTTTTTTAAGAGAGAGAGTTAAAATTGTTTTTGTGATTGTGTATCTTCCTGTCACACCTCTCCTGTTTTTCACTCGTAGGTCTTTTGAACTGCCTGTCTAAATGACCAGTGTGAAATAAGTACATGGCGTTTGGAGTTCAAAAAGAAAGCTCCGTGTTTAAAGCTCATTTTAAAGAGTGCTTGCTTGTTGTTTTTTAAACAATTCACTGGCAAGAGGATGTGTGAAAGACCCAAGGGTAATTTACGAGCTGAACTGATGGCTAGTGCAGCCTTTCCTTTTGCCCTGTTTATTTATATCTACAGCGCCCTTCCGCTGCCCGTCATGAACTTTTGGCTGGGAAACTAAACGAGGGAATGAGAAGCAGTGTGCACGAACACACATCACAGCAAACGCACACCCGCACGCCCCACGCATGCATCACACTCACATCCCGCACACACTCACCCAAATAACACACACACACACCACACACCCACGGAACACGCAATGCTTCAGGACCACACCCACACACACACCACAACACTCACTACAAATTAGACTATGCCCCACCCCCGCTCTCTCTCTCCTCCCTCTCTTCTCTCCTCATCTCATCTCTCTCATCAACTCCTCTCTCCACTCTTCTTCTCACACTCTCTCCTCTCTCTCACTCTTATTCATCTCCTATTTTAAGGGTTGTCTGATATCACTTTAAGTGGAACAGACTTTAAAATTGAAGACTTACTTCTACTTACTTACTTACTTCCTTTCTTACTTACTTTACTTACTTCCACACACAACACACACACACACACACACACACACAACACACCACACACACACACAAACACACACACACACACACACCAACACCACAGAAACACACAAACACTCCACCCCTTCGTTTCGTTTGAAACACAGTGTATTCAAAAAAATGTTTAAAATTATTAACCAAAGTAGCTGTAAAACCGTCACCATCCAACAGAAGTAAAGCAGGTAATAAAGTTTTGTTCACAAAAGTAATGAGTACTGTAAAAAAGCAAGTAGGAACATCCTGCTGCAATGATAAATAAAGCCCTTCAAATAAATATTCTCCCATCGCTAATAGAGAGTGGGGGGGGCAGCAAAGAAGGAATGTGTGGCTGGCACCCGCGGACGCTGGACTTGGACCCCTGACCAATGCGGTGCCTAGATAGCAGCCAGATGGTGTTTAGGTACAGAGTAAAATCCCAGCCGCCAACTAAAGAGTCCGCGTTTTTCCTGTATTGAGCAGCCTGTTTTGAGCACTGTGTATAAAAAATGAAAAATCCCCAAAGTTTTTTTTGGACGAAGGTAAAATACAAGAAAATGCTTGTTTTTCATTTGGAGGTAAAGAAATAAGTGTTTTTTTTTTTCATTTAAATATATTGGGCTGAACCTTAATATACAAGTTTATAAACTTGGCAAAAAACACATATATGACTAAGCATGTCTAGCATGTTCTCTGTGCCCTAAAAATGGGCTAGAACTTTTTCATTCCCCATTGATATTAAGATTCAATTATAAACAGAGTAGTAGTTCCATTTTGCTTTGCAAGTGAGGTCAGGAACACCATTAATGTGTGAATTACATTTAAATTTAACAAATAAGTTCTTCAAAATAATCCTTAACTGGGAAAATCAATCTCCAAGCAAAATGGTTTATGGAAAACCCAGGACAGGGTCTTCCTGTGGAAATAACAGCTAAAGTAGAGGATCTTTGCTATGGTTTAAGCTTGTAATATCTGAAGTGAGCCTAATTTCAAATACTGTTTACAACTGCTACGTGATATGTATATTCGCTTAATGCCAACAAATCCCCTATATTTATATAACGTGAAGGTATTTAAATGAAATTGGGTTAAGTGGGCATTTGGCAGAATCAGATTGATCTCCTGTTCACCTAATGGTTAAAGCAGTAGTTTTTTACGAGATCAATATGTGCAACAATGGTTTTCTCATATAGATAACAAACAAACATAATTCTTAAATAGTTTTCTGCTTTGAAGATTAATCTGTTAGATTCTTCCTTACAATTTGTCATAACTTTATTCCTTTTTTAACGTTAAATCACAATTTCCCATCCAAATAGGCAGAATAAAAATGTATTTTCCTGAGCAGGAGAGAGTCTGTTTAAATAATGTGCTTGAAAACAAGCTAGGTATGAGTTCCATTATCTATTCCAAAAGTCTTTTTCTTGTGCCGTTAAGAAACAAATGTTATCCCCAGATATACAAAAAGAACCTAATTTTAGGAAGTTTCATAATTGTTTTAGTTCCACAAACAAATCCTTTCTTAACCAAAGTTAGAACATTTCTCATAAGAAATAATGAAACCTATTGATTCGATGGCATCTTTATAGGTTGACACTAGTGTATTTTGTTACATGTTAGGATAAAATATATTTTTCTTTGTGTGGTAATAGACTTGAATGCCCTGTCCTTGTGTGTGAGCGTACTTGCAACCGCACACGTGTGCGCAATGTGTGTGTGTGTGTGTGTGTGTGAGAGTGTGTGTGTGTGTGCGTTGGTTTGTGTGTGTGTGTGTGTGTGTCGCCCAAGCATTTGTGTGCAAGTGTGCGTGCAAATCTGTGTAATGTTGTGCATCTTGTAGCAGGGAGATCCAACACACATTGATACAGACAGCAGCCTCGTGAGAACATTGTAATTTTATATGAAGTTGTTTGCCTGGTGTTTTGTTTGACATCCTTCCTGTGTGTGCGGATGCATAGAGTGTGTGTGTTGTTGTGTGTGTGTGTGTGTGTGTGTGTGTGTGTGTGTGTGTGTGTGTTGTGTGTGTGTGTGTGTGTGCGTTGTGTGTGTATTGTGTATGTGTGTGTGTGTGTGCGTGATGCCGGAGCGAGACCTCATGTGTGGATGTTGCACCACATGCGTATGTATGTTAGAGGTCTATTGTGAAGGCCTTTGTGTTGGTGTGATGTGCTGAGAGGAGAGAGTATGCAGTTGAATTGCTGGTAATCGTATTCAGCATCATGATAATTTGTCATTCCTTTACCTGTGTGTGAATGGCTTTTTGCTTTTCATGTCCATAGATTGGCTTTGTTCCTGATTACCATGTTGGGGTGAGATTTGTGTTGTGAGTGGCTTTTTCACACGCCCGTACGGCAAGCTGATTTCGCAATAGCTGTTCCCTTAGTAAAACTACTGAAATTGTATCGAAACAGTATGTGACCGGCCCTACGCGGAAAAAATAAGACCCTAGAACTTGTGCTACGGGTCTGTAGCAGCGCCTATAGATCATTGCCCTGCCTCTCCAGGGCTCATCCAACCACAGCAGTGTTCTTCATGCAGGCATGTACCATTCAGTGTTTATCATATCTCATCAGCTCATAGGTCAGTACCATCAAAAATTGACTGTGATAGTATAGCCTAGTCTGCAAGGCTGCTTTGCTTGAAATGACTGGGATATGTTTTATAACAGTGTATTAGACCTGAATAGCTCACCGATATTATTGGTTCTATATCCATTTTGTGTAACTTGGTCATTCTCAAAACTAAGAGATAAGTCCATTTAACCCCAAGAACAACCTTGGGTTACAAGGACTGAAACAGTAGTAAACCAGAGAAGAAAGTAGTATATTAACACAGGCACAAACAACAAAAGAAGGAAGTGAATAAAGAAATCAAAGCTGCAGTTGCACAGGCCAGACAAATCAGATCTCAGACAACTCAGATCTCCCCCACCCAATCTACCCAGTGCTCTCCTTCCACTGATGTGAACTACTGCCGAAGACATAGAGCATTGCTCTCACATGGGTTCTCTATATACCATACGAACTTAAACAACACAATTTTCAACCTTAGAGAGCACTGCCCACAAAACAAGACAAGGTACCCTTTGCAGGCAGACATCATTGCCTGCAGCCCCCTAACATCGGTCTCCAGCCTCATTCCTGACGTCACTAAGGTAACTACCGCTACCACAGTAACCAAGGACACCACTGCTTCGCTTCCCACTGATCCACCTACTTCTTCCGTGTTCGTGACTTTGATAAAACGTGATCTGATAATGTGTATCAGGTGTGCATGAAACTGTAAACCCCAAACTTCCCCAGTTTCTTTTCACCAGCTTCTTTACCTGACTCAATCCAAACTTTGGTCCTGCTCTTCCACTCTCCACATCTTTACCATCCACCTGCTAAATGCCTATAAAACCCGAAGCCATGTTTATAGGGACCAAACACAACTCTCTTCCATCACAACAGATTCAATAGAATTTGGCAGTAACATACATGTCCCTATCCGAGATGCAGTTAAGTATTTAGGTGTTGGTATTGACAACACACTCGCTATGCAAAAGTTCAGCACCACGACCAGCTACTTCAATTACGACTATAATGCAATCCGAAAGTACCCTGTCCCACTGATGCAACCATCCAAACTTGTCCACATCTCTTATTTTTCACTCTAGGATTATTGTAATATCTCTTTTGGCTGGTCTGGCCAGCATCATCTATTCACTCCCTCAACGCATACAAAACTCTGCAGCTCGATTAGGTCCCAAAAAGAAAAAATCTGACATTTAACTCACTGCCTCCATCTCTCCACTGGCTGCCTGTGCCACAGAGAGAAAGTACAAGATCAGTACCCCCTCTGTTACAAATGTCTCCACAAAAACCAGCAACCCTCCTACCGCTGGAAAAGTCTTCACCTGTACACCCTTCACTCTCCCTCCGCTCTGCTGCAGATAACTTGAGCTTCCACTACCTTAGATCAACCAATCCCACTTGTTTGGCCGTCGCTCTTTCTCTATTTCTGGTCCATCAATCTGAATGACCTCCCTCTCTCCCTCGTGAAAAAGCCTACTTACGACAGCTTTACATCCAGCCATCAAAACATAACCTATTTCAAACCTAAGATTTTTCCCCTCTTGTTTCATCTGTCCTGTCCCTGCCTTTGAAAGCCAAAATTCCAATCACCCTGCTGAAAAATGTACAACCATGTAGTGTGTGGTGTGTGTGTGTGTTGTGTGTGTGGTGTGTGTGTGTGTGTGTGTGTGAAGTGTGTGTGTGTGTGGTGTGGGTGAGTACATTTGAAATTTGTTAGAATAATTTGTTCATTCTTGTGTTATGTTTGTGTGGAGGCGGAATTGAATGGAAGCGCTCTGATTTGTAATTGGCAAGAATAGCGCTCTATAAATTTTCATATATTATTATTATTATTACCTTCATCCTCTTCCTCGACATTATATCCTAATTCACCAACAGTTTTCAACAACCTCATTGCCGTCTTCTAACATACCTTCACATGGTGCTTGTTCAACGTGCAAATCTGTCGCCAGAATAAAGCGATCTCATTTCTGATTTCATCTCTGAAAAGAACATTGATCTAACATTTCTTACAGAAACCTGGTTAAAACAACATGGTCATGAACCGAAAATAAAACAACTGACACCACCTGATTATACAACTCTTTCTCTTCCCTGACCCTCCTGTGGAGATGGCAATGCCATCGTTTATAAAGATACACTCGAACCTGCTCTTTCTTTCTGTCACTCCCTTCCTTTCTCATCTGAATCTTTCGAAGTCTGTGAACTCAACTTCAATACACCTGGCCACTCTATTATTTTTCTGCTGTCTTTACCGTCCACCTCCAAGCCATAAGAATAATATGACATCTTCCATCTTCCACCAAGAGTTTCAGTCACTCCTGGATCACTTCAGCCTCTCTCCCAGAAAGCTCATCATTCTTGGTGACTTTAACTTCCAATTTGATAACCAGTCTTCTTCTGATGTCAAACGTCTGTCTCTTTCTTTGTCGAACCACTCTCTTTCTCAGCTGGTAAACGAAGCAACACACAGATAAGGACATATTTTAGACTGGCTAATTACTGATGTTTCCCAAAATCTGATCACTTCTGTACCTATCACTGATGAACTACTCTCTGATCATTCCGCTGTTCTTTTCTCTCTAAATATTGCAAAGCCTATCAGAAAAAAAAAAGTATGTCACCCGTCGCAACCTTAAGGCCATAGATATTCAAACTTTCTCTTCACAAGCTGCTGAATTCCTATCACAAACCTCTGACAACAATAACCCCTCTAAACACTACAATGCTGTTCTCAGCCAACTGCTTGATGAGCATGCACCTCCCACTGACCGTCTCCTGCCTGAGAGGCCATGTTGGCCATGGTACACCCATGACATCCTTGTCGCAAAGCACAAACGCAGGCAACTAGAGCGGCAGTGGTGAAAAGCAAAAACAGAAATTAATAAGCAGCTCTTTCGAAAACAAGTAAACAAAATCAAATCTTTAATTCTTTCAGAAAAAACAAAGTATTACTCTTCTCAATTTCTTGATGCCACGTCTATGAAATCTCTCTTTTCCCTCACATCTACTCTTCTTAGATCTGTGAAGGCAAGCCCTCTGCCTTCCATCCACAACCACTCTGAACTTCCTTCTATATTTTCTGCATTCTTTTCTGAAAAAGTCTATAACATTTGCTCCAAACTGGTCAGACTTTTTTCCAGC